>JAUBOD010000141.1:128104-142052 GCA_032353885.1 Nothura maculosa
ACGCTGGGCCTACCAGCCCGCGGGGAGGTTACATGTAAATACTGCTAAGTATCCTTAAGTGGCACAATGTTCTCCAACAACAGCACAAATCCTGATCCATTCACAGTGCAATGCACTCCACTTTGCCTCTCCCAAGTTTTATGAGACAACTTATGCCTGGAGAAAGTGAGAAAAGGATCCCAGCAGTGATGTCAGATCAGGGCCAGGGCCATTTCTCTTGGTTGCTCTACTGGCAGAAGACGACCAAGATGTCCACCTGCCCCAATTGGGCCTTTTTTCCTTCCACGAAAAAGAAACAACAGGCTCTATATAGCGGTTCCTATGGCCCTGGTAAGGATTTCTATAGAGAGAACAGCAAAATTACAGGTCAAGAAAATGAAATGAATGTAAAGATTTATCCACGGCCCTATGTAATCTTAGTGAAATTACTGAAATTAACACCAGGTATTATTTCTGCTCCTTAGGAAAATCACTTGAAGCAAATGTCAGAGAAAGCCTGGCTCCCATATTCGTTAAAATTCACCTGAGTGAGAATGCTTTTCCATGGGTATAAAGCTTTTAAAGAACTGGAAAGAGACACTAATGTATTATGATGTACATGGTAAAGGAAATGGCCTAAGTAGTATTAAAATTTTCATTACAGATTTTAAAGGGAATAAACCAAATTTCTTTCCTGAATACATTAAAGCACCATCACATATTGAGGATAGATTCTTGCTCTGTCAAAGCCAGTGCAACATACATTGATCCCTCAAAATTCAATATTCTGAATGCTTTCACCCTTCTATAATGTACAACAGAAGAGTCAAATGTGCACTAGAGGTGGTAATTCAAAATGCAGTCAAATACAAACATTTCAGGCTCAGATGATTCTCTGGATATGAAAGTGGCATGTACAGCATGTGCTTAAAATGAGTAAAATAAACAAACAACACGTGCGTTTTTATGAATACTCACTGGATTGTCTAAATCATAGTGGATTGCCTGCCACGTGAAAGTAGCCAACAGATTCTGCCATTTACTTTGCTAGGCAAACAGCAGAATAAGGACAATGTTGGGAAAGGATCATATTGAGCCCATAGAGGGATATTAGCTAATATTGAGTGCTCAAAGACATGAAGAACTGAAGGAAGAACACAAAGGATTTTGACATTTGGAAGCCTGACTTTGAGGTAATGGGATACAACTTTGGAATTATGATTCCACTTCAGTGATGTGTAGAAAAGCCCACTACACAAAGAGAAGAAGTATTTATGAGAAGGAAGCTGTAATTGAAATTCATCCTGGTTAAGCTAAAGGGCAGAAGAGGCCAATACAGTTAAGCAGGGATATAAAAGCAATAAGCAAATGGCTTCTAAAACTACAACTAATCTCACAGGTGGGATTGAGTGCTTGGGAGAAAAAAAGAAAAGCAGTAAAGAGAAATATTGAATTTCAAATTGCAGGGAATATTCCAACTAACTGCAGAGGTATCTTAAGAACTGTAGTCTCAGCAGACAAAAGATGGCAAGAAAAGTCAATCCCCAAAGGAAACAATGTAACATTGAAGAGAAGCAAGAGAAAAATAAAATACAAAGAATGCATTTCTAGAGAAGACAGAATTAAGCACTGCTAAGCCAGACAAGTGATTTGCAAGTGCCATAGAGAAGTACTCATATTCTTCTCACCACCAATTGAAAGTCATCATGAGTACAATATGAATAGTCAGTCTAAGTATGCAGGAGAGACACCTGAATGGGAGAAGTCAGACATTATTCTCCTATCCCATCTTTACTCTTCTGTTTACCCTCACTGAGCCACCTCCTCCCTAAGTAACCATTCTAAATGGATTCGCTTTCTAAGATGTGACCCACTTACTTTACACAGGCAAACAAAATAAACATGAAAATGATAACCAATAAGGAACATGGGAAGTGGTTATTGCAACTCTGCAAGCTCAGTGGACACTGCTCTCCGAGGATGTCTCCCAAAACCCATGGGACACACACTGCACTACGACAGTGAATGTGCTGCCGTTCTCCTCACCATCCTTGATTCACTGCTAAAGTTGTATAAAGCTCCAGGACTCCCCTTTACTGCTCTGTTCGTTCTTCCAAAGGCACCTCACTCAGGTTCAACACTATAACAGCAGCAGAAAATTTAAAAAAAAATAATAAATGAAAGAGATTTTATTGGTTCACACAATTATTGAAATCCCTACTCTACTGGAGGGGAAAAGGGGCTTCACTGCCAAAGAAATTCAAGGGCTAAATAAGTAAACAGATTTTACTGCTTATTTTACCCACTTTCTCAGTCTACTGCACATTTGGGCATTGCTTCTCATACTACTCACAAGGAAGCCAGTGGTTGAAAAATCCAGCATCCCACTTCGGAAAAAGGCCCCAAATTGCCCCTGTCAGAGGTGAATAAGTAGGTGACTGGGAGTTCTTCATGTCTTAGGCAAGAGCCTATTCACTAGAGCAAGGTTGTACATGAAAAAGACTGAGGAAAGAGGGATAGGATGGTACTTGTACAGAGTTTAAAGTACAGTATAAAAAGGAAGCAGCACGTTGTTTTTCAGAGTTTATGGGTGGTCCATAAAAGAAACCTACTGCATTGCTCACGTTTTTATACTGTCAGAAATCAAACTCCTCTTTGTTCCACAGAGATTTTAAGGCTGCAGTTTAAAGCTCAAGCTGTTGTCATCTGCTTGGCCCTGGCTTTCATCGCTCTAGTTAAAGGTCCTTACTGCAACACCTGCAGTTCTAGCCAAATGCTTTTCCAATTGCACATCCTTCCCGGTTCCTGCTACAACAGGAGCTTCCTTCACCAGCAATCACAGTCATATTTGTCTGTGCATCATCATCTTCTTGTCTTTCCCAGCATCTTATCTTTACCACCTTGCCCTGAGGCATCGCTTTCAAAGCTCTTCACAGATCATCTTTTGCTAAAGAACCTATGTTAACATAACCCCATTTATAAAGACCTACTGATTTTGGAAGATCATCATTTAGAAAGGGTTTGAGAAAATCAGCCAGTGTCTCTCACAAATTCACCACTGTCTTTGAAAGTGTCCCTGAGCTTTCCAGTTCTGTCTCTGAAAGTCCTGAAACACTAACTCCCCAGAACACATACTGCAATAGCTGCTGTCCATAAATAAAGACAAAATAAGACCAAACTTATTCAACTTATTCATTCTTCTGTGAAACAAATAATCTCTGGCAGCATTTTCTGGGTTAAGAATCTTATTTCCAAGTCCGAAAAGACTTCAATTTAGTAGTTTAAGATTGCAGAATACAAAGTAATTTTGCAGAATTACACTTCAAACCACTACAGATAGAGCAGAATCACTAATATTCAATGTTGTTTATTGAAAAGTGTAAGGCAGCTGAAGCATGGCCATCTGTAATAGTCCTGTCAGCAAGAAAAAAATAACACACACACATTTGATTCAGACATTGCTATCCTCTTACAAAATGTATCCTCCCGCATCCATGAATAAAATGGGAATTTTCCCACAGCTGATAGCCCCCAGGTCATAAAATAGGAAGTAACTCCTATTCCTGTTATGCAAAAGCATATCCTTCAGGCTATGTCCTATCCACTTGCACAAACACCCTTTTAGTTGTGCAATATTTGAATTAGACAATATTAACATATGGCTATATCATAATGGAATAACTTAACTGTCTAATATTTAGGTCTCCTGTCCACAGGGAAGCTGTTAACTTGTATTGTTGCAGACTGAGCACTACAAAATACTCCAGCCTTATTCCAAGCACATAAAATGACCAAATTATGATAAGCAAAAAAGTCTTGCATAGGAAGGAAAATTTTCACCTAAAAACCCTAAAACAGTCTGGGTTACTAAGATATATAAGCAGAGTTTTGGTCTTGTAAATCTCTCTAATTTATTACCAGGAAAGTTAGCATAAACATAATCATTTCCTCTGTAAATACCTCACGCCAGTGGCCAGGATTTTGAGCCATCTGGAAGGCTGCAGCAACAGATGACACCCAAGGATTTTAAAACAGTTCTCCTATTGGAGCATATTGCCACCATCAGTATGTATGGAAAAACGTTTCTGAGAAAACAAAGACCACTCTAAGGAGTGGGATAATATTTTGACATATTTCCAGAATATCTACAACAAAGTGATCCTTCTTCTTCATACACACACAAACCTTCTGAGTTTCTAACCTCTCTCTCAAGCTGTTTCAGAAACGTACCTGGAGCAAGAGCTATGGCCAAGACCTTCATGTGTTATCCTACGCAGTTGCCCTTCAGAGGTTACTCGTCTGCATTCAAGTGCATTCCCTGATCCCACTCGAAGTAACATGACGTTCACTACTTCCAATGGAAACCTCTACTCGTGCTCTGCTGCAGTTCAGAGGAGAGGATGGAAAGAAAAATCCAGGAGAATACCATGAAGGAAAGAAAAATCCAGGAGAATACCATGAGGGAAAGAACAAAATGAGAACTTTGACTAAACTAACACTACTGCTGAAGCACATTAAGGATTTGAGTGATGGTGGATGGAGATATTTTTATGGATAGGCAGCACATGTGGGGTAAGATCAGAAGAGACACAGGGACATCCAGCAGCATTTGCCACCAAGTAGATGGAGAGTAATTTTTCACGGCCATTTCTGAGGGTGTTCCCATTTTTATCAATATAAAACTCAAATGTGCAAGCACTGCATAAAGCCCTCTTTCTGTCACACTAATTTCAACTAATAATAGTATGATGAAATGGCACAGAAGAGCAGAAAGATAAGTTTGTGTACTGTGCAATGGAGCACAGAAATGAGCACTCTGAAAGGGCTCATCAGAATGTGATCTGACCTTCAAGGTGGCTCTAAAGCATTGATGCCAGAATGCATGTTTTCCCTATAGCGCATCGTAATACCTCAGCTTAAAGATCTAGGATGAAATAGGATGACAGAGGCTCCCCTGTGCAAGGCACAAAATCCCAAACCAGGAAAACAGCAACTCTTCAAATACAGGGTGGAGGTCAGAGCTCTTTGTTTCACTTTAATTGACATTCCTAGCAAATAAAGGTGTTACACTTCCATTATGTCTATCACAAAGAATGCAGCAGTTTTCCATCAGCAACTCTCTGCCCTGAAAGAAAGGCAGACAACAAGAATGTTTTTCCTCCTTTCAACAATATAACAAAATATCTCCATTTTCCTATTATTCCTTCAGTTACAGTGGATGATGATCAAAACCTTTCAACATCGCATTTTCAGGCTTTTCAACATGACAATACCTGGGTAAAAATCACTGTCAGGTTCTGCCTTCTCCAAAACGCTGAATTATGTTTCCCTTATTTCACTGCTGAACTCTTCAGTGCTTCCTATTGCATTTCAAAGCAGTGAATCTTTACATATAGCTGCATCTTATGCCCTACCTGGTTATTTGTTAATACTTATTATACAGCTGCATTGCAGGATCAGTCCAGACTAGATTAAGGAGACACGTTCTTAGATAAAGGTCCTGACCACACAATTCAGGCCAAGAGCACGGCTCATGTTTCCTGGGACAAAGCCATTGCAATGCCTTTGCAAGTACTTTTGTCTGCTTTATTCCTAATGATTTCATGGAAGCCATTCACTCTTCTCTTGATTTTATCCTACAGGCTGTGATCTTCTAGCACTGTGAGGTCCTTTGAAAAATGCTTCACTCAAAAACTCCTCTATAGTGTTAATATGGTTTGCTATTTTGCAAGTTAGCTCTTTCCTGTGGAGCAGCTTACTCTGGAATCAATGCCATGTGTTATAGGATCCACTGAATGGCACATTGGCACCTGTGAATGGGGCACACCACACAGACTAAGCAAGGGTGACAGCAAGAGAGGGGAAAGGGAAGATAGAAGGGCTCTGCGTAAGGGTACGTAAGGGTCGAGCATATTTGGCATGACCGAGGAAAACAGACTGCACAAAAACCGACTCTTTAAAGGTGGAAAGATAGAGAAGCTCTTTACTTCCCCCTAATAAACCTATACATGCTGAAAGTTGAGGTTTTGTGATATGAAGCTCCAAACAGGAACATAAACAGCTAAATGCCAGTGTGCCCACAAAGCCAACCTGTACTCATGGGTCCTGAGCAGTGCAAACACATCATTTTGTGTCTCAGCACAGCTTGGATTTTGCCTTCATATGGAAATGACAGGTTAATTTGATTTTTATTATGAACAGAAAACTTGAGTTTGTCAGCTGCAATATTTTCTTCACCACAAACAGAATGGATCTGTTCTGTCCCCATTTTCTTCTCCCCTCCTGTCTCAGCTGAATCTATTTATCTTGGAAGAATGTGTAGAACATCTCTATAAATCAGCATATTTCTGGGAATGACTATGAATGTTCATGAAGTGAGAGAAACTGCAAAGAACTGTGCTTAGTTAATCTCAAATGCTTGGAAATACAAGCTGCAATGTGAATAGACACAAACATCAATGCCCAGCAACCTAATAGACATTAACAAAGATTTCAAGTCCATCCTTCAAGTCAGTAAGCATCCCTTCTTCCCAAATTACACTAAGATTAAGCTTTGCAAGTCAGGAAACACTCTCTATCACTATCTTAATAAACTTCTACTTCAGGCAGATTTTGGCCCCGTTTCTCTGTTTACACAGAATTAAATAATTGCTTCTTCCAGTGCCAGTCTCCTGGGGAGGTATCCTTGCTCAGCCACCGTGGCAGCACAGCTCAGACAGAGGCAATTCCTTCACCAGCTGCACAGGAAGATCTTTGCAAAGTCCAGGAATCCTTCACGTGGCTCAGATGCACTAAAACACTTTTGTTCAGTTCCCAAGGCTCTGATGCCAGGAGCACCTACAAGCAGCAGTTCTCATTTACAGACTAAATGATTTCAACATCAGAAGGAAGACAGGGAGGCTTCCATTGTAAGGCTATTATGGTATTTTTAATTATATTTATGCATAAACTGAACTCCATCTGGTTGAAATACAACTTGCTGAACTATCATAATGGTTTGGAAGGGTCATTTACTTAAGCACTTAAGTGAAGAAGTGTGTACCATTCATGTAATAGCACCAAAACGTCACCACGTACCTAGTAAGTCTTCACTATGGATAACTCTACTTTTCTATTTCTTTTGACAATAAAAATCTCAAAGAACCTTCAAAACCTTCCTAGAGCATCTTGGCATGTGTACAAAGAAGAGGCAATTGAGAAGACTAATGCACATAGAAATTAGGTGGCTTGCACAGCCACAGAGTAACAGCCAAATATTGAACCAGTTCAAATGAGGAACTAGTAGACCAACTAGCAAGTTATACAGGTACTCAGGAGCATCACATGATTTGCACCTACTGCACTAAAACAGCAATTTTTATATATAAAAATACATAAATATAAATATATATATATTAAAAATTCCATTCATCAGGCATCCAGAGTTCATTAACCCATGGCAAGCATCTCATCTGGATATTATCTTGAAATGTGTTGAATTTCCTAATGTCAGAAGTAAATCTTTTTCTCCAAGGATAATTCCTTGGAGATCTTGTTCACATAAAAATAGCCAAATTAGAGATACAAAACAAACATAGTTTTGGAAAATAAGAGAATCAACCTCATAATTTGCTAAGATGAGAATGTCTACAGCTGTATCCAGCCATGCTACAGAAAATCTGACCTGGAGACCTTGCACAAAACATAAGGGACACTCATTCCAAATATAGGGAAGCCCTGCAGGTAAATGGAGGTTTCCTTCAGGCAATATTCAAAAATAATTTTCAGGTGTACTCTTCTTTTGCCTACTTAAGGTAAAAGGTTAATGAGAAAAATATTTTCTTAAAATTATTTAATAAAAAGATGAAAGCTCATTTGAGAAAGCATTTAGGGAAGATTTGGAGTTCACTCTTTTTGCTGCACTTCTAGAGCTTCTTTTCAATCTGTTATGTTTATTTTAAAAAATACCATTACCCAAACAGCAAACGTAGGTTACAGCTGCCTAAAAGCTGGGGTAGCTAGAGGGCCTTTCCAATAAATACTTGAGCCAAGGCAAACATAAGATATTTGAAACCCCCAGAACAACTACGGAGCGAATGGAGAACTGAAATCCAGTTCTGTTTATGAACTGAATGGTATAAAGGCTCGTTACAGATAGTCATTAAGAATCTGGGAAAATCATTTGATTCCTAGCCTAGCAGTTTGGTATATATTAGCCACATTATTTTCAGTGAGAGCATCAGATTTATAGAAAATAGCAATCAAACAACACAGAAGTGAAGCTGTTACATATCTGTCTAGCCAGGATATAAGTTGTGAGCCCACTCAGCAGGGAATCCGAATGCTGACCATAAAAGTATGTGTGGTCTTGAGCCCAGATATCTTTCACCCTTCATGACAAATATCATAGATAAAATACAGCCACTGGGGAAAACGTGATAGAAATAAAGAACAAAGCACCAATATTTCAAAAGAGTCCTAAAATGACAAAATTAGGAAACTTTGATGCACTGCTCTAAACTTTGAACCAAATGACACAGGGCCTCGGACTTTATTACACATCTCCAGAGCCTGTTCCTGCACTCACCAGCTGAACTCCCTTGTTTCAGTAAGAGCTGGAGCGTTGCAGCCATCAGCCTTCCACACAGGGCAAAGACGCAATCCATTTTTCTGCTCTGGCTTTGAACTTCCATCTGCTACAAGATGGAAAGCTCCAGTGGCACCGAAGTGCTACAGAACGACAGGTCAAACATTCAGTGACTTGGAAACAGCACGTTCTATATCCATCTTTTTATTTGTGTATGTTTGGGTTTTTTTTTTTAATAAATTCCTAATAGAAACTTGGGTATCATAATCACATATATCCCTCTGCACCTGTCCAATGCAGTGTAATGCACTGACATATCACATAATTCAGAAATGGAAAAGATGCAAGAACAGTAAAGGCCATGACTGGGGTATGGGCACCCTGTAACCAACCTCAGTTCCAAGTGGGATGAGATCATCTCACTGTTCATGGAGAAAAAGAATCTTGGATATGCAGGAGCCAAGGCCACACACAAAATGGGGAGGAAAAGAAAACATTTGGCACAAAGCAATGGCAGAAGGTAGTAAAAACAGCCAAAAGGTTGGATTTTGTCTCAGAAAGACGAGCCACTGCTGAAACGGAGCTCCCCAAAACTCCCAGTCTCTGGCAGGGCAATGGCCGGCAGCGCCTCCTCCATAACAACATACAGTGCACGCTGCAACGGGCAACCCACACATGGCAGCAGAGAGCAAAGGACCTTCCTTTTGGGAAAAATAAAAGGGAGGAAATACAAATCTTAGCATGTTCCCCCTCACCGTTTACCACCCTGTCCTGTGCCAGCAAGTTAGGCTGCCTCAGATAGGCACAGGCAAAGATTTCCCTGAACTTCCTCCATCAGCAAGTGGAGAACTGGGTCATCAGAACCGGGTCATCATATCTCCCTCCTCACGCATCTGAGGCCTCAGGATAGAAAAGCTGTAGGTAAGACCTGCCTGCTGCATATGTGCAAGGACTTATCAGTGCTTCCAAACACAACTGCTAGTAACAAACCGAAGTATTCTTTTTTTTCCCCCCCAAGACTAATCCACTTCATTAAGTTAGCTTGGCATCAGAAGTTCACACACAAGCACCCTAGTCCAATTTCATCATTTAAAAAATAGACATATTTTCCTTTTGGATTCAATCTTTCTCTCTTCTCTGAACACTCTTCCTCCTGCCCCTACCTTTTTCCCCCTCTTCTGTTTCAGCCCTCTCCCCAGCACCCTGGATCAAGATCCCCCCAGCAGAGCAGCAGATCCCCCCTACACAGATTCATCGTCCTCCTGCTCGCTGTTCATTAACGGCACAGAGCGCTCTGCCTTTTGACTCTAACTTTTTAAAAGCCCTGTTTTGTGACACAGAGTCTGGTGTGAAGAAGATGCATCAAAGTCATCATTATTCTACATTTATCTGCAGTGAACTATCTTTTTCATCTATTATCCCTTAAAATGATCTAAAGCCTCCTATCCGCTGTATTATTCTTCATTATCCGCTGTTCCACTCTCATTCGCTTCTCACTAGCGCTGCCTTTGTTCTCTGCCTTTCATTTTCCGAGCCAAATATCAATACCCCTCACAGTGATCTAGAGCTTTGCAACAACGAGTTTCATCAACGATTTTCCAAATATGATGCAGATTACAATAAAGATTTTCTGCTGCTCGCAAGAATATTGTTGTTATTCAAACTGAGCCTTGCTCTACCTAAACGCCTTGGCTGCTCCCTCGCCCTTTCCAGCATTTTTCCGCAGAGGCACTGAGGAAATAGCCCTGCTGTTCTACACCTAATGACAGGGAGACTTGACTTTCCTATCCCCCCATCGTCATCTTTGTCCTCCATATTTCATGCTGCACACACTTGACTTTGCAACAGTTTTTAATTTTGTATGTGGAGCAGCACACATACATCAGACTGACATGCATTTCTCTAAAGCCCTGACATCATTTATTAGCACTGGATGAATTACTCATATTTATTAGCCTTTTAGATGTGTCCTTTTAAATGCGTAAATTGGTTGTATTCTTGGCAAGGCTACCACTGCACTCACTCTTATAAAGCTCCTTAGTCCTTTAATCCCAAGTGCCCCCGTCCATCCATTATGGAGGACCTTGGATGCTGAGTTCCTTGAAACGGCTAATGAATGAAGGGTCCGACTTTTAGGAGGCTGCACATCTTGCAGCTGTTTCACACCAAAGACTTCATGCAGTTCATCGGGCATCGTGTAACCACCGGCTTTCAGACACCAGCGCGAGGGAGAAGCTGCCTCTGAATAATCCTGTACTGTGAATTTTCACCTGAGGAGGCTGGAGCAGAGGGAGCTGCATCTAATACGATGGAATGATTCAAAGATGGCAGGGTTCCTTCTTGCTCCTTCTCTGCACAGCTATATGTGAAACATATGTATGAAATGTTGAAAATGAGCAGTACAGCAAGGCTGGTAGTGCTAACAGATCTGTTTTTCCTGTTCTATCAGGAAGAAAAAGGCATTTGGAATACAGCAAACAGACCTAGGGCTGCAAAATCTCAACAGTTCATACTGATCAGGGAACGACATAACCCAGGTATTGCTCCCTCTGGATTTTCAGGCTGGAAAACTTGTTTTGTTTCTTCTCTCTTTCCTCCCGTTATGTTCCTCATTCTCTCTAGTTTATGACTTCTGAATCTCTGATATATATAACATAAAGACTCCACTGAGACAGCTGGCAGTGTGTCAGATAATAGGCAAGCAAAATGACAGCGCTTGAGGAACTCTACCACCTGCCAAGGTGCAAGAAACCAGGGATCAGAAACAGTGACTTCGGAACAACTTCTTTCAACGTTATTCTGCGCTTAGATGGGAACCCACTTGCTGCCCACTTTGATTTTCAAAGATTACAGAGAAGAGGACCAGCATAGAGAAGGGCAGAAAAGACATCATTTTATGCCCACTACAGATATATCTCAAAGAAATTAGGAGAATTATTAGAATACACTAACATACTTGGCCTAAATCATTCTCAGCTTCAAGTTCACTAAGCCAAAAACTGAGGACAAGCAAAACAAAAGAGCAAAGCTGGAAAATCTGTTCCACCAGATAACTAAGCACATTCACATCAAACAAGTTCTAAATTATCTAACTGAATCTGCACATTGACATTCAAACACTGAGATTCAAAGGAAAAACAAAAAGAGAAGCCCAGCTGCATTAATTATCTCAGTTCAGAAGCAGGGCCTTGGCATGGATTCAGCTTCACACCTATAAAAAATGTCTTCCTATTCCTCCTGTCTACTATTGAAATGTCTATATCTTTTACATCTTCATTTCTGGTCCTGCTGCAAATACCAGTATTTAGACCTCTGGTAAGTAAAAAGCCTGAAACTGTGTCCTCTCTCTGTACAGAAGGAAAAAATAAACAAACACCACCTCTAAAGGCATTTTTCCATACCTCTCAAGTTAAAAAAAAACCTGCATATAGTCAATCCTGACCTCTTACCTCACTCATTTGTCAAACACGGCCTTTCTGCCCTTCAAAAAGAATCAGAGGCATAAATACTTTTCTCAGGAACACATTGTAGAGCACCAGAGCATTGAAATACCAGGGGCACAGGAAACCAGCACCCTGTTCTTAAATTGCACAAGTTGCTTCTGCAGACAAGGGAGTTTGAACACCACTTTCTCCTACAAAAAGATGGCAGTTGTGAATGTTTCTGAGGATTTGGGAATGCAAGCAGCCTATGTTGTCACTGACACAAATGAAACTGTTTTGCTTTCTGAAGAAGGTGCTTTGGATTGCCACGTCTCTTAATGATGGTTATCTAGTTAGTAAAAAACAATGAGTCCCTATTTCAGATGCTGTAGATTCCTGCAGCAATTCCCTTGGTAACTCTAGAGCTATGGCCATGGGATGTCTAAAAAAAGTAATAATCTCCAAATTTTCCTCCAAAATTTAAAATGCATGAGAACATCACCATTGTCAGCAACCAAAAAAAAAGAAAAGAAAATACATGGACTTATTCCTTAAACCACCTGAGAATGCCTCACTTGGGCAGCCTTTTTTCCTAATGGAAGTGGTTGTTGTGGTTGTTGGTTTAAAATTTTTTTTTTAATTACTACTAGCAAATGAGAGGGATTAGCATATCTGAGAGTAAGTTAGATTGGGAAAACTTCTCTGACAATGTGCTCTTGCTCCTCTTTGAAAGCTACAATATTGCCAGATGAGCTGCAGGCCTTCATCATGAAGGATATGAACAGCTTCTGTTCCATCTCAGTATCCAAAAACAATAACAAAAAAAAAACTGTTTGCACATAGCACCCCTCAAACACTTTTCCAGGTACTTTCCTTAGTCTTGGAAGTTTTGTACTATCTTTTAAACATAGCTTCACAAGTGCCAGTGGGCCCATCTCAACAGGTCACACCTGGAGAAACAGAAACTCAAGGAAGGCAGAAGTTGCTTGCCATGAGGTCACACAAGAAACCTGCTGGGGAAGTAGTGGGTGGAGAATCTCTTGGTTCTCTCTTCTGTGCTTAATAGATGATCCTGGCTTCAGGTTCTCCTGCTCTCTACATAAACACACAAATAAGCACACTGACTCTTTGAGCTGAGTATTACTAAGTGGTTAACAGGCAGATGTTTGTTAGGTACATTCAAATTTTTGTATCCCTTTAGTATCTTAAATGCAATACTCCCTCTCTATGACACATTGTTTTAATATATACATCTGATAAGCCCAAAAGAATCACAGCAGGCACAGCAAATGGAGATACAGTTTGTTTTTTTCAGTTCAAAGGAAGACCAAGTTAAGCTGTAGCTGCTTTTACTTTGATCTGTCTCACAGGATGGAAATTCAAAATAAAATAAAAACACATATATTCACCTCAAGGAGTTACATCTATCGAGTGCACAGCGGCACAGCCCTGTGGGGATGGAGGCTCTGAATCTGTGGACTTAACAGCATGAACTCGTCCTGCACACAGCTAATGCAATTGCACATAAGAGGTAATAAATAAAGGCTTGCTGACTTTAGCACCTTTTGTTCATCTACGAGTATGTAAAGAATATTTGAAGGCAAGATTTTACCTCGGAGCTCACCTCCGACTAGGCTTTCCTGGTTTACTGCAGGAATACCTCTATGAGCTTTTTCCATGACAGTAAGCAGGCATCACAAGCTGAGGTTTCTGTGAGGACAGACCTCACTTGATAAGTTTTCTGAGTATTGACACTACTCGGAGAACTTCTCAACTATTTTGGTACTCATTAAAGAAATTAGCAAATATATAAATCCCTCTGAAATGTCCTTTGCCCATTCTCCCCAAACAAGTCAAGTTCATGAAGGGAGAATGCAAGGAAGAAGGGGGCAAATTCTTCTCTTTGGTGGCCAGTGATAGGACAAGGGGGAATGGGTGTAAGCTGAAGCACAGGAGGTTCCACCTGCAGGTGAGGGGGAAT
>JAUBOD010000141.1:142152-152335 GCA_032353885.1 Nothura maculosa
CTCTAGGTGCCTGCTGGAGCGGGAAGGTTGGACCAGATGATCTCTAGAGGTCCCTTCCAACCTTGAAGATACTGTGAAGTCACTTGGGCTCCCTGATGCCCTTGGCCCTTTCTTAAATTTAGATTTGATCCTAGTGGGGTAGATTTGAACTGTCAGGTCTTCTGGTTTGGTAGCCAGGCCCAACAGCTGCAGCAAGTTTATTGCAGAAATAAGACAATGGGGTGAGGAAACAACAAGGTGGCCACGACTCGATCCATACCAGAAAAAGAAAAAAGGCAGGAAAAGAAAAAAAGGCAAACTGCTCCCAAAAAGTTTTAAATGAATTATTTCCATCTGCAACACTGGAGAACAGAAGGAGACTATGAGGCAGCAGAGGAAGCAATAACTAGTAGGGATGAAAGAAATGCTTCCCTTAATCAAATACATGTGACAGGAGTCACCCATTCTTATATATTTGCCACAGTCTCTCTCAATATGATAACATGAACCAGAGCTGGCAAAATGAAAATTCTGTATGAAAACGTGGCACACTAATAGTTATCAGCAAGTCTAGTCCCAGTTTTAATTGTACGTCAACGAAAGAGCAATCCCACTTGTAATCCTCATCTCTCAGAAACTGGCCATGACAACTGATCCCTTGTTTCACTTTAAGTATCACCTTTATGTGATCCCACTTTATGTGATCCCACTTCATGTGCACGTGACAGGTCAGTCCAAGAATGCCTGAAACAGTGATTATGCCAAGTATTCTTTCCCTGTCTCCATCCACGTATTACCTGGAGATAGCAGAGTTAATGCCTGCAAACTAAATTGAGGGGGCAGGAGATGCAAAGCAGCATCTTATAGTCTATAATTAATGAGTCACTCCGCTTGCAGACAAACATTTTCAACACTGATTGCAGCACCCATCACTGCTACTTCTTCCGTTTGCACCACCGAAGGTGTCAGAGTAGCAAGAGCACCATGACCACCCAAAGCCTGATCTCTCTGCCTTGTACAGCCAACCTACAATCCCTGGAGGTACAAGGAGAGTTAAAGGTCAGCACTGACACCTCGGCAGGCAAGAAGGGACATGAAGAGGTCACCCAGTGCAGTCTTCTTGCCTCAGACTAGTTATTTGTGCAATAAGATATCAAGGGTATCCCAGATTATTAGTGGCCTGCAGTAGAGCTGTCCAGAGTGGCCTGACAAAGGCGGATGATGAAGGACCTAATTCAATATGAAACAAGCATTTCACTGCTGAGAACGCTGCCAGCCACCATTCAGATCCAAATGCAGAGTAATCCGGGGCTCCATAGTTTTTCCTGTAATCACTGCTACTTCTAGTTATAACTCACCCACCGCGCCTGGAATGCCAGAGGTGCTGGGAGCAGCCTGGGTGCTGCAGATGCTCAGCCCGGAGCTGACGACAGGCATGCCTTCCTCTGGGGCAGTGCTTTTTGGTGGTGGAGGTGTGTTTTGCTGCTGTCATTTTTGTCTTTAATAACTGATTAATTCCCAGTAGCTGCTTTCTCTCACAGCCATGTGTCACCACTCAGTGCTTCCCTCACCCATATGAGGTACCTGCTAGCGGGAGCACAAACATCTGTTGGGTGGTATCGGGGTGCACTGCACTAATCACCTCATGACAAATGACCCCATCAGTTCACTCTTCCCTATATAAGCCGTGTCACCTCCGCAAAGCTGTTTGTCCCATGTTCTCCAGAACCATGTCCCTGGAACGTGACCCACCTTCTCCAGCACCCGTTTAAAAGGCAGCCTGTTTTACCTTTTTTTTTAAAGTTTGTCTTCCTATCAGCTGCTATAAGAGAAGACAATAGGTTTGTTTTATTGAACACATTACTGTTTCCTCTTACAGCTCTTTGATCCCTGCAGTCTTGTAAACACTTCTCACAGCAATTAAAACTACTCTATTTGCCTGGTTGACCACTTACCCCTTGTCTGAATTATCCAACCTCACTGCATGGAATTACTGCTGAACACGCGCTGATCTGCTCCAGAACAGCAGCTCTTTAGGATTCAGCAAGAAAGGTGAAGTGTGACCTCAACCCAAAGCAACTCAACATGTATTGATCTTGTTGTTTTTCCACTTTTAATTAAAAATTGACTTTTTTTTTTACCAGTCATTTTACATTAGCAACAGATGGGGGTAACATAAGGACAAGTGAAGCTTTCCTTCCTGTACCTAGAAGAGCTAATGGCTCCAGCAGCTCAGACAAGCACGTGGGAAATGCTGTGCACAGGCCGGCCAGTTTGCCATGAAACAAGAGCTAACACAGAGGCAGCACCAGCTATGGGGGAGGAAGGAACATGGCTCAAATTCAAAGCCACAGCAGCCCAAGCTACGGGGCTTTTGACAAGTATCAGTGTATTTTAAACCAAAAGGAATGCACTTGAAAAATTAATTATTGCAACAATGCCAGCAATCGCAATCTTCATGATATTTTGTGTCTTCCTTAGAGGCCTATTATTAGTTTATCTCAATTTCTTAAAAAAAGAGAACAAAAAAAGAAAACCAACACATTTCTAGGATATACTGTAGGGAAAAAGCTAAAATTACAAGCCAACAACTCCTAGAAAGAAAGGGGGGGGGGGGGAAAGGCAAATATATTGATTTTGAAGCTAGCCTTGTGATTTGGCAAAGCCGAGGCTACAGCACTGCAGACACCAGCTTCTGTATCCACTTTCTTTTCTTGGTCTTTCAGGAGAGGTAAGCAGGCCAGTGATTTATCCTGGATTACCCCCATTGCATATCCATGTGCACAACACAATGCTCTTCCTGTGTATGTAGCATTTTTGGCAGTCAAATTCCTCCATATTAGAAAGAATTGTGTTGATTTATACTGCTCCCTGCCTCGGCCACTTTTACAGAAATCAAATCAGGCACAATATCCGTATGCAAATTCCTCATAGGACTACCACATTACATATGATATTACCTACATCCATAACCCAGCAATGAAAACCTCATGTCAGAGGTTACCATCTATTTCAAGGTATTATACAGCAAAATACATCTGTGTCTTAATGTTCAGAAAAGAAAGCAGTGGGGTAGTTAAGTTTCCATAGGCTCAGTTGTCTCTTCCTCGACTTAGACCAAAAGAAAAAATATATATATATTATATATATGTATGTATATATAATATATATTTTCTAAGAGATTCCAACAGCCCACATTCCACCTCGGAAACCCTGGATATGGAGAGCTCCTGTGTAAGGGCCACCATCTGAGCAGTATCAGTTGTCACCTGCTGTGCAACTTTCCAAGACCAGGTGGAGAACGGTCTCATCAAGCAGGTAGAAGATGCAAGCCCAAAAATCACTAATTTACAGCAACTTCTAAAAGAACATGCAAAAAAGTCAAACAATAATATTACCAGTTCCAAACAGAAAGAAGTCTGGTTCAAAATTCATGAGACTGGTTCTAGAAATTATGAGAAATTTTCTCTTTGGAGTTTTAACACTCCACCTATCCACATTTTCAAGTTTTCCTGTGCAATGATGACCCCCTAGAAACTACTATTTTTTTAATTAATTTTTTTAAGAGGAGGAAAATAAAGGCTAGAGGCTCATGCAAGCTTTTTTTTTTTTAATTTTAGTTTTAAGGAAAAAATAAGATCTGGAAAAAATAGGCCCTGGATAAACAGGACCTAAGTTACATAATATAATGGCACTATTTGTAATTGAACTTAGTTTCCTGTCTGTGCAGGTGCCACAATGCCCCTAGTTAACACACCAGCATTGCAAGAGCAAGTGCTTCTGCACTACTGCCATTGGCAGCATGAGAACATCCCAGACCCCGCTTCGCCGCAGCGGTGCCTCCTCAGCACTGGGATCATTCCGAGGACGACAATGTCACTGCAATGAATATGGCATTAGATTGAGCACAGATACCAATGTTACCTCAGCCAGCAGCGCACCGGTGGAAGCCCTTTGGGAGCATCAATAATGCAAGGATGGCAAAGCACCAGGCTCGGCACTGGCTCACACGTGCATTAGCTGAGGCACCCAGGATGAGCAAAGTTAAACATGGCCAAATGAGTCGACAGCCTCTGTGGATTCCTGGTACCCTTGTCCATCACTCTCAAGGGCTTCATGAATAAAGATAAGCTAGACAAACACTCTCCATGTATTCTCTCCCCCACCCGCCCCAACACCATTTTATGTGCACGCTTAATAAACTTCCTTATCTCTTTTGGTAGCAATGACCTGAAAGATTCAACAAACTCAGGCCTGAATAATTTAAAAATAACCAGACAAATAGCTGAGAAAAATGATAAGGGAGTGCTTAGCTGACAATGGCGGATGAGCAAAAAATCCACAACAACAACAAAAACAACTTATCTTCAGCAGAGAGTGTGGTCAGCACATGCCAACACAACAAAAATTGCATCAGGGAAACAACAAACACAAGTTACCTTGACCTTTCTGATTGACACACTGTGATTTCAAGCTAAATACTTCCAGCTTTTAAAGGCCAACAAGTGATGGGAAAAACATGCACTTGGCTATGACTTTGCAGTAGGAGATTCAAAAACATGTGGCTACGGATTAGAATGCTCGAATATTCTGGCATTGGGCTTCTCATATTAAGTCCACACTGGTTTCAGGGGCTGTGAGCAGTTTATGCACTCTGCTTTGCTATGAGAACACATCATTTTTTTGACTAATTGTTCAACACAGAAGGAAAGCAAAAGATACTACACTTGCCTACAGAGAGGCTTCAAGGCATCTGCCCTTCCAAATCTCATTTATAATGGTGCTTAGATTCCATAAATCCTACTAAAAAGAATGCAACCTAAAAACGCTCAATGCCGCGAGGCGACGCTGGGCTAATCTAACAAGTTCTGCAGCTACAATCACAGCCAAGGTGAGAACCTTGGCTGATGACATCAGGATGCCAGAGATGCCCTTGCCTGGGGGAGACGCTTATATTAAAGAATGGAGATTGCACAGCCTGAAGCTATTTGTCAGCAAGTAATTGATTCATAACTTGACCATCAGCAAATGATGCTCTGGGTAAGGCTCAAGTCAGGCTGAAGGCTGAGCTGCTCGTAAAAGTAACATGGAATATACCCTATTTTTAGCATGAAGGATTCCCAGTTAAAAATCATAGCAAGTTTTTCCAAGAAGTATTTTTGGGACTCGATTCTTCACCTGTCACTGAAGTCAAAATCTCCTGTTCTCCCATGCACAATCGGACATTGCTTGTTCTCTGAACCACCCTTTATAAAAACATTAGATACCTTTGCTAGATACTGAGCCAAAGGTACCAAATGACTGAAAAAAAATAGGTAGAGGAAGAAACAACCAGACACACTGTCTGTAAACTAAAACCTTCTCACTCCTAGCAACTATGGAAAACAGATTTGTCAGAAAAGCTGTGAATTTAATTGAGGAACTGGAGAAGTAAGGCAGAAAGAATTAAACAGAGTCAAAAGCCTTGATCCATCCAGGAGACCGGCTGCCCTGCCTGTCTGAGGGAGAACGATGTTGCTGGGATGAAGCATGAAGAGGCTGGGCCAAGACTCCCAAGGGGGCTGCAGAGCTGCCCTGAGCCCAAACACACCTTTAGGTAGCGAATCCCAAGGTTCATAGGGAGCAGGGCTCGGAGCAGGGGTGCCCAGAAATCCAGGGGCGACACCAAATGAATCCGGCATCGTATTCAGCTGGAGAAATATTACAGAGTAAAAGCACAATGCATGACTGCCAAGGAGCAGGAAGACACTTCTGCTAAGTGTTACTTTCAGCAGCTTTGTAATCTGTTCAGCTAGAGCAAGAAACTAATACAGTGGGATTATCCAGTTGGATAGACCGTCACTCAAGGGGTAGAGAGAGCAATACGTAGTGGCTTTGTATCACATTTAAGAAAAGATCTCCTTCAGAAAAGCTTTCACGAGCTTCCTTCAGCAACATGTCATGACCAAGAGTTTAGAATTCAAACTTAAAACCAAATCTCTCACTAATATTCATGCCACACAAAGCTTCGGATGAGCTCTGGGTCTATTTGACTTTCCAGACACATGCTGTAACCCCAGTGCCACTGTCTACTTCTCAGGTAAAGAGAGACTTCCACATGTCATTCGGTTGTGCATAATAGATCAGGGAAGCTAATTTTTTAAGCCAAGAGGTCAAGTGCCATTCACAGAAAGCAAATGAAGTACTGCATTCCAGGTGGATCAGATGAAATACCTAAAAATCATAATAAACATTCTGTTTGTGGGGAAGCAACTGGAGCATTCTCATGTTCTATCACAATAAGGAACAGAACTGATCTCTTACAAAACACACAAAATCTTATTAGTATAGTGAAATGAAGCTGAGCAAGGTGTAGGGCAAGCTATAGCAAAGGGCATTTTGTTCACCACAAACACAGACATTTTAGCCAGCTAGGGATACAGAGTAGAAGGCACAAGTTGGAACACCCAGAGTGTTATTTAAAACAAAAGTGAGGGGATAAAATAATCATATTCCCATCTTTTTACTGCTCATGTCATGGAAGATATTTTTGTCTCGGGGCATTTAGTCATCACAGGGCTGTGATGCTCTCTAGCTTTTCACTGTAGAGGGGCTTCTACCTCTGCTGGCAGTCCTGCCAGGAGCTGTGCGATAGCGGCACGTAAAGGGTCTCCAGGGCTCCTTTGTTTTTAGTGCATGACAAACAGCCCAAAGCGACACATTCAGGACCTGAGTGCTTACCCACCGTATTTGAGATCAAATAAACAACTTGATTACAAATGGCTGTGGAACTTGAAAGTTTAAAGCAAGTTGTCCCACAAAGGACATTGTCCAACTACACACCTGTCCAGCTAAAACATGCTCCACCATTTCAGAAATAAACTGCATGAAAGATCAGCCAGGCTGCAATAAGTGAATCCGGAGAACTGCCAGGGCAGAACTTACAGCAAACGTGCTGTAGAGCAAAAACTTGGAACATAACTGCAAAGGGGCTCATAAGCAGCAGTTAGATGGTTCCCAGATAGTAATGCTGGGGAAATCAAAAAGAGTAGCATTCAGGGGATTCTAGAAAAACATTACCAGGGAGTTTCCCTAGAAACAAATTGAGGAAAGACAAAGAGAAAGCATGGAAAAAAAGTTGGAAGACATTTAGGGATTCCTAAAAAATGAAAGGGAGTGAGATTTCTATAGAGTGGGATTTTTTTTTTTAATCTATAGAAAGGAGTGTTGGGGAAAGGGGGAGAAATCCTACAAGGCATTACAGAATGCATGATAAAACATGCCCTACAATTCCTAGAAGAGAAATACAGAAAGGGTTTCAAAACAGCAAAATTCCAAGAATTGGGGTTGCGGGAGGAAATCCTACAGAATGGAGAAAATTCCTAGAAAGCAAAATACTGAGGATGAGCGTCTAGGCAGCATGCAGGGGAAAGCGCTCCTGATTTTGAAGGACAGGCAGCATTCAGGCAGAACAGAACCATTTCAACACTATATCCGCCTATCAACTGGACTCTTTTTCTCTCCTCAAAGCTACCTCTTTGGAAGAGCTCAGTTAAAAACCCCCAGAGTATAGCTGAAGCCAAAGCCTTAACAAAAAGTAAAATAAAAATAAATAAAAAAGCCTTTGAACTTTGAAAAATCACTCAATCCTGGAGAAGTTCAGAGTTAGATAGAAACTTCAGAGCTTATCTCCAGCTCTTAAGATAAAGCAGCACACAGCAGATTTTGACAAGCTCTCCGTAGAATGTATTTTACGTCCACCAACCATTTCCTCTTGAGCAGTTGTGTGGGCTTATCTCCAGAAACTGCCAGTGTGCCTGCAAACACTGGGGAAATTAAAAAACGAATAGATTTTTATAGGAAAGGTAGAAGGTATACACAGAGGGCTACCTATGCTATTTTACAAATCTTATCTGTGTGCCTGGAGGGGATGATTCAGCAGCCTTCTGGGTTACCCTGTGGAGCGATCATTTCCAAGAACCTTATCCATCCATTTATCCGTGTATTTTATGTAAACTGCTACTCCAAGCTGAAACACAGCAGCTCCAGCAACTTGCATTCCTAAATGGAAATCAGATCTGGAAAATCACACAGATACCATTCCCTCTGCCTAGGGAAGAGCTATTAATCAATTTTTTTTGGTTCTTTGAGCCACAAGTTATACCCACCATGGAAATAAGGCAACTTTTGTGGCTACCAAAGCTACCCAAGTATCACAAGGCCTCTGTGCGGGACTAGCAGACTGATCCAGCTCACACTGACATCAACCAGGCTTTGGCCACAAACGCTCCAAGGGAGCTGTATTAAGTGTCCATTTCTGCTCCACTCCTTTGCCTCTATTGACATGCTGACTGGCTCCTTTCCAAGTCCATGTGCTCTTCTGTGGCACAGTTTGACTTCCCTCTTTCCCTCCTCCCACACTTCTGGCTTATTTTAGGAATTATTTCCATGCTTTATATTCAATGGCAACTACATACAAATGTCATATGCTTATTCACCACCAAGCCTCATCACTCTTTCCAACACGATGACAGATTGACAAGGCAAAAGCGTGTGCTCATGAAGCCACCTGAGGGTTCCTGCTCCAGATGATATATGTGAAAGAGGACATCTCTCAAACTCTTTGCTAGCAGGGAGAATATTGTGAATGGAAAATACTGATTTTTCACTCTCATCTTAGGTTTGCAGCACAGGAAACCAGATTGGCTGGTAAACAAAGACAATTTAAGATGAGGTTGGTAAATAGATACAATTCCAAAGCATAAGATTACCTTACAATCTTAGTGGGTAAAACCCAATTTAAGGTGAAGTTAGCCCTGTGTGAATATGGAATGACTGAAGCAGCCTGCACGAGGCAGGCGAGGCCTGCCAGGAATCCCAGCAGAGCCAGGTGCACTCCCAGGTGCTGACAGGATACACCGCCCCACAGGAGATCGGCCTTGGAAAGAACAGCAATAGCAGCAGAGAACTGAGCAATCAGCTGCCACACAGCTTACAGCACTGAGGCCCTAAAACCCTACAGGAAAGTGAAAATGAGGGAAATAAACAAACTATCCCACTGCATTTCCTGCCAGACAAACAAGCTGTGTGGGAGAAGGGCCGCAGCAGCTCCCTGGGCTGCTCTTTACCTGGGCAGCCCTGTGGGCAGCGTCGCGCTCGGCCCTGCGGCCCTGCGCCCGCTCCAGGGGCAGCAATAAAGCAGCCTTAGAGCTGGCACCCTGTGGATATTCCGGCAGCTACGTAATCCCAATCTCGATCCAGGAGGGCACCCAAAGCTGCCTTTGCAGTACCTAGGTGAAAAGTCTGTGTTGGGTCCTATGCCAAGAGGACTGGCCACCCATGCACCTCCACCTCAACGCGTGCTCCAGAAGGGATCTGCTATAAGCCCTGCTGAGGCTGAGAAGAAATAAGCTGCTATTTCATCATATATGCACACATACATGTGCACACAATCACCTTCACCCTGAAGGAGAAGAGACTTGCTTATTTGTTCTCTTTACAAGTCTAATTTGATTAATTATTCAAGAAAGTGCATTACCCCCCTGCTATGTTTCTCAGTTTTTCAACATCCATATTTTTCCTAGAGCCTTCCAGTGAGGATGCAATGCTAGGAGCAACCATGTCCATGCTATGGGAATCATCTAACAAACAGTTTCAGGCAGTAGCTTCTGAACTAAAAAAACAGCTTTTTGCACATCTTCATTATATGGTCATCAAAAATAGGATCACACAAAAAAAAAATCAGGAATTTCCAATAAATTTGCCCTATTCAGCTCTAGACAGTTTCACATACATCTATGACCCACTTTTATGAGAACCAAGTCTGTTTTCTACTTTAAGATATTCAGTATAAGACTGTCTATGGCCATAAAGCAGTCATTCAGGCAAAGATAAATCAGCTTTAAAAAACTAAAAGGAAAACAAGAAGTCTTTTTATTCTCATCAAGGCATCTACAGATTATTCTAAAAGCCTCTCATTAACACAACAGAAAATTCCCTCTTTGCTCAGCGTCCATCTCCCAGGAGTTACAAACTTTCCATGCAAGCAGCTCTCCATGGTCTTGCTGCTCATTTCTTCTCTCATAAATTACCACCTGACAGCTTGACCTTCCCTGCCTATCTCCTTGTTTTGTGCAACTGCTCTACCGTGGGGACATGGGTGATGTGTCCCCTTCAGCAGAGTCGACACATACTTCAATACTACTCTTTGTGCAGGCGATACCCA
>JAUBOD010000141.1:179350-238935 GCA_032353885.1 Nothura maculosa
CGGGGATCCCGCCCCGCACCGCCCCGCGCCGCCCCGCGCCGGCAGGGGACGCGTCGCCCGGGAAGAGCCGCAGCCGCCGCCGCCCGTGGGGCGCGGGCGGCCCCGGGAGCCGGGCCATGAGGTGAGCACGGGGGCGGCGAGGGCCGCGCGGCTCCTTGGTTAGTTATTCGCACTGCGCTTCCTCCCAAGCCTGCGCCACTTTGGGTTGTGCTGCTGCTTTCTCCCTCTTTTGTTATTCCTCCCACTTGTTGTCCTCGCTCCGGCTGCGAGAGCAGGCGCGGGGCGGCGGTGGCGGGGCAGCCCACGCTGCTGCGGACTTGCCCGCGCCGCGCACGGGCTCCCACGCCGGTGCCCCTGCTCCGAGTGCGCCGTTCTGCCCGGAGAGCTTCAGTTCCTGATCCAAAGCAGCTGTGTGCCAAGGCTGTGTCCCAAGGCTGTCCCAAGGCTGTGTCCCAGCGCTGGCCGCCCTCATAAGCCGCCACGGGGCCATTGACAGGAGCGTCTCACCCGGCCCGGGCAGGATGGCAGCCGGGCCCATAGCTCCCATTGACTCCTGGGCGAGTTTTGCCATGAGATCTGTGTTTTTATAAACTGTATATAAAAATGTACAGTTTTACATTTTTAAATGTACAATTTTAAAAGTTTTTTTTGTTTTCCTTTTGTTTTTCTTTTTTTTTCTTATTAAAAGTCTGGATCCCCTATCCAAATGAGCGTTTCTTGAGAGACGAAATCAGGACAGCCAAACCTTTCCGCGAGTGCTGTTGTTTTTCCCGTGCAGTGTAACCATAAGGATAGGCACCTTGTTACAGAGCAGGGCTAATATTGCTAACTGCTTTTGGAGAGCGTGGTAGAACAGATATAAACTATTTGAGTAAGAGCAGTAAATGATATTGACTGTTAACTGTGTTTTTTTAAGTTAAGAGTTCAAATGTAAGCTTTCCTCCTCAGCTGTTTTTTTTTTTTTAATTTGTAAAGGACTTCATATGACAAAATCCATACTAGGTTTTGGGTACATTTTATATATATATATATATATATATATATAAAAAAAAGGGTGCAACATACAATGCTACTTATATTGATAGCAAGTAGGTTCTAGTACTAGTAAATACAAAGAAGTACCTCTTCCTCCCAAGAAGTGACAGGAGTGGATGTCCTTTGCATTATTGGCAAAAGACTAACAAATCTGACAGAAAAGGGAAGGAAGAGGTTGCAAGTCGGGAAAGCCCTCACAGCACTGCTGTCTCTCTCTCTTGCTCAGGGCTCATGATTATCTGATTTAAGAGCCTTTCCTGTGGTTGCCTTTTTAAAGGAATCAGCCCTCTCAGTATTACAGTTGTAAAGTGAACGCTGCGGTCTGGGACCTGATTCCTAGTTGCCCTGATGCTCAGCAAAAAGTTTGATAGTTTAAGTCTTTTATCTAAGCACTTGCAGCCGTGCAAGAGTCAGGTACTGCTGTTCTGACTTGAACTTTCCTTGCCTGCTTTGTGCTGAACTCAGCGATGGGAAGTGGTTTTTTTTTTTTCTGAAGTCACTCGTGTGAAATGCTCTCATGATACCGTTAGGTTTTTTGGCCGAGAGGTCAGTGGGGTTTCAGAGCGCAGGTCTCACTTTCTCTTCCCTCACCAGCTCCCAGCTGGTCTCTTTGAGGGGCTGCCTGCTGTCTGTTTGAGGGGGGAGTATGTTGGAGCTGGGAGCACTCATGTCCTGAAATGTCTCCTCTCACACATTGGGTCTGGCCTGCTTTTCCTGCGAGAAAACTTCTGTATTCTTCTTGTAAGGTTTGCAGTGTTTCGTTGGCTCTGGACATGCAGCCCCTCTGCTGTGTGGAAAAATGCTGGCCTTAGGAATTCACATCTGCTGCCCCTCCGTGCAGCACCTCTATGGGTGGGCAACAGTAACCCTGTAAAACACACAGTGGGGCTGTGCTGGGCAGGCGATGCAGGGTGGGACTGCCTGGAATGGGAACATGGATACAGTGACAGGATGAGTGACATTGTGTGACTATTATTTGATATTGCATGTGTTTGCTGCTGTGGAGCTGCTGTGCATCAGGTGTATTTTCCACCATTAGTGTGCACTTAGTTGCCTTGCATTGTAAGTCAAAGTAGTCAAAATCTCATTTGCAAGCCTAATGGGAACCCATGTAGATCCTGAAATAGTGTAGCTGTGTGATAGGCTGATTGCCACAGTGTTTCTGATTTTTGAAGGGTCTCAGGGGGTGTCTGTGATGTGTAAACAGGACCTGATTGTTCAGGATTTATGGCAGACTCTACATACTGAAAATGGAGTAATTTGTGTGAAAAGTATAAGCCGGCATAAGTGGGAGTATAAGTTAAAAATAAGATGTATGCTGTTGCCTTTGGTCCTGTGTGTCAGATTGGGAATAGTAGGGGGAGCCCTGAATAGTTCTGTAAAGGAAATAAAAAAGTAAGTATTTCTTAAAGGCAGTTGGAGGTATTAAATCACATACTTGGACCTTCAGGTTTAGCAGGTTGAAGCCTTAGACTACCATCTTCAAAATTATTTCAAATTACCATGGGTGTTTTCAAGATACAAACGGAGTGTTAAATCATCTTGAGTGCTTTGCTTGCAGATAATTCTTTTTTTTCCCTTAACTTGGGCTCATATTTTTCATTTATTTTGCAAACAGACAATAAGCCAGCAGGTCACAAATTCATGCTCCGTAACTAAAGACAATAACTTCTATTTCCTTTCAATTCCGTAATCCGCTCTAAAATCAGAATCTCCTTGTTGTCAAGCTCTGTGAGCAATTTCTTCTTCCCTGCCTGACTCTCTGCCAGGACTCAATGGAAGGGAAACAGCATCAGATAATTCCCCCCAGACTATTATGACTTTTTTTTTTCTTTCTTTCCTACAGTGTGTTACAGGGGCCAGAGCCTGGGCCTCTCTGCTTTCTTCTTCTTTCCCTTTCCTTGTGCTCTTAACTTTTTGGCTGATGCTTAACAGCAGATGAAAATGTAATGTCACACACACACACACACACACACACACACACACACACACACGAATCCAAGCAGGCTACATAAGGCAGCCTGTGCTAGTGTTTGATGTAACTTTCGTCTGTTTGAGCACTTGATGCTTCTAGCTAAATTTACAGACATAAATAATCCTCTTGAGTTCAGTCAGAGTAATCTTGCTCACGAGATGTTCGCAGAACCAGGGCATAGTTAAAATACACATTGCCAGCTAATTCCCTACTGACTCCACTTAAGTTTTATTTTAAGATGTTCCCGCTTTGAAAGATTAGCATGAATCAAAAGAGACTGTTCCAAACGCAAAGGAGAGAGCAGTCACACTGCTGCATAAGCACGTGCCACTGCACGACTAGCTACACCATTTAATAATCACTGAAACCAGGATAAACTGATTATTCTTTTCCTGCCTGTGTGGAAAGAAGTAGGAAATCTCTTTAAATTGATGCCAAGGATACTGCTATTTTATGATAACTAGCAGGAAATAACAACAGTTAGGACGGAAAGATGGTCGGTCTCCTTGAATACTTTATGGGAAAATCCTGAAAGCTGATCGGGAACTTAAACTCCATACTCATCTTGAGAATAATGAAATAAATATTTGGCTTCTAACTTTATTTTTATCACTGACATTTCTTCCTTCATTGCATTCTTCGGAATATAGACTGACATTCACTCTGAAAGAGTGTTTCAGGTTCCAGGTGTTTCCTAATATGAAGATCCTAAAACAGATGATCCTTTTTGTCTCTCTGCTTCTGGCATTTGCTCCTTTTTCCTGCTTTCTTGCTTGTACAGGACAGATTCATCTCACTCCATAAAGTGGCATGAATTGCAGTGCTAAATGAGTACCAAGAATACCTTGGGAAACTAATTCTGTCCCAGAGGGAAGAGTAATTCTGCTTTTAGCTTCTCCTTCCTGGACCTAGGATGCTATTTTAATACAAGCTGTTTCATAAGCAACTTGAAATAGGGAAATTTGTACTTTTTGAATAGAGTTACCACTTATAATTCCAAGTCTAAAAACTGTATGATAAAACTATAATTTATAATTTTGATGAGTTGGAGGGATTATGTGAGTCCCATCACATTGATTACTTCCCTCTGTTTTCTCTCACTCAGCTTCTTTGATTTGAAAAGGACATTCACTAGACTCATTGACACTGGATATTCTCTTGCTAAATGCTTAAAAAAACTCAGTAGGAATAAAATGCAGAACTGTAAAAGATGCATTTCTAGCCCTGTTGGTGGAACATAAGAGGGTTCCAAGTCAACTCAGTCATGCTAGATTGGCAACTCAGCATCATACTTTTTCTTAGTTGACGTGTTTTCTCTGCAGAACTTGAACTTTGAAGTGAAGGAAAAGGTTTCGCTCCTTGAGTTGCTACTAACTCTTTGAAGACGTTAAAAAAATGAAAACACTAGTTCTTGTCTGTGACAGTGAAGAGCCTGAGAAAAAAGAAGCTTTGAGGGGAGGAAAATGAGTGTTTTTTTATCTCATTTATCTTAACTCAGCTGCTGTTACTGGAACATAAGAGAAAGTGCAAGGAAGGGACGCGCTGTCTGCTGTGGGTAGCACCCAGGCTGGACTCACCAATGGTCAAGCGTTAGGGAAGACACCCTCCCTGTTCTGTCTTGCCTGCAGAGATCAGAGAGCAAGGACTGACCCTCATCCCAGCCCCACTGCTGGGGGTCCCTCTGGTGCCATGTAGATAGATTGGTGATTCCTTCCTCTTCTTTCTGGCTGCTCCTGCTGTGAGGAAACACTAAGCGAGTCTGCCCTAGCAGGATGTTTTTGTGTGCATCTCCACGAGCAGCAGGGGAGTAGTTTGTTTCGTTTATTGAGGTTTAGTGGGAGATGTGTAGAGATTGATGCTATTCTTCTTGTCTTGTGGGGTGCAATGGGGCTTACTGATAAGGGAGAACTTGTGGGCAGAAGTAAGAAGGTTGAGCTGCTTTCTGTCTAGACCCCTATATTGCACATGGAGGTCTTTTAGCACTCACCATACACTCTGTGTGTGGAGGGGACTTGCAGATGACCTCCCAGACCAGTCCTAGTGCAGACGCTGCCCATGTGGATCCTCTCACCCCAGGCATGGTGCCAAAGGCAGCGTGCTTCATCCTTGCAGTGATACCAACCACCATGGGACAAGATCTGCTCTGGGTGGCCAGTTCAGGAGCATTCACTTCTCACTGCAGCGTGGTGAGGTTCATCCACAGGTCAATAACTTTTCCAGACTTATTCTGTTAGGAGGCCCTATCCTCATGTCAATCCTCTGATGCTATTAGGAGTATCAAAAGAACTATGAGTTCAAAACTGTGAATACAAAAAAAATGCATTTGCACCAAATGCTGAGCAGCAGCTAGTAGTATGGAGAGGATGTGGCCATAAGTGTGGTCAACTATGTGCAAGGGACAAGACCGAAGCGTGATGTATGTGGGCTAAAGAGGTCTTTAGGGTAGGTGCCTAGAGACCCAAGAGGCTGATGTTGTACCCTGTGCAGCCCATCTGATAGAGCAGATGAAGCCACGGTACACTGTTCGCTCCAAGGCTTGTACTATGACATGGAGAAGAAAGCCAGAATAGACACACTCTGCTTTTTTCTTCAGAGTCTGAAGTAGAATTGCGCTTGGGAAGATCTTATAGGGCAGCAGTAGCTAATCTAGGATGGCAAATGCAATAGCAAACAAAGGTAGTGCAGTGGGCAGCATTACAGCTTGCTTCTCTGCAGTCCCTGTTTCCAGGTTTTGTTGCTGTGGATAACTTCGAGAGACCATTGAGGCATAGGCAAGATATCTGCAAAGCTACACAAGTGGCGTGTATATATTTCAGAAAGAACTGCAGCAGCAAAAGTCCCACCTGCTTTTTTGGTCATTTGCTGTCATTTGAGCTTTGATAGCTTATTTTGACTAGAATGTTATTTCAATCTCTACTGCTGTATAATGTGATCAACACCATTTGGTTGTCCTGTTTGCTCTGTTCCACAGGGAAAAAAAAGTAACCTTAGAGATGATATAGCTTTTTAAAAAAGATTGAAGTGAAGAAAGTGCTGCAAGCCTAAGCCATGTACAAGTGATTTATAAAGCGTGAAATTCTAGGTTTTTTTTTCCATTGCCTTGGCAGATTGTCTTCCCACCCAGAAAAGACAACAAGTTTCTAAGCATTGTATTGTCTTGTAATAATAAACAATTGAAGGACCACTGAAGTACATTTTAAAAACATACCTATTTCAAAGTGCGTTGTGTCCCCAGAGAGGTGAATGATCACTCTGTGTCAAGAAGAGAAAGAGAGTCATCTCCTCGTACGTGGTGTGTTGTGTGTACGTGCAAAGTCAAGGCTGGTGTAAGAGGAAGGGAAGCTGTGGTGCCAAACACAGGTCTGGAATAAGGCAGTAAGCAACAGGGAAAGAGAAGATAATGAAATCTCGGAAAGTTTTAGCTAAAGGAAAGAAGTTACTATAAACACAACTTATGTTGGATTGAAGGAATAGAAGAGAAACTGCTAGGTGGAAAAACAGCACAAACCCCAGAGATTTGAATCCAGGATTCATTCTTAATAACCAGCTGAACTTCCTGTGTGAGGAGGTCTCTGGAAAGCTTTTTAATGTTTTAGGCAACCAAAAAAATTGCAAATGCCAACAAGGCTGCTTTCAGGCCTCTTTTATTTCTTGGTGGGATTCATCAGTGAGGAAGCAGAATCCATCACACCTTTTCTAACAGACCTTGTATTTTTAAGCCATTTGACAGCATACTAACAAGAGTCAGCCTAACTCTTCTGCTCTGACTGCACTTAGATGTATCAGCAATCACCCATGTGAATTAAGCAGGTGACTTAATACCACTGCACTCCACAGCTTCGCAGGGTGCAACAGCAGCAGGTGATTTGCCCGTTGAAATATGACCTTGCTGTCTACCCAGTGCTCATCTAAGAGGAGCCCTGGGCTGCTGGCCAGGGTGGATCTGCATGTGCTGGGATGAAGCCGCTCTTCCCACCCTGCTGTACTGCCCATGGAAAAGAAAATCTAAAACTAATTCCTGATGTGTCCAGAGTGAAGGCATCATTTGCCTCTTGTAAACCTGGCAGCCAGAGGAGTTCCTGCCAGTTTTGGTCCAAGGACTAAAGAGAGATGACTATTCTCAGTTCTCTGCAGCAGGTGCTGATGAAATTAAGGAATATCATGTCAGGTGAGGATTTCCACTCTTAAGGGGATGCTGTTATATCCAAGGTGAAGGAGGTTGATTAAAATTCCGAGTTGCAGTCAGAACTAATATTGGCCATAGTGTTACTTCATTATGAATTTGCTGAAAATGATACATTTCTGAAAACTGCTTTGGTTTCAGTAACTCAGTATATTCAGACAAAATTTACTGGAAATATTCTGACTGGTTCATGACTCATCTGTTTTTGCAAACCTAGCACTCCTTTCCTCACAAGACAGGCAAGCAAATAGGCAAAGGAAACACAGTGTTTAATATAAAAAATAGAAAGATCTTGATGGACTTTCTGTAGTTCTAGAAAATGCTCTGTCTTCTGCCTTCTGTGAACACATGGTGTGGAGGGGGAAAGGCTCAAAAGGTTCTTGCCACATATGGAAACTCACAGTGTCCTGTTTTGGAAACATGCCACTTTGGCTTTGTATTTTTGCTTGGAACAAAAGATTCCAGAGGAGCTTTAAGTATCTTGGAAGTTGCAGATGGACTGTAATGATATTCTTATCAGTGCTCCTGCCCAGCAGGGCATCTGTGCCTTGTCACTGTCCTCACAACAGCTGCCAATGACAGGAATAATTTTCACACTTGGAAATCATCTTTATTTGACCTGGGCACATTTACGCACTGTTCTTCTCTCTTAAGATATCCACAGCCAGAATGATAGATAGAATCGTCTCCTGGCCTTTTCAAAAGCTCATTTCTGCTTATTTTTAAAATCATGAGTTTGAGATATGGATTTTTTCAATGAGTCTGCTCAGGTATGTGGAGTTTTTTGGTAAATAAATAAATAAATAAATAAATAAATGCATTCTTGTTTTCTAGCATTTTTACAGCAAATGAAGAGATACTGCCAAAAGAGAAGTATAAACAAGGAAGAAAAGAAAATGAGAATAAATGGAAAAGTAACTTATTCTTCCTGTTTTATCTTATTATGAAAGAGGAGAGGAGACTTTAACCTTTTTGGTCTTTGCAAGCATCAATGCCTATGCAGACAAATACTTAGAGGTGCCTGGTAAAAGCAAATTTTAGGCTTTGTACCTATAGCAAAAAACCTGCCTTACAATGTGTGTGAAACTGTGTTAGAGGTCATCAAAGTGATCCTGTTTTGAAGGAGTTGTGCATCTTCATTTAAAAATGGTTTGTCAAGTTCTTGCTTTCTTTTCCACCCCTTTTATCAGCATGAAAAATAGTTGGCATCTTAAAGTAATTTAAAACGTGAGAGTACAGAAACAATTATTTTAAAATTAATGGAATGTAGATTTTTGGTGTATATAAAGTAGATTATTTTAAATAATATTTCATACCCAAATACAAAATATTTGAAGACAGTGTAAAATTAGTATATTTTTTAGATATGGGAATACTGCCAGTAACACAATGTTCTTTTATTGTGAGACTCTCTGAGAATATTTAAATCTCTTAATTTTCTTTGTGGTTGATGATTATTTCATCAATCACTGATTTTTTTTTCTCATAGCAAATTAAATGACTAATGAAATAGAATAATATGACTATGGATTATTCTAAAGTTCAGTCTGATGGCGAGGAATACCATCAATCTATTTAAGCTCTGAAGTTGCTCTCAGACTCCTAGTGATATAACTGCAGACTCTTAAGTTGCAATGAATAATGATTTCTTAATCACTTATTCTAGCAAGAATAAACTTTCAAAGATGAACCCATGGAGTTTGCAGGACAACTTAAAGGAGCATCTTTGGGAAAAGTGGGAACTGTGCCTTCGTCTTGTCCCAGCAGAGCATTGATTCTGAATGATAGTGATTCTCCTAATGCTAATCTGGTTACTATGTCATCAATGACCATTTGTTAAAAATCTTGTTTTTTTAACACTGTAGCAGATGTCGGAGAGTGGAATGTCATGGTGCAACAAGTAAAATACACTCCAAGAGTTTTACTGAAACTCTAGGTAGCCTCTAGTGGATGCTTTTTAGTTAACCTAATTTCTTCTCCCTGTAGACCTCACATTTGGCGTGATCATCTCACAAAATATATTCATATAGATTTTAGAAATTATTAAAATGACCTTTTGGTAACCTGGAGTATAAATGTCAAATGTCTGGGTTGTTTGAGGTTACTTTCCATTAACTCACTGAACCATACTGAAAGAAAGCTTCAAATGTCAAAGTTGGGAGTTGAAGAGGTCACGTAACTGAGTGAAGAAATAAGAAGGACAAATGACCTCTTGCTGAACTTTAGACAAGAGGTTAAAGATCACAGGATTTTTCCTAGATTATTGTTAAAAGCTTTTCTATATCAGGAATAATGTTTAACTTGATAAATGGTCTTTCTTTCTGTGGCCAGAGCCCTAGAAGAAATTAAAGAGATTCCAAGATTGTGTCTGAAAAAAATGTCATACAGATGAGTGACTATCGTAAAAGTGATAAACTACTGAAATACTGGCTGTTTTATATCTCCTTGTACTTGTCATTCATTAATCCTTGATGTACCAGATTTCAAGTTTCTAGTTTAGTATTGATTTGGAAGTTAATGGTCAGCATTTTTAAGTGCTTATTAGTTGTTGATGGGGTTTTTTGGTTATTTTGTTTTATTTATTTATTTATTTTCATTCCAGGGAGGTGGTTGCTTGCTGACCTGTTCCTTCCCAGTCTCCACAGGGTTGGCATTGGTGTTATTATTCTGACTGCATAATTCCTCCCACATTCTCCAGCATTGTAAAAAGAAAATTACATAGACAAGGGCCAGTCTCCTTTAATTCATTCTAGTTTCAATTTTGCCTCAGAAAAGAGTGGACTGTGTTAGTATGCAGGATGAAAATGCAATGCTCCAATTTTAAGCAAGCATAAATATTGGATATTTAACACAGCATTTTTTTCCCTTGGCTTCTGGTTTGAGTACCATGCAAGAAGCAGCACAGGATTCCAGGAAAATATATACATGCTGCAATTGCTGAGAAGGCTCCCAAACTGGACCTTTGAAAGGAAGGATGTAATTGTAATATTATTTTACAAGTTTCCAGTTTGGAAACACAAGAGGTTCTGTTCTTCTTTAGTTGTCACTGAAGAGAAACTTCTCTCTATCTGAGAAGAGATTGTTGATTATGAATGCTCAGGATATTGCACATGTTTCAATATCTGCCTGTATTCACCCATGAACCGCGCCGTTTGAAAACCCATAATTTTCATTAATCAGGTGTTAATATGCAGTATTTGGAAGATTTGGATTTTTTTTTTGAGTTGGATACCTTAGACTTTCTAAACAGTCTTTGAGTATTTCCTAAAATTAACATTTTTTAAAAAAAAAGGAGAATAATAAGTCTCTCCTCTGTAACAGTTTAATTCCAACAGAATTAGTGCCTGATGATTTAATAAGTGAATGATGATGTAAATGTTTGCAATGTTTGTGAGGATCTCAACAAGCAAATCTTAGAAGATTTTAAAATACTTCAAGCAAGATATGTAATTAGTAAGTTGGCTTCTATATGAGAAATCTATTTTATGGCTTCATGATACCCAGTTATGTTGTTGAAGTAGTTAAGGAATACATCAGTATTGCCCTTTTTGATCACAGGTGTGATTGCTGCAGTCAGAGCTTATTGCCTTTAGGTCTCTCTGTTCCTGCTGTGGGTTTGTTTTGTCCTGATGGAAAACTGGCAGCTACTGATATATTTTATTTGTAGCAAGCATATGAAAGACAACACTGTTAAAATCGAGTTTTTCACAAAACTTTTGTTTAGCTCCAGAAGACTTGTTGACTTTTTGTGATGGTTTGCCTAAAGAAAATGCAGTTTTGCATAGGGACAAGGAAAAGAAATGTGCCTGTAAATCTGCTCTTAAAAGGGATATTCAGGTCCAAGTCTAAAAAGATTAAAATTGCAATGTGTTGAGGAAGAACCTCTCACAGGGGAGAAAAAAAAAAAAATCTTTTTCACATGGTTTCGTAGAAGTGTATTTTGTGTTTGCTTTGTTCCAGTTTAGTCCTGAGATTCCACAAGTAGACCAGCATCCTCTCTACGGACTCATTGAAATGGAAATGTTTTTGCCCTCTGCTGTGGAATGCAAGCTATTTTAGGAATGTTCCTGGGTCTTTAGGCTTTTTAAAACTCACACTTTAAGATTTTTTTTGGCTTCTTTTAACTGATTCTCATAACAAAACAAGCATCCAGAATGATGTTTGGTGCCTTGATCTTGACCCAGCAAAATAATAAAGAGTGGTTTGTCTTTGCATGTACAAATGGTTCCCTTCAAGTTAGTGGTGATAGGATACAGGCAAAAGGGAAAAAGCGTTGCTGGATCAAGATCAGAGAGCAGAGCGCTTTGTAAAGCCAGGCTACGTGTCAGCCCTTGGCGAGGATTGGGACCCTTCCCTGGACTTTGTGGAACTGGTGGCGTTCCCAATTCTGAAGCTCCAGGACCTTAGGTGCACTGCTTCCCACTGTGAGCTCTCCTGGGCCTTTTTCTCGAGAAAAGCTGAACTTGAGGACTCTTCTTCACTTGGATTCAGGTTGTCTGTGAGCCTGCATATGCTTCAAGCTGACATGGAAACAATCAAGCAAAAAGGTATAACAATAAAACCACATATATGCAGTTTCTTTCTGCACATTGGGTTAAGATTTTTCACTGAAGGTCTCCTTGTCATATTTGGAATTTACCTTTTTAACTCTCTTTTTAAAAATATTGCTTGCCAGGGTTTCTTCTTTCATCAGTGCCTTGCTGATGTGCAAGGACTGTTCTTGATGCGTTATCCGTCATTGGTCTACATTTGGACCAAATGATCTTGAAGGATTTTTCCAACCATAATGATTCTCTTCTGCAATTTTGCTGACCAGGATAGACCAACATCAAGTAATATGAGGCTAGGAAAACTTTGATGAGAGACAGTGCCATGTTTCAGAACAGGAAATGCTTGCTTGCCTAGGAACAAGATTTTATTGTCCTCATGTTTTATATAAGACATATGATATCAAGTGGATGTGCTTTTCGTGAAAAATAATTTGTTTTTAAATTGGAAATAGACCTGAATGAAGTAGTCTCGTATGTGGACTGCATTTGATGCTGTTGTTTGCAAAGGTGATTGTAATCAGATTAGAATTGATCGGTGTATGCAGTGAGTGGAAAGACGGGATTTTTTGTGCATTCTGTCCAAATATCTACATCAGTGTAACTTTGGTAATAGAATAGCTCATTGATCCAAGAATTACTGAAGTAAATGGGATGCCTGAACTGTTAAGTCCCTGGAAACTGGCAGGGCTCTTCGTTGCTTACATACAAAGCTAGTTAATTTTTGGTAATGCTTTTAAAGTTATAAAGTATCCTCCAGCAGCAGGAGTACATTTATGCATTTGCATGTTTAGGTACATACGTATTTATACACGCACACATATATATATATAAATATACACATACTTTAAAACTATAAAGACATATTTTTAGTGAACTCATTAGAGAAACCACATCCTTGAGTACATTATTGCACTATTTCCACCCACATAGTCTCCATTGTGATTTTGTGCACAGTTCTATTACACCTTGCATAGTCCTTTGTAAAAGAAGGATGTTTCATCTATAACTTACAATTTTCATTAGTTTTTACATTCAGAAGTAAGACTTCCATATGAAGCTAGATTGCTAAAACTGGGATGCAAATGTTTCCATGTTGTTATGCTGAAGTTCTTTGTTCAATCAAGAAGATACAGTAAAATATTGCAATGGTAGAAGAGCTGTGCTGTTACAATTGTATGAATGTATAAGTTTATACTATTTTATATTCTAAATTACAAAGTGATTTATAATTCCATGTTTAATGTTATTTCCCTTAAGGGCTGACGCACAGAGTAAGTACAAAATGCATAAAATTGCACTGGTGGATATTTGATGAATTGTATTTAACATGGACCAAATCTTGAAATCCTGGCTGTGCGTGCACGTGAGGGGAAAAAAAAACACAGAAAAGATTCCAAAAATCAGCGTAGGAGTTTCTAAATGGAGGTTTTGGCCTTGCATACTGCTTTTCACCTGTTAGCACTTACATTGCTTCTGTTTCATTATGGCTTTCCTTCCCTATCGTCAGTTCAGGAGAGCAGAGCCATAAGCGCGCACAGCAGTGCCCCATATGCGAGGGCGAGCGCTAGGCCGCACGACGCGGGGCGGAAGCGCGCGGGATTCTCACGCGGCCTCGCCTGCGGAAGGCGCGCGTTCCCACGGGGTCAATGCGGAGCCCAAGAAACCCCAGCAGCCTGTTTCGATAGGGCAAAGAGAGTTCTTCCTGATTTAATCTCAATGTATGCAGGGTAAGTGTGGTTTTCCTGTCATGTCTTTGCTTGTGTGTTTTGAGGACACCCACGACGGTGTTACTTAGTTGGTACTTTTTGAAAAAGTGCTTTTGCTTGCGTTTTATGCAGTTAAAAGGTGGCAAAAGGTACTGAGGTAGCAATAAGTCATTCTTACCTTAGGATGTGTGAATCTGTAGTCAAAGATGCAAGTGCCTGGGTTGTCCAGCACATTCTTCCCAATCTTTGAATACAGCAAATATCCCCTTTTCAGCTGAGTGGGTAAGGAGGAGAGACAGCTTCACAGACAGCATCAGGAGAAGAGTCTTCCAGCAACTGCTTAGCTAACATGACTTTTCAGCAAGCAGCAAGAAATGCCTTCTTGAGCCATATTACAAAGGGTAGGACTGTGCTAGATATCTGCATTGCTTTTTGTGGGAGACCATTGTGCTGAAGGCTACGTAAGAAACTTGGCAGCATCCTTTGGGGGTTCTAGGGGGCTCTTCTGTTGCAGTTGCTCTTGGTCACAGCAGCCATGGTTCAGCCCAGGCTGGATTGATAATTCAGAAGGTATTTTCCAGGTCGTTGTCTCTGCAGGATATAGGTCTCTTCTGCAGACAGCATGTTCTCCTGTGATTTGTCTTAGATGGAGAGCAACGTAATGCAAATAACGACAGCGTTAGGGTGACAATCTGCAAGCTTTTCCTGTCGGTGGCATTTATCTCTTTCCACATCTGTGCTTGCTTTTCCTCTTGCTCTCAGGACAATAATGTCAGTGAATGTAGATGTATGTCTTCCGGAAGAGCATCAGGTGAACGGAGGAGCCCTGACACAGTGTTTCTCACAGTGTGAGAAGTATCAGTTTGAGAATGCTGTAGCATTGCGGGCAGGATTTGTGAAGGTCCCTTTTGGGGATATTTCTTCACCTGTCTTGCAGTGAGCTTCCTACCTCCTCAAGAGGAGGTTCAGGGCCAGAGAAGCCCTGAACTGGTGAGACTGTATCATCTTCCTAGAAATCTGCAGTAACCTGCAGTGGGTGGAGGATTTTGGATGAGAGCTGCTTTCAGAAACCTCAGCTGGATTCTGTCACAGGCACCGGGTGCGGAGTGTGGAGCCTTTGCTGCCTCTCATGCTGCCTGTCAGTCTTCAGCCATTTGGGAACATCTGTGGTTAGCAAGGTGGTTATCAGGGCCATCATTCACAGCCTTCACATCTGTCTGGCACATCTCAGAGGTCCTAGGCAGACTGGTCTCACCTGCTGTGCATTTATTTGTGGGGATCCCCTTCTCTCTGTTGCAGCATGGCCCCTGTCCTCGTGGATCATTACCAGAAACTCTCTAGCTGATTTCCGTACTTCTGTATCATCCACATCACAACAAAGGAATTAGCAGACATTCCCTTTTCCCACAGCAGACTGTGGAAATCCCAATATTCTCTCACAGCTGCAATATGTATCCACCCCAAGCCAAACACGTCCACTGTGTGCCCACTACAGTCATTTCTGCAACATAATATGCATGGCATCTGTACTTGTACGAGTGGTGGAACAACTAAGGAAGAAAACCACAAATCTAAAAGTCTTTTACCTGTTCCTACATAAACATCCTCTACAGCATCCCCCTCTGCTTGACAGAGTGCAGAAATGTCCTCACGGCCTCTTACGGATGCATAACCACCTTTTCCCTACCACGAGACACTGAACTTTTCTTCCTCCAATGAGTGCCTGTAATCATTGCCTTACTAGATAGGCAACGATAAATGCTGTCAACCATCTGTTATACTGTTATACTTATCCCATCTAGTGCTATTCATCTTGAATACATAAGCTAATTTCCTGATAACTGAAAGCCTAATATGCTCCAGAAATCTTTGCCTCAAATTAATTGTCAGAATTGTAGTTTTGATTTGTGGGAAGTATCACCACTTTCTTCCTCCTCCTCTTGCCTGTCCACTCATGAGAACGACAAATGTTTAGAAGCAAACAGTGCTTCACATAAAGGCAAATGTGGTTTAAAATAAAAATGGAGAAAAATACAGAAGCCAATGGGGCTGTTAAACAGAGGCCAATATGGCCAGTGGCCAACTGCCTGAGTTTAGATTGACAAGTGGCCAATGTGGCCAGCAGCCTCCAGGCACCGTGCCTAGTTGGCACAGCAGAATTCACTTACACGTGACTCTGCATGTGCCTTTCTGCATATGTTTGTGTCCCCCCATAAAACTGGGGGCAAGACCTGCCTTTAGTCACTAGAAAGCTGACCTGGAAGCAGGAGGGTGCATGGGGTGGTGGTTTTCTGCAGCTAGGAGGAGAGGAAGTCCTGGGCCTGTGTTGAGGGTAACTACAGGGAGGAGCTGGAACAGCTTATGAAGGAGCTCTTAGCTCTGCTTACGCTCCCTTGCCTCTGCAAATACACCTGTGGCTGTTCTCTGTCCATTGAAGATGACACGCTGGCTGACTGCTAGGAGAGAAGTAGTTCCTGGTGTCCCTCCGGGACAAATTGTTTGGCAGCAGAATCTTGTTCCTTTAATTATCTTCTAATTGGACTGTTATAAGTAGGGATGTGTATAGGGTGGCCTGCGTCTCGTGGCACTTGCATGCCATGTGGTAGATGGCAGCGTCAGGGGACTAATCTGTTGGCCTCAGATGGAAGAAAAGAGTCTTTTCATTATGGACAAAAGGGAGGGAAGGAAGAGATAACATATGCAATAGCGCTGCTGAGTTCTTTTGTAGCTGACTGAGTAAAAAGCGAAGGGAGGACCTCCTCATGCTTCTAGTTTCTCCTCCCACCCCAGCAGCAGATGAACATTTTGAGTGTGGTGAAGTGTCGTGCTGTGTCATGCTGCTTTTCTCCCAGCTCTAAGAGTGGTCTGCTGGGGTGATCTAACCAATTCGGATCTCTTCCTCTACCCCAGCATGCCTGCTGCAGTGAAATACTTCTGCTTCCCCTGTTCTCAGTAGGTTCACACGGCGTGCTATGAGCTCTGCTCTGGGAGAAACAACACTAGGGCACCTCTGGTGGTGATAAATAGAGAACGCTGCTCAGAGCCCGTCTGGTACTGCTCTGAGCTACGACTGTCCTTATGCCAGGAGGAAAGGTCTGCTGTTCCAGGCAGGTGTGTATATATGTTCTCCTCCTCTCTCTCACCAGCATCAAAATAGATGATTCAGTAGAATGATTCAGCCAAAATGTAAATGGATTAACTGCATGGAGCACAAAGTCACTGGAATGTGGCAGGATGGCAGATACTTGAAGAATGGGTGGGCTGAGATTGGACTTCTTCCTGCCCAGTGATTGCTGCAAACCAGGTGTGGTAGGATGAACTACTGACAAACGATATGGAGAGAGAGAACTTGTGTGTGGTGCTTTACCAGGTAATTGCTCTGTAAACTGAATGCTTGCATAATAAATAATTTTGTCTGGTAATTTAGACAAAGGATGAAATTGCTAGTAGTTTGTGACACTCTTGGACAGTGACAACATGTGGCCTGCTGTGTTTGGGAATGAGAGGGTTGGCATGTGTACAGCCACATATGGATGCCATTAGAGCCCACTGCTGCCTCTACGAGATGGCAGTTCATAGAAATTAGTACCACAAACAAGTGGCCAGAGTGGAGACAAGCTGCATAGTAGCTTTTTACAACATGAGATTGTTTCCTGGTTGATATTGATACGAGGGTAAGAAATTTGCTGCTTACAAATCTGATCTCAGCATAGATTTTTTTCACCAGGGAAAAAAGACCTGTTTCTGTCTTTTTAGTATGCTTACACCTTTACTGTTTCTGTCGCATATATACACATAGTCCCAGTCTGAGACCAAGTCTAGTATTTACAAAGCTGCACGTTCAGTGTTTTGGCAGTGGACAGTGGTTACAGAAGTTGATGGGCTGGCACTCCTCATGTTCAGCTTTGTCCTTGATCTCAGGCAGAAATGATATACCAGCATCCTTGCTGTCTTCTGTCTGGCTTCTTATAAAAACAGACCCAAAATGTGCTATCATAGAACTTGATTCATTTTTTTAAAACATAAGTTTCTAGTGCTATTTGAGATGCCTGGATAGTCCTGCCTGCATTTAGCTTCCAGGAGGCAGCAGTTTTCCAGTACAACCAGTGTTGCATCAATTTGCCTCTTGTGGATTCCTCAAATATCCTAGGGGATGTGAAGAGGCACCAGCTGGGTGTGTGTGAGCAATCAAAGTGTCTTTGCTTGTAGTGTCTTCCCTGCTGAATGTCTCTCAAGAGCTGCCCAGTACTGATTTTTTGCCCTAATTGCACACGCGCTGCAAGTGTGTGCAGCCCAAATGCGAGGGCAGGCTTTTTGGCTTTGTACTGAAAATCTGAAGTTTCTGAAATAAAGACTGCAGCCCTACCCCTCTCTGCCCCCTCTCCCAAGCAGTTACTTTTTAAAATGCAAAACATGCACTTGTCTGCTCTTTTGTGAAGGCAGTATAGGTTTGAAAGAAATATTTTAAGCATGTAGGAAGACCAAGCAGCTCTTTAGATTTTGATACCAAAACTCTTCAAGTTCTTACAGTTTGAAGCATCTCTGAAGTGTATTTTCTTTCTGCAATGTCCTTTGTACTAGGATTGACTGTACTTTCATCCATATTGGTTATATTGTGATTATATGTTATTTTGTGATTAGACACATGATAATATAGCAAATGTGATTTATTACATGCGTCATGGTCTTTCATTGAGGCGCTTATGAGCACATGAGCACTTTGGTTGAGGTGCTCATGAGCTATGAGTGCTTATAAGTGGAAACACAGAAATGTATCAGTTGATAAATAAATTTAATCATCATACTTATTTTGCTCAGTGAAGAGCTGTATTTATGTCATTGCTGAGTAAACTGTAGGGGGAATGTTTATCATTTATATAATTTGTTTATCATTTATATATGTCCCTTTTTATATCAAGGGACAAATTGCACATCCTCAAGCTAAAGCCCCCAACTTAGATGCATATCACTCAGATACCAGGAGTCACCAGGAGCTTTGTCTTCTGTAAACTGGCACTTAAGTCTGTCCCTAATTGGCAGCAGATAGTGGAGTCACAGGTTCCTCTCACTCAGGAGCAATCCAGCAGTCACACAACTTTGGGGGTTTTTTTGGTTTTTGTTTTTTGCATATTCTCACCAGCAAGCTGCTGACTTCTGCTGACTTCTTTGCACCTCTTCTTCTGTGCATTCCTTACTTACCACTTCTTTACTCCCCTTGAGGCTGTTTCCTCCTTGATTATTTTTCTTCAACATCCATTTTTCCTGTCATCTCATCTTCATTGCCTTCTTCCATCCTCCTCCTCCCCCAGGCAATCTGTAAGTAGCTCACTAACCATTGTAAGGGTCAATATCTTAAATAAAAAATAGATAGATTTACCCTTTTCTCTGAAAAAAAAGACTTCTTCCTTGTTAAATTTCTCTAGACACGTCCTCCTCATTTAAAGAACTTAAAGAACAAAAAAGATATGTGCATGATACCTAACTTGGAGTTTAAATGCGACAAGTCAGAAAACTGATTATTCTTTTTCATTTATTTTATGTAGGTTTCCTTTGCCTGATCTGTAAACATGTCCACAGACCTGCTATGTAAGTACATTTCTACCATCCCATAGTGATTTTTTTGGACCATGTGTTTTTATCAAATTCCCAGATGTGCTCATGATTGATGTCTTTTATCTTAAATGTAAAGCCTGCTTTTACATTTGCTTTTCTTCGGAAACATCTGTGGAACAATATTACCATTATAATCAATGGGATTATTCTTGGAGTAAGTCATGACTTAATATGAGTAAAATTGTAAAAACCTGGCCCATGAATAGTGTAAGAACTGACTGATTCATTGAGACTTTAAAAATTACAATTTTGTCTAGCGTGTTTTATCTATCTTTGGCACAAATAACATCCAAGATTATTACTGAGTGATTTTTTTTTAATCTCTGTATGAATTTAACTCTTGTGTTACTGAAACATCATTGTCCAAGCCACATCCACATCTCACTTCTCATTGTTTTTGTCCATCTTTTTTTCTTTGTTTTTTCAAGAACAAAGAATATACAAGACAGCATACATTATATTTCGTTGTCACAGCTACTGCAACCTACCTTCATAGCATCCTTGGTACTTAAAATTTCTTGTTCCAGCTTATGATCACTGAAACACCAAGTGTATTTTCTGTTCTTCTAGGTCTAATCTAGATACTTTCTTTTGGAATCTGTCCAGTGCCTCAGTTTCCTTTTATTTTGTTAATCACTGCCTTCAGCCTTATCATTGATGTTCCACCACCTACAGTGTGAAATAAGAGGGGAATTGTGGAAATCCATATTATTCTCTGATATGTTCCGAGAGGAACAAAGAAAACTATATCAATAGCTGTAATCAGATAATAAAAAGATTAGTGACTAACTAATAAAAAAAAGCTATTTGTGGAGGACCTATACCTACTTCAACACTAAGTTATTGAGAAAGTACATTTTTCTGTTTTTATCTACCCAGTAGCATCTAGGGGCATGTTCAAGTATTTTGAAGTTACAGAGAGAACTCTTTTAAAAAAAGGCACGTGAAGATTGCAGTATGCCTGACAGTGTCATCAAGGAGAATCACTGTCAAAGACTGAAGTGCTAAGGAAAGGAGAGAGGGTAAGATGACTGGACAGTTGTCCTGGTCAAAATCAGTTAGTTGCAACTCCTGAATTCTGCTCAGACTTTTAAGCTAGGTCAACTGTTTTTAGCTGATTTATGCTCTAGCACTGTTTCGTTTTCTTATCTTCATCTCAGCATCAGTGTCTTTTTTACACTTTTCCTAATTATTTGTGGATTAACAAACTTGTTATTTGAAGAAAATTTGAAGGAACTGCCTTTGTTCAGCCTGAAGAAGAGAAGGTTCATGTGGAGATATAGTCATGGTTCTTCCAATCCCTAAATGGTAGTTACTGGAACAGTGGATGTGCTCCTTCACCTGAGGCTTGGAGACAGAATAAGATATCAGGCAATGGCCACAAGTTGCTTCAGGGGAAATTCTATCTAGATATAATAAAAAAATTATGTGATGTCAGCTAAACGTAGAAATAAGCTGACCAGAGAAGTGGCAGAATATCCCTCCCTAGATACATTCAAGGCTTGGCTTAACATGGCACTGAATAAGTCCCTGCTTTCACAGAAGGTTGGATCAGATGGTCTCCTTAAATACTTTCCAATTTTTTTTTTACCATGACTCCACGATTCTGCACATTTCCTCATGTTCTCAGTGTCTTTGATGCAATAAGTCAGTTTTCCCTACCACTGTGGTGCAGCTCATCTTTGGTCTTCAGTGTTGTACTGCTTGTGCTTTGGCAAGCAGTGTAATGCTTGGTCCTACCAGCAGGATAGGTAGGATCCTCTTCCCACATGCGAATAATGCAAAACAGCACCAGGGCTCGAGGGATATTCCAGGTTCCCACTGGTGGAAATACATGTGCTTGTGGATTTATGACAAACAGGTAGTGCCTTTGAGAAGTTCAGTGGACAGAAGTGGAGGAAGGAGAGGATTGTTTAGACATATGGACTTGGTCATCTCAATGACAGTAAAAGTTTCTGGCCCGTATTAGTTGGCGGTAGAGACCTAAGCACTCAGTTTGTAGCCTTAACCACAGCACCCTCTTGCATTAATGCTTGGTTCAATACAAGGTCAAATTCTAGGATTAGAAATGTTGTTCCAGGTCAAACTAATGAGGACTGCATTTATATTAAAAACAAAAAAAAACCTAACCAAAACAAAGCAAGAACCTTAGATTTGTAGGGAAAAAGTGCTGTAGTCCAGTGTGAATTACACAAAGAGAATTTCACAGCGGCACAAAACATGGGCTGCCCTGGCTGCACCTCAGACTTCAGTAGCTGTGTCTTCAAGCCTGCGGAAATGAAGCAAAAAGCCAACATCTCAGTGAAGTTTCAGCATGATGAATTGGAGACAGACGGTATTTCTCTGTTTTCGATGGAGAAACTAAGGGGGGAAAAAAAAGGGAGAAGTTTATAAAATGTCTGGCACTTCTTGAGGCTCCACAGAGGAGGGAAGCGCCGGACTTCCCTCAGAGCTTGTTTTTCTTTTTATCCTCGGATGAACTAGCGTGCAGTATATTATGCTGCCTGAATGCCGGGGTTTGTCATGGTTCGCGCCGGGGGCTGTCCCTGGGGTGTAGGAAGCAGATGAGCGTGAATGGAGCGCGAGGTGGTCCGGGGGCTCGAGCCCCGTCCTGGGGCAACCTGTCGCTGTGCATCCCGGCCAGGCGGTCCGAAAGCGGAGCAGGAGAGGAGGTGGGTCTTTGATCTCTTTGTTGGAGCTGCTCCCTGGGAATTCTCTGAAATCAATGCCCTGTTTTCCTGGAGAAATGAATGGCTGTGCCTAACTAGCTTTGTGAAGCCCCGGGGAATTCACTGCTTCTGTTTATTGACAGCTGAAAAGGAGCACATGGTGCTGAATGGGTCCTCTTGTGAAAACAAAACAGAGCAAAGTTAGACTTAGCTGAACACTGGGGTATTTGGAAAGCTGTGCTGAGAGAAGATGGCACGTTTCCTGCCACCTTGGGCTGGAGTAGCATGGCTTTTTTACTGAAAATACAGATTTAAGCGAGGTAAGGATTGTTTTGACTTTCTAAAGATGATACGGTTGTGAAATGTTTGCATTTGCACCTCTGGGCATGAAACAATATTTGCATTGTATTCCGCTGTGGGAAACACCAAAGTTACGCTGGTGTTGCTTTTAGCCTCGGTATATGTTTGTTTATTTTTTAATTGGCAGTGATTGATAGTAATAGGAAACAAGTTGATATTTGGGTCTTGCAGCCCAGCCCTTAACAGCAGCCACTTGTGTAGGCTCTCACATGCGGTGCTATATGGCTTTGAGAATCAGCCGAATTGCATCAGATGTTTTCTTGACCAGCACATATCACTGCATTAATGCTCACATATGGCAGCTGGCTAACAAGCAGCCCTGTCTGGAAGAAAATCGAGGAATCCAGAATCTCCTGAAATGTAAGTTTTTATTTCCAAATTGTTATTTTTGCGTGAAGACGCAAAAGGAAAAGATGGGTTTGCCATTATGCTTGATGTTTTAAGAGATACGGCTCTTTTTGTTAAGACAACAAAGGATAGCAAGATGAGGATGATAGTGCAGAAGCAGTATTTACTTCGTGGAAGTCCAGAGCAGTTTATGAGACTAAAGGAATTTGGTGTGTAATTCATATGTAAATGCCCTGCTTAAAACAGGAGAACAAATCCCCAGAGTTCCTCTATGAGTTTCTGTGGTGACTGAAGAAAAAGGTTTCTGAGTTTCTGAGAGCTTCCACTTTCAGGTGTGGCAAACTTCGTGCTGGAGGAGAACAGTTATATAAGGCCACTTCTCTGTGTATCTGCTTAAGTGTAAGGGAAAGCTCCAAATACGACACTAGTTTCCATGCTGCCTTTTCCTTTGGAGGCAGGACGAGTTATTGTTTTTGTGTTGTGAAGCGGACTCAAAGTATTTCTGTGTGTGTAGCTGCTCTAAAACTCTTGAATAATCCCATAATTTCAGTGGTGCTGCTTGGAAGCTTCATGTTTTATTCGAGTAATTTGTATTCCTCAATGGCATTTTTGCTTTGAGTGCCTTTAAGCTAGTAATCTTCTTAATTTTGTCCAGGTTCGCTCTTCTCTGTGACAGATAACTTATCTGTTTGTCTTGGAAGCATGGGGGGCTCCATATGCTTTCTGTAGACTGTTTTGGGATCCTGAAAGTGAAAACATGCAGTTTGCTTGTAAAGTATCAACAGTTTTGCTTGTGAGTTTGCCTTTAAAATTCCAAGGTTTTTAAAGGAGAAAAACAAGTGCATTTTTGATTTTGACAAAGATAAAAGCCTTTATTTCAAGCAGGGTTGTGTCTGTGAGCTGTACTATTGTCACTGCTGTTATACAAATGTCTTGATAGTATTACCTGATTTAGCTGTATTTATATTTACTTTTTTGGCACTGGAAGCAGCTAAAATTTGACTAAGAGAGAAATAAATATTTAGATCATTTTAATGCTGTAATCTCTTAGGTGTGCTGTGAAAATGCTGAGCAACTGAGTGTTTCTGGGTGATCGTAATGGTGTAAATTGAGAATAATTAAAGCCATAGAAAACTCGGATGATTCTGAGCTTTTTTAGTTAATATAGTGGAAAAGAAAATAGATGACTTCTGACAGAAAAAAGCATTTATTTTCTCTTACTTGAATGATAAGGCAAAAAAGAGTGTTATGTTTAATTTAATGGATTGAAAAGTCTAGAGCCATAGGAGTGTAGGGAAGTATATTAGGATGTTTTACCGAAATGTTTGTGCCAGGGGGTTTTCTGACATCGAGGATAGTGGTTTAAAAAAAATAAAAGTCCCTATTGTCTTTTTGTGGCATTGTAAGTAAAAGTAGTACAAAATAATTGGTGTCTGACTGACAGCCTCAGAAATGCCAAATATGTGGTGGGTTATGTGAGCATATATATGGCTGTAAGTAAGAATGCAAATTAAATGATTAAGGTTATACAAATAGATGTCTGACAAATGGTCCATTTCCCCCAAGACAATGCCTTTAACATCTGCTCATCATCTTGTCTTTTGAGCTAGGAAAGGATGAAAGCTGAAACAAATTGCTTGCAATTTCACTTTGTGAGGATGTTTCTCAGCAGAAGTATATTTTAGTAATAAAGATTTATGGTTTCCGTTTAACATTTTCATAACTTTTTGAAATAGTTTTAAAGAAATTTTGCAAATTAATCAGAAATGTAGAGAAAGTCTTTAGATTTTATTTAACCTCAAATGAAGATGACTGTCAAGTAAGACTATAGAGATATATTATAATTGGGGTTTTGGAAAGAATCTGCAGTCTTCTCTAAAACCACAAGTTTTTGCAACTCAAATGTAGTTCTCTCCAGCAATTCCCTATTCATGCAAAATGTAATTCACTTGTTTTCAGAGTAGATTCAAGGCTGTCTTTATCCCAGCAGAGAATAAGTATTTTAAAGGAAATGTCCTATACTGCTGCTGAATATGTTGCTATTTTTATTTAAAAAGCTCAGGTGGACATAGTTTCTTGAGTACTATATCAGTCAAGATATTAGAAAAATATGCCTGAGTTCCCACTTAAAGTCTTTAGAGTAAGGAGGAAAAAAACAGAAGTATATGTTAGATGCTGGGAAGAGGAAAATGAGAAAATGGAAACACAGCATTCTGGCTGGTGTGGCGCTGCTATGGGATGTTTTTTTCATTTGCATCCGTTTTTGTGTCTGTTCAGATGCAGTGTTTCCCAGGGTCTGTATTTTTTCAAGAAAGGACTTCAGCCTTAAAGGAGGACATTGATTAACAAGACTAAGAGTGAGTTTCTTCCCAATGAAGCTTTACATTTTGTTTTCCAATTGTATTGACTTTAATTTAGGGCATTTTTTCTCTCAAATATTTAGTACAAATTACATGCATTCTCTGCTAGTGTTTCACAGAAGTATTTTAGATAGAGTTTAGAATGCTTCCACATTTTCATGGGGAAAATCTGAGTCTGAATTAGGGCTACACAAAGCAGATATCTCAGTGGATAGACATGGGTCTATCTTCTTGCTTGTGCATTTCATGCTGCAGCATCTGAATGCAGCTGTAGAAAATACAGAGAAGTTGTATCTTAGGGGTAGAAAATACCCCTAATACATCTTCTTTGTATTTTCTACCCCTAAGATGGTGTGAAGTTTAGCTTAAAATATGCTCACAATCTCACTTCCTGCTGAGAAGGCAACTTGGAGCCTTTAGAAGCAGTTACAATTAAATGGGACAGGTTATTGGGAATAGAAGCACAATGTAAAAAACATAGGACCTGATTCTGCTGATGTCCATGTGCACATTTAGCTTTTTGGATGTGTGAGTAGCCACATTATGAAAACATAAGTTCATGTGGAGATACTTAGTTGTAGTTATAGTCCTATATAGCTGTAGGACTGACCCCTTAGAGGAGTCATTCCTAAAAGAATAATGACAGTCATTTAATAGTACTAAGCCTGAATAAAAACTGGAAAATCAAGTATCCTTCATGTTCTACAAATCAGACAAGTAGACATTTGATGCCGTAACTGAAATCATTGGCTATATCCACTGTTGTTCAAGAGATGTGTTATAAAGACTAAAACTGCTCTACTAAGCTGTTAATGACTCTCGCTTTAGAAAACCAATGCTTTTAAAGAGAACCCTTATATTTCAGTGATCTAAATATATGCTTTAGGATTCATTACCGCAAAACACTATTAATACTTTTTTTCCTCTTTTGAGTAAATTGGAACACTACTGGGAGATCTGAATTGTTAACTGGGAAAGTAGTTGTTGTCCAGCTGCAGGATAAGGACAGAAGGAAAAGGACAGCTTCACTTCGTACCACTCTTACTATGAAAGTTCCTGCAAGTCGATGTTGAAACTTTTATCACAAATGTGAAAGCGGGAATCAATTTGCAATCAGGTTCAGTAGGTTTCCTAAGAAGAGAATGCTTTATGGCCAAGTGGTTTGTCTGTCTCCTTCAGCTGAGCTCTGACCTTGGCTGGCCAAATCAACCGATTTCAGAGAAAAAATTCATGGCAATGTGTGTCTGACTAATGGCCAGAGAGACCCAGTCTGAGGTTCCTTTCTGAAGAATTGTTGTAAATGCTGGAAATATTTCAACTAATTGATACTAAGCATTAGTCATTAGAGGCTCTGCATGTCATTTATCAGGTTTGAGCCTACAGTGTTAACCAGCCATAAGTAAAACTACTTTAGACTATATGTCTACTATATTAACGCTCTTATTATGGGGTATATGGATGTATGCATGTGTATATTTATGTGTGTATAACATGTCAGGAAGACATATGCTTGTACTTTTTGGCTAGAACAAAGAGAAAATTCAGGTGTGTCTGTTAAATTAAAACAGTAGCGTAACCGTTACCCACTAAAGGATCTGACAACCTGCCCGCCAAAAATCTCCCCCAAAGCAATGTGCTTCACACATTTGCTGCTGCATCTGCTGCCAGAGGTGTCCATTAAGGGAACCAAAATTTGGCCCATGTTGCTTACAAGCAGTTTGAATATCATGGTTGTCTGCTTTTCTATGGTCGGAGGAATTTAGTCTTTTTACTATTATCAGCAGTAGTAAAGCAGTACAAGTTGGATGGTGCTGGGGAAGAACTAGTGGGAGAAGGTGTTGCACCTGAGAGACAGTCTTGTGCTAGAGTTGCTGCAGACTGATATGGAGGAGAAAGAGAGTGCAGTTGGCTCTTGGGAAGCATTTGCTGCCCATTTTCTAGGACCAGGCTATGCTAACTGAAGCTGTTTCCCATAAAAATAATGGCAGTTGTTTCTAAATTTGCTGTTAGCCTCTTTCTCTGTTTCTGGAACTAATTTTATATGACTTCATGCCAAGACAGTGAAGAGATGAGGAGAAAAGGAAAAAAAAGTGGGAGAAAAAAAAAAAGGAACTGAAAAATCAAACTGCATTTTCCAATTTGATTGTTTAAAATGTATTCAGCTTTCAGCAATGAGAGAAGTCTCTTTGTTCACGCTGATTAGAAACTATTCCTTGTAAACTACAGGAAGTGACTTCATTTGAATTGTACTCATTATGTGTGTATGGATTCTGATAGCCACCCAAAACCATGTGCTGTACCAGAAATGTGACACATGCACTTGAGTCCCAAGAATAACCAGAAAAAGATTGTTTTACTTTTTTTTTTTTATACAACTTTCAATCAACGAATGCCTTGATCTCAAGTCATTTGCAGAGGAAGGAGCATACCAAGAGCCTTGATAAAGTAGTTGTTCTGACTGTCAAGTGAAGTTAAACACACCTGTATGCCTTCTCTGCTTTTGGGTTTTTTTTAAATTCAAAAAAGTCCTATAAGCTACTGCCCTTTTAGTAGTTCAAAATGTGAGGGTAAATTTTAAGGGGTTTTTTAATCCTAGCTGTGACTCTGCAAGAGCACAAATATATCTCTTGCTGCAAAGACTTCATGAGCTCCTACTAAAGCTGCTGTATTCAGTATCATCTCTGAGTTTCTTGGCCTGAATATGTTCCTTGAATCTTCTCTAAACTATTTTGCTTATTAGATTTGCTAAGCAGAAAGGCCACAGTAAAAAGCCTCATGGAGGTTGATGGGAGGATTACTTTTTTATGGGAAGCTGGTTAAATTCTTTCTGACTGTGCCTGTCATAGTACCTTTAGTCACCGGTCAAAAGGCTTTTATTGTTCCCAGATGTGCTTGCCTGTCATCATGATTACTCCTTATTAAGAACTAGTAATGAATCATAGTCACTGTTATCATATATATATGTTTGTATAACAAATAGCTTTGGAGTTCTGAAAAGTTTACATCCTTCAGCTCATGCCTGTCAGGAAAATGCATATTTGCTTTGTGTTAGAAGATTTCTTTACAGCTGACTAAGTGCTAAGCCTCTATGAGTCCATTCTGGAGTTGTCCTTTCATAAAAAGGATGTGTTTTGGACAAGTAGGAGTGGATGCCTTGATTAATTAGCACTGCTGGAGACTGTAGGAAGCCGAAGGATGTATGTTCCCTAAGAAACATCTTTCTTCCTGGGAAAGAATGGGAGCAGAATGGGACAGGATAGAAGATCTGTAAGAAAAAGTGTTGTTCCAGCTCAGTGTCTATTTCAGGAAGATGCTGAAGGACTGGGCTCATCTGAAGTCCTGGGTCATAGTTTTCAGGAATTAAGCTTGACTTGCCAGTGTGACTAAATGCAAAGGATAGCAATAAGGCACTCTACTGTTTCATTTCTCTGTCTCCAAGTATAGTAACTCTTTTTTTAAAAAAAAAAAAAAAAGTTTTACATTTTAGTAGAATGAGGTCATGCTTCTATAAATGTGCTTGATGTTAAGCACGATTGCGGGGATGTTTGCCAACCACCTCGCACGCTTCCCGCCAGGGAGTGGATGGGTGCCCCCAGAACAAGGGCTCTCTGATGCCACTCACCCCAACGTGAGATCCAGGCCTCTCCTCCTCCCCCAGCTCCCCCAGGACTCGGGGGGTCTTGCTCAGTACTCTGCGAGCTCTGGGCTGGCAGTTGGCAGTGCAGGATGTTAAGGAGGAGCCAGCGCTGCCTGCAGCCCTCATTTCCCAGGGTTTCTGTGCTAGGGACAAGTTGTGGGGCTTGGTGGTCCTCTTGTGTCAAAGACGTTTGAACCAACCCTGTTACATCTGCTGAAGGCACTCAGAGCTTTCCAGTGCGTAGGAGTAAATCTCCTCTGAGGTGTTGTTTTGAATATAGGATTATAGAAAATGCACTGATACTCATCAAATAATGCCCTGTGTGGTGACTATGCAGGTTTGCAGCCTTTGCTCAGGTGACTGCAAATGTAGTGCTTAGTGCGGTTTCCTGATATTTTTTTTTCTCATGCCTAACTAAGCAGTTCTAATTCTTTGCTATTAAAAGATTTTATTACTTGAGAGAGAGAAGACACCAAAATGAGAAACTGAAGACATATTCACTTATTTTCGTTTTGGACTAGGGATCACTTATTATAGTCACAAACTGAAAATCAGATGGTAGAAAATGTATCATAGCAAAATATTGTAAATAAGTTAATAGAATTTGAATAAAATTCTTAACCATTGAATTCCGCTAATTGACTGGAGTTTGAGCTTTCAATAATATAAAGTGTATGAATTATTAATCAGTGCTGAGCTTCAGCTCCTTTGTAAATGCACTTTACACAGCCACATCAAACTCGGGACGTGTAAGGCTTCTTTCATAAACGTTTTTTACAGAGGAAATGTGTGGCAGTGGCCGACAATAATGGGCAACTGCTTGGGATTAACTGTTTGCTAATTGAGTACTTTGAATTTTTGCCAAATAAATTATATTCTGAAACAAGCTTTTCAAGCTTTTCCAGCAGTGAGGGCTTCAGAACAAACCGCAGAGCAGGAAAATCTCTTGCACTCTTATGTAAGAAGAATCAAGACTTGCGTACTGCAAGTGCAATCAGTGTACATTACGCTGAAGATTTCTACAAAATTTATGTGGAGGAAAGCTACATATATAAGCTAAGCAAGGATAGTAGAACTGTGCAGTACCTTTGGGGTAAATTATTGTTGTTTGCTATGCTAATCTTATGATTGTAATTAGACTTGGATTTGGGCTCCTGTGTGCACTGATCTTTGTTCCCCTTGCTCACCAGAGCTAATTCTAATACTGCAAAACAGAGCAGCAGCTTTTAAATACTGCCCAGCTGAATGGCCACTTCTCTGGGGACGTGGAGGTTTCCAGAGGGGCGCTTTGCCTCTGGACGCAGAGCACGCGCCAGCAGTGCTGCCGTCGGCCTGCGCGCCCCTGAAGTATTCGAGTGCTGTGAAGTCTCCCAAAGTCGAGGTTGGAGAAAGCCCAATAGTACCGCCTAACGGGGGTCCCATTTTTGGCAAATTGGTTTTAAAAAGTGAGCTTGTGAAGCTGATTGGTGGAAGAGGCGGTGGTATGTTCACGCTCTCGTGACAGTGATTGCTGCCGCTGTATGGCTATGTATAGCTCCCATTATCTCCCGGGCTGGACCGTGTGCGACCGCAGCGCGTGGCGCTCTGCCCACGCTAATGAGCTCTCCCCTGAGGCCGCCCTTGTGCCTGCGGGGCCGGCTCCGGCCTTGCGTGGTGCCGCTGCGGCGGGAGCCTCAGCTTGCTCACCGCGCTGGGGACCCACGTGCACGTGCTGCCCGCGCGGGGCCAGTGCTGCTGGCCACGGGAGCCGCTGAAGGAATCGCAGTGGCCACAGAGGTGGCCCCACGTGGTCCGTGGGGTGCCCACAGAGGCCACCCCTCGTCTAGGCTTGGCCCCAGGGGAGCAGTGCAGGTGAGTGATCCTCCCCGCCGGCTCTCTTGCCCTGGGCAGTGTTCTGGCCAGGCTCGTGTGGTATGTGGGTGCGTGTGTATGTATATCTTATATAGGGAGAGACATTTTGTGCATATGTAGATAGATATGTGCACACATGCACATACAGGTATAATATGGCATTATTCCTGCATACATACATATAGGAATAATAATACAGCACTGAGCTCTAAGGATGTGGTAAGTGACATAATGTTCCTTCTTGTACCACTTCTAATCCTCACTGAGTCTATTTTACTTCTTTTTCTTACCTACTCTTCATCTAAACGGCAACAAAGCAGAAGAACGGGGGCAGCTCTCTCTTTTCTTGCATGCTTGAGCGTTGTTCTGTAAACATGATGTGGAATGCATTAATATAAATGTAATATAAGGGAATGGGGAATCTGCAATACATTAAAGTTCCTAACAGAAGCAGGAAAAAGTTTTCAAGGCAAAATGATTTTTCTATCAGACTATTTAATTTGTAGTGTTAGTACTGTAAGGGGCAGGTTGTTTCTATAACCATGTTCCCTATTCTATAAGTTTTTTATATATATATATAAAATATATCTTGGGGTGTATTCTAGGACTGTTGTTGAAATCATTATTTTTTACTGAAGCAGCCAAGTTAAAAGGAAGAATAAAACCCAAGTGAGCTGTGCAAAGTGGTGCCATACTGGCGCTGTAATAATGTATACATTCCTTCTGCAACAGCATCTGTGCTATAGAATTCAAATACAAAGGGTCACGAGATGTTGTGCAGTTATCTCCAAGGAGGAAAGTGAACTTGACAGCTTTTGTGTTGTTAGTTTCCTGGAGAGAAAAAAAAATTACAAAGACCCCCATTCCCCAGGGTAATTCCTGAAACAGTTCAGTTAGGATTTTCTTACAGTGATCCATCCTGTGTTTCTGGTATACCACACAGTTTTTAGTGTGCAATAAATTCAGGGTAAGGCTACTCACATGCTGGTATGGGGTCAGAAATACTGCATAGTAAATGTAATTCCAGGATGCCTGTTAAGTAGCTAAATTATCTAGTAGCCTTCATCTGCCATGTAATAAAATACAGCAAATCTTATTAGCTAGTTCTGGATATTTCAACAAGCCTTACTAACACAGTGCTTTGAAAACACATAAATCAAGATGTCCTGAGCTACCAGAATACCAAGTGATGTGAGTGTAAAAACTAATTAACTTTGAGGACTGTCCTAATTCAAAACTAATTCCAGCTCTGGAGGTAATTTCGTTCAGTCCTTGTTGGTGAATTTGTTGTGTCGTTTATGCATGCTGTCTATGTAGCACCTCGTCCCTGTGATCTGTAAGTTTTGTAGCTTGTACACTACCCAGGAGAATTTAAAGCAATCCCTGATTTTGGAGCAGTGCCTTCCTGGTGCCCGGCTGTGGGAATTTTTTGACATCTTACTTATATCTTGAACATAGGGGACAGGTTCTTTCTTTTGAGACTGGATTGCTGTGTTTGTCTTCTTTAACTTTGGTTGTGGATTTATTGTCTCTCCAAGACCAAAGTAACAACCAAATGAAAGCACAGCAAAAGTTAAAGTAAAGCTAGACTAATGCTATGATAAATATATAGAGACTCATTTGGTTCAAGTATAAAAGGTGTGAAATAAAGAAAATTACCTGATCCTTTATTAAGCCCTCTAGGTTGACACCCTTAGATTCCAAGATCTCAGGTCTCAATTTAGATACCTTCTTATCAACAGATTTCTTTGTGTTAGCACAATTTTAAATTGCATGTTGTCACCTGTCCCTGAAGAGTTGGTTTCTGCTGGTTCAAATCATACCATCCACCTGTGCAGAAACTGGTGCGGAACTTACCATGTTGAAGCCCATATAAAGACATGTCCATGAAAGTCACTGAATTGCCCAGTGGGAACGGTACTGCCTGTCAAACGCGTCTGATGAACAAGCTACTGCAAATAGCAATGAAAATGTGATAGTAGAACACGATTTGCAGTGCAGACCTACATGAGGTCGCAAGCGTTGTAGTCGAGCCGTGATCGCTTGCAGCTTATAATGAAATGCATCATGTTGCTGGACCAGCAACAGGAGGCATGTTTGGGGGTCAATTAACAGGATGTTAGGGCTGGCTTTGGAATTAGATCAAGAGAGACCAAGTTGGCCTGTTTTTCCTTGCTTCCAGCAGACCTGTGTTGCCCTCCCACGTGCTGTAGGCAGCCTGCTGCCACCAAGGGGCCTCCTCGGTGGGCACTGCCCCAGGACAGCTAAAAGGTTTGCTCAGGAGCGCGCACGGGTGATGAATCACTAAGGCATGGCGTGCATTGATAAGGCCGTGTACTTTATGATTAGATACATCCTCCCTATAACAGCGGTTCTTTGTCTGTGTTTTGCTTTTGGCAACATTTTTCAGTCGTTTGCATGCAACAACTCTCCAAACAGGAGCTGTTCAACTGAAACAAAGTCACCATTATTCTAGGTAAGCTCAGGAAACTAGTGGAGGACCCCTAATAAATTTGTTGCCCTCAGAAGACATAGACTGTTGGTAGTTTGTTTAAAAGCCTATTAAGTTAAATCTCTGTTTTTTTTCTAGAAGCCTTACTATAAAGGACTTTCAAGCTTATTTTTTTTAAAAAAAGTTTTTACAAGGAAAAAAAAGTTCTGCTTTTTTTTCTTTTTTTTTTTTTAAGCAAAATAAGCAGGTGGCTGTAAAGTTGGATGCTCCCTATCAGTAGCACTAGCAATAAAGAATCATAGACTTCAGCTATTAGTAGTGCAGGAGCTATGACCAAAGAAGACTCTTGCATGGTTTAAAAATCTATGAAAAGCATGGACTACTGCAGTGTCCCTAATAAATTTTCTCAATTGCTAAATAAATTTTCTCATTTGCTAAAAGTACTTTGGTTCTTTAAATGAAGACTGGTGAGAGTGGATGATGTTATCTCTTAGAAACTGGTTGTTGTGTATCTGTCTAGCCACTGCATATAGCATAGCTGTCTGTAGCCTGACCAACACGTAAGCCTACATCCTCATTTTTGGTTGATACAGAGCCAAGCAGCTCGGGAGGAATGCTTCAAACTTGCTTGAGAGTGCTGGGATCTAGACTTGTGAGATTTGTAATTAAGTGTCTAATCGTGTTCGCAAGTTGAAACTGCATCTTTTGGAGCTCCTCCAAATACTGCTACCCTTTCTCAAAGACCTTCTCTGACATCTCTCTGGGTGGAGCCTGCTGACCTCTTAAGTTTTCCTTGACCTGTCTTTGGCTGCTGGCCCCTATCCTCATGTCCCCTGCCCCAGTGATTGCCACAGCTTCCCATGGCTCTCTTGAACCCTTTTGGCTTTTCTGACTTTTTTCTTCCTTATTATAAGTTTCTGAAGAGATTTGCTCAACAACCTTTTCAGAAGTAGAACAAGACAAGGTAGTCATGGGTGACTGCTGTCAGCTTTTCCTTTAGCTCCGGCATAAGGAGAAGTTGGCTCACCAGTTAGGATATCTATTGTCTATAAAAAGACTTTGTGCAAGACCTATTGTACGTTTCACACATCACCCTATGTAACATCAGTGTCTGGATGACTTCTGTTCAAGTGTTTTTGTGTCACTGCTAGTTTGTGCCACTCCTCAATATGCACTTCCCTGGCAACCAGTTTTAAGATAGATTTCAGTTTAAGATAGATTTGCTTAAAAATATAGCATACTGGTGGGAAGTCACAATTTGCAGACATACATTTCTCCTTAATGACCTCTTTGGATGAGTTGTGTGTTCAGCCTGCAGATGTCATTACTGTGAAACAAAGATCAGGAAATGTAGAGTCAGTTCCTTTTGGTCATTTCCATAGGCAACATAGTCTATGAGGAGGCAATTCTTGACATGATTGTCAAATAAGTTGCAACTCTCAGACCTATAAAAATCATTTTTCATGGTATCTTGAGTGTCTAGTCCTCTGCTGAGAATGTTCTATGCACACACAGTCACCACAGTCATCTTTTTTTTTTCTCTCTAGATTTCTATAAGTTGCTTTGCTTTTCCTACTAATAACTTTGCCCTTCTCATTTATATGTAAGTATATGCACCTGGATTTTCGATTGCAAACTGTGAGCTTCAATCTTGCTGCAGTCCTAGTCTCCAAGGATACTATTTACAGTGCCTCTAGATAAGTACATATATAAATCTTTGAAGTTCAAGACCTACTGATTTGCACAGGGAAAAGCGAAAACTGGAGGCCTTATTTGAATCCTACATATTTCAGTTTTGGCTCCTCAGATCAAAACATAGGTAACCTTTTTACTATTTTACGTAGAGAAGTGCTAGGAAGAAAAACATTGGTAATTCAAGATATGCCCTCATGTGGCAAAATTAGAAAATACTGAATTAGGGAACAGTAGATCAGAGAGGTGTTTTTTTTGTTTTGTTTTGTTTTGTAACTGGATTTTCCTTTCTGGGTTTGTAGGGTGTGAGGACTGCGGTAAAAGCCTTATAGGAGAATGCAAGCTCCATGGACCACTCATCAGGGCTAAAGATAGGGTTATTCCTAGCCGAGCCCGTCTTACCCTACCTCATTTCCTCACTTTGCGAGTGTTGGAGCTACGAGCTGGAAACCAGCAGAGTAAGTATTTGAGCTCTTTCTTCAACATTTGAGAAAAAGAATGCAGAAGTACTAATTCTGGCTTGCTTTCATGAATAACTTAAGACATATTTGGCATAAATAGTATGAAGGCTGCCTTATTTTGAGCTGAAGATTATTAAAGCTCTCATTCAACCACTGCTTTTTGTGACTGATTTCCAGTAATGTCAGTGCATAAACTAACGGGAAGGCATTAGCCAGAGTTTGTGCGACATTTGACTGGCAGGAAGGAGTATTCAATAGAAATGTGGAAACAAAATGGCAACTGACCTCCCCATTCCATTCTTCCCTTCCTCTGCTGTAAACCCAAGAGAACACTGGGGATTCATCTTTTTGTTTTTGTAACATCTTCAGGGACCATTGTAGAAAGACTACGTTGCTACGATGGCAGGATTGTTTGAATTTCCAAATTTGAACACAGAAACTATATCCTTAACACGCAGATTTTCCACAATTACTTGGGTAAAATTGAACTGTGCCTAGATCGCATTGCATCGTACCATTAATAGGGTAATTTATAATTAAAATGAATAAGACAGCTTATTATGTTCCTTATGTGTGTATTAATCTTAGACTGGTCTTTTTTGCAGTCCTTGGAGTATTTGCAAAGAGAGTAATACAGAAGAGAACACAGTTTGGTCCTTACGTTGGTCAACTATCTACAAAACTGACCCGCTATGATGAGAGCAGGCTAGTCCTGCAGGTAAGTAACCAACCAACTCAGAAACTCCTCTGATCTTCATAGAACTTTCTTGCTGGATTTTAAACGACTCCAGGAAAACAGTGCTATATTCTTCATTTTATGTATTTACTAAGAGGCACAAGTGTCATTTGTCCAAATTCCCTATGTAAAAGCCCTGTGACTGAATATGAATGCATATGTGTCTTTAATATTTCATTATTAGCTAAGCATTTGCCTTCTAATATGGTTAATTAATTGTACTTCTGATTTGTGCTTATATAATGAAATTAAATCATATTAGATTGCACAGCATACCCCAAAGTGCCAAAATACATATGCTGTGTTTCTAGAAGTTTGCTTATTTCCTTTTTAGACAAATGTTTTCTTACTTCCACAGTAGATCACTGCGTACTAGTCTAACAGAACATATAAGGATGGCACTATCTTAACAAATTAAGCAAAAGTATTTGGGCTTAACACCCTTTTTTAATGTTAATCACTAAGGCAACTACTTAGAGAAGAAAAGTACAGACATGAAGAAACATTTTTCAGTGTTGTGAATATAAACTTTGACATACAGTGTACAAACTCAGTTTATTCAGACAAACTGTTATTTAGGACTGCTACTGTTCCTTACTGCATATTGAAATACTGAATACCCATCTGAACTATGATGCTGTTAACTGTACTTCTTCCAGTACAAATAAGGCCTCTTTCAGGACCCACCTAGCTTAGTTGTATCTGCATGTGCATCCTTTCCCACCAGAATTTTTTGAGTGATAGTGTCTTGTAATCTGCTAAATCCTAGTCTGGGCACTCTGCTGCATGGCTCCAGGTCTCTGCTTGTGCCCCATCCTTTCAGATGGGCTGAGGAGGTCCGCTCCTCCTGAGCTTGTCCACAATCAAAAGGAAACATAGCTGAGGGGATGGCCAGTTGTGCCTGAATGACTGAGTCCATGGTCCAGCCACAGCTTCCTGCAGGACTCCCTGGCAAGTCTCAGTCCTCCCAGAGTCCACACTGAGCATCAGGCCCTCTTACCTCTCGGGGAGAGCAACCCTTGGCTGCTGTCCTGTGACATGCTTGGTCTTCACTTATGGTTTTTGCAGGAGCTGGGCTCTGGGAAACATTGTCCTCTGTGCAGGAAGACAGGCAGACTGACAACTCCTCTAGCTCTGCTTGAGAACAAAAGTAGCAGCTTCCATAGTCACTTTAGACAGCCTTTGCTCATGGAGGTCACATGAGGGGTCCAGCAAAGTAGTAATATCCTTCCATGAGATTTTCAAAAGATGTTGGCACCAAAGAGCATTTATCTTACCCATGATTAAATTTCTTCAGTCTCTGTGAAACACTTTAAAAATAGAGAGAACACCTGTCTCTGTCAAATATATGAGTGCGGGTGGACTAAACATCCCATTTCTTCCTCTTCACTAAGCCAGGTTAAAATGCACTCTATCTTCTATCAGCCTGGTTTGTTCAGAAGCATATTTAGATAAGCATAGCTCTACCTGATGAAAGGGATTTCTTCGCAATAAGAGGCAAAACACTCGTATCTCTGACAAGAGGGAGCACCAGATGACTTGACTTCTCCTATTGGAACTATAAGTATGTAACCAAACTCATCCAATGGGCATAAATTTTTCTTGGAAGAGAGACAAAGTTAGGCAAAGTTCCCCAAAGCAATGAAAATGAATCTTGTTTTGCAATTAATAGTTAATTCTCAAGAGCTTTTAGATGGTTAGCAGAACTCATACATGCAGTACTGACATTTGTTGTGCAGCTTAGCTGTCCATTTCCCAAGATGTATTGGAGAGAAGCAACCTTCTTGCACCAGATCTGGAGTATTTTGCCTCATTGAGGCATTCTGTTGAAAAGGAATCTAACAAGAGTGAAACTAAGCAGCAAAAAAAAAAAAAAGATCCCTATAGCACAATTATTCATTTGTATTTACTTTGTATCGTTACAGGGAAAAAGAGATGACTATTAAAATGCCATTATCTTGTACAATACCTCTTTGGACTTATTACGCAGTTGTATAATTGTTCCATGCAAAACATAGCATTAATATAGCACTAAAGTTTGAGATTATCAAGAACTCAGGAAGTACATTAGGCATAAAGCTTATCTTTCTACCTGCCTGCCACCTAGTCCTTATAATATTATCTTTATAGAACATAAAATGATGAAATATAAACTGGAAATGCATACAAAGGCCTATAGTTATTTTAGTATCTGAGTGCCTTGGAAAATGTTCCCTCCTCACTTTCTTTTGCTCTCAGCGTTATTTAAGAGTGATCTATTTCGAAAGAACTGTGATTTCAAAGGACAGAGTTGTGCTTTTTCCCGGGGAGAAGGTAAATAACTGGGAGCCATGATTCCAAGTTAAAGAAAACTAATGTGTCTCAGTACAAGACTTGGTTTTATCATGTTCTGTTTCCCACTCTCCTACTATATTTCAGGTATTGAAAGATGGAGGAAAGTACTTTCTGGACACTCCCGATGAGGACTGTGGAAACTGGATGATGTTTGTCCGGTTAGCCCGGAACCAAGAAGAACAGACTCTTGTGGCTTATCAGCACTGCGGAGAAGTCTACTTCACAACTGTTAAGGTAGCTAAACCCACCCTGCTTCACCTGGCATTTAAATGATAATTCATAGAGAAAGACTGTGAAAGAGTAGCCCTTTTACAGAGGAAAGATTGATTATATTTCAGGAATTGCTTTTTTATTACCTACCAGCTTTTATATCACTTAGTCCATAGTAAAGCAAGCAGTGCATGGGATTTTCCAATTGAAGAACTGAGCTGGAGAAAAAAAACCACAATTATCATTCATCATCACACAAACTGTGTTTAAACATGAATGTTATAAAAATCTTACCTTACTTCAAATAAGTTTGTAGCGAGATTGCTTAGCACTGTTATATTCAGCAGCGCTTCATGCTGGAAAGAACGAACACATTCCTCTCCTTTATTACGTTTTTGGGCACCAGGTGTTCAGAAACAGGATATTAAGTAGAATCTTTAAGTGCTATTTTCCATTCTCATTAAATATGGAGACTATAATTTAATGCTTGTATATTGGAATGAGCTGCCTAGAGGAATTTTTGAGAGAAAGTAGTCAAAGAAGTTACTGTAGGATTAAAATGTAGCATTTCAGTTACAAGTTTGGCTCCCATTTGTATGTGATAGTATTATTTACTTTCATTTCTCCACTTTCATTTTTCCACCTAAAACATGGGTGATGGGTTTACCATACAGTAATGATGTGAGTAAGGTGATGATGACTGATAGCACCTTACTTATTAAGTCCTTTGTAACAGTAATAATCACAGTTGCATTTGAAGGCTTTGAAACAGAAAGTCAATGTGATACAGTAGATACTATCTGAGACAATGCTTAGTCTATGCTCAAAATTCTGAGGTTCAATATATGGTTTTAAGTGTATGTTAGACATGTACTATATTTGGGAAATGTGAGTAAATGCTTTTCTGATAAGTTTTATTTCTGAATTGGTAACTGATAATTTAAATACTATTGCAGTAGCACTCGGTTGGCACAAAACAAGCAATGATCTGCTAAGTTCAGCAGAACTCTGCTCACTCGGAGTAGCTGGGAGCTGCATCATGTATGCTGAAAGGAGCTGTCTTAGGCTAAGTAAACTAAAATGATCTATCTTAGGCAAAGTGATGTGCTTTTGAAACTTGACTATACTAGCAGCATATGCATATGGGTCAGCTTTGATTTCCCCACATTCAAGTCCCCAGACAGTATCATTCACTTTTTTTTTTTTTGTGGAATCCTGCAGATTTTGTCTCTGTCAGTGAAAATTACAGCCCTTTGCTATGCTTAGGCACACCCTGCTGGTCACGCTGCAAGGCAGCTTGGGCCTGGTTGGGAAGGTGCTTGCTCTAGGTATTTTGAATAAACTCTGTGAAGTGGGAGTACAAACATTAGCTCCTCTTCCCACTGTTTTTATAAAGAGTATAATTTGTAGCTCAGCTACAAAAGCATCCATATATGTATACAGGTAAGTGGCCTGCTAACACTGCTGTTAGAGTAAGGGCTGACCTCATGGCTGCAGTCCCCATAAATGTTTTAAAATGTACAGAACTATGAGGGAGTAAAAATGATCCAGACTTGTTGTTTGTCTCGTAACAGGGGAATCTCACAAGGGTGCTGTCATAACTCTCACTAGTTGAGACACAGGAAACAACAGCAACTCATAGACAACTTGTATAATGGAGCTTATTTAAGAGCCAAGGTTAAAGCTTTTGCTTTGCTTGGTTATTTCAGGCATTTCACACACTTGCCCTTCCAAACTCACACATGGTCTTAACTTCCCTTCTCATTAGGGAGGTGGCTGCTGGTCCAGGAAGTTGGGCAGAAGGTTTTGTTGAAGTTGTGCTCTGCAGCTGCTTGTGGTTACCAGACTCTAGAGCTCCTACCCCATTTGCAGGATCTTTCTTCCATCTAAACGGTCTATATGCAGAAACACGATGTGTGATCAGCCTTCTGTTTCGGCCTAGGTCTCTTTGCTAAGGGGAGGATTCAGCACCTATCGCTATTGTTTAGTCCAGCTAGCAGGCAGGTTTCTGCTAAGAGCTCAGCATTTCTTTTTTGGATGTCACACAACATTATCTGCCACATGTCAGCATTCATAATCAGAGTTGTTTTTCACCTACCAGGCTTAGGCAACACTGATGTCAACTAAATGCATTTTTAAGAGGGCACTTTTTGGAGTAAGATACAACTGGTGTCCTTCAAACCTTATTTATTCTTCATAGAGGCACAAGTTTAGTTTACTTTAAATCACAACACCTATTGTTTTGTTTATAGAGGAATAAAATGCTGGAGGTGGGAGGTAGGAAGTCAGATAAATCCTGACCCCAAAGCTGCTTTTCTCCTTTATCCAAATACCTAATGGAGCTTTAGTCAGTGAGTATAATCACGCCTCTTTTTCTGTTTGCTGTGGTATTGACTGAAGCATTTGTCAGAGGAGGTCATAGTCCATTCCAAGAGAAAATTTGGGCAGACCTGACTGGATAGGAGACTGCAGCTCAAGGGCTGTGTTAGATGTGAGAAGGCTTCTGTGAAAGAGGGGTGCACAATATAGCAGTAAAATACTGCATGTGCATAGCGAGTGTGACGCATTAGTGACAGCACAGAGAAATATGCAGGTTGACTTGGAGTCCACTCATTGATCAACTCTGCACCACTGCACACATCACACATTTTTCTATTACCTTTACCCTGTAGTTAAATGTTATGTCTAATGTGCCTCTAGATGTTAAAGCGTCAACCTGTTGCCTTGTTTGGAAAGACTGCTGGATTTCTCGGAATTACAGGCAAATACATCTCACAGTAGTGGTCACTCCTCTTTTCTGCTTCTTCTCTCCAGATCTCTGGCTGTGCATATGCATTTCTGCTTTTAGAAACTGCAAGAAGTCTAATGATACACTACTGCTCAGAAAGTGCTTGAATCTTGAAACTAAGACCAGTGCTTTAAACAAATTCAAAGAACATGAAGATAAGCTGCACACATCTCAATTTTGAATATAGTATTATTTTCTGTAAGAAAAGTGGCACAAATAAACATGAGTTCCTTCCTTCTATTCACAGCCAATTGAACCCCACACAGAATTAAAAGTATGGTATGCTGCCGATTATGCCAAATTTATGGAAGCTTCTGCAGTCTTTATTAAAGAAGAATCTGATGTCTGCCCTTTGCCTGCAGTAACAATAGTAAGTGTCCCTACCCTACACTCAAGCTGTCACCAGACGTAGCAAATTACTGTTTGTTTACATACTTTGTCTGTTTATGTAACTTCAGTAATACTAGGATAAGGGAGTAGTAGGCTAACAAAAAGCCAAGAGGGATTTTAATCAAGCAGTTATCCAGAGGAAAGCCATATTTGCTCTATGTTTATAATCTACCAGAGATGGCAACAGTGGAATCAATCAGTGGGATTACAATTAATAAATTTGCATTAATTTAATTTAATTAAAGTAAATTAGCATTAATTTTTGGATAACTAAACCATCTCATCTCAGAGTTCTCTCACCACTTCATGATTCCCATTGTTTATGCTCTGCCCTTGCATACAAGCTTTAGTTTTCCCTACCTTAATTTTTCCATTCTAATCCCAATACCTTCCCCCTTTGTATAATAATAGGAATCCTTAGACTAATTAAAAAAAAAAAAAAAAAGTTGGGAATTGTTGAAAAAGGGAGCATTGAGAGAGAGAAAAAAAAAGCTAAGCTACAAGGAAAAGCTAAACAGCAAATGCAGTTGGATCATGAATGCAGACGTGTTTCAGGAAGGGAAGTATCCCACTTGTGCACTTCATAGAGGATTTTAGAGTGTTATTTAGGAAGGAGGGAGGAGAGGCCACTCTATAAGACAGAGAAAAGAGAGGAGAGGGCTCCAGCTGCAAAGAAGGACAGTGGGCATAGCTTCCAGGTGGTCCCTAGGGCATACTAACCCAAAAGTTAGGACAGTTAATGGGATGCTTAGGTAAAATATGGAGATAGCTGAGGAAGGATGTGATCATGTAGTCTGAAAGTACATTTCTTTGGTAACTTTTTTTAATTGTTATTCATTTGAATTTTTCAAATGTTGATAGCGAATTTAGAGAATTCTGAATTCAGAGAATTTCAGAATTAAAGAGAATTCAGTAGATCAGCAGAGCTCTTAATTACCAAGTGATAATAGCAAAATAATGCATTACTTAGTGAAAACTTGGTGGAAATCTGGTTTTGTGCTTTTAAGTCAAATTAGACTGGGAAGTCCCAAAGCTCAAGTGTTTCTCACTGAGCTTAAGAAGGTCAGATGCCACACATCAGAGTAGGTGAGGAAGTCCATCCTGAAGGGACAAGCAGTGCAGTGTCAGTCCAAAGCACAGGGAAATCTTGTGCTGCCAACCTGCACTTCTGTGCAGAAAAACACCCAATTAGTCCTCAGCTCTGGGATGTAAGTACAGCTGCAGATAAAGAGTAATTCCATAACAAGAACAAGTATAGAGATTTTGAAATTCAGAATGCAGAGGTAAACAGAGGTGAAGGACTCAGCATCAGTAAGTGCTAAGGAAAAACACAGAAAGCCATTATTTTTTCTTTCTAGCTTGGTGAGTCCTAGAGTTAGCCCATTTCCATCTGAATGGCTGTGTGGTAGCATTGAAGTAAATATCATAAATGTCAACAGATATCATAAATATCAACAGAGGTCTTGGGAAAGCCCAGGAGAAGATGCAAGGTCAGTGAGAAGACTATGACCTTTCCTTCGAATGGCTAATAAGAAAGACCTGTTTCTGTTCTCATTGCAGAAAGAGCCCGTAGACTCTTGGATATGCTCCAGCTGTAGAAACGCTTTTGCAACTTTTGCCCTGCTGGAATCTCACCAGTGCATCAATAAAGACCGAGTCCTTACCACCAGGTTCAGACCACCAAATAAATTGGGACCTGTAAAAGCAAAAAGCAAACTCAAAGGGAAACTGAGAGGAGCAGCGTTAGGCAAAAGCATTGTACAGTGCTATGGGACCATTTCCTGTTCCTCTGCTGCGAAGCTTAGCTGTGCCAGCTCAGGAAGCACTTGTGATGCTCTTGTGAGGTTTATACCTAAATGGAGAAATGGCCGGTCTTCACTGTTGAAGGGAAGAGAAGTGAAGCAGCCAGACAATTACCCCTGCCGACTCTGTGGGAAGATATTTGATTCTATTGAAAAGCTCACAGTCCACACTTACGCGCACAAAGGGGAGCGCCCCTACAAGTGTTCCCAGCACGGATGCACAAAGGCCTTCATTTCCAAATATAAACTGCTCAGGTACAGCTCTGAAGGCACGGCTTTTCTGGTGGGTGTCTGGGTGAAAATAAGAATATCCTAGTGATAATTCATCTCTGAGTCCAATTTTCATTTTCCTCTATTGGGAGAATTTGAGAAAAGTATTTTCTCTTAATTGCAGCTGCTACTTTGAAAGACTGTTGCAATATTTTTAACCTGCTCCATGCTAAATGACTAAAATTTCTCTCTCCCCACCAAAAAAAAAAAAGTTAGGTTGTTAATAATACTGTGAAAATATATATTCTTCCTGCACTGTGTACTATTCCTGCTAGAGTGCTAGTGTGCTAGTGCTTTCAAGTCCTAAAGCTACAGCTCAATCCTATAGGACTGTAAATGCAATTTTTTATTTTTTTTTGTCTTAGGCACTCAGCCACTCATTCTCCCCAGAAATCTCACCAATGTGGCTATTGTGAAAAGACCTTTCACAGAAAGGACCATCTGAAGAATCACCTTCAAACTCATGACCCTAACAAGATGGCCTTCAAGTGTGAAGAGTGTGGCAAGAAGTACAACACCAAGCTAGGCTATAAGAGGCACTTGGCTCTTCATGCAGCCACCAGTGGGGACCTTACCTGTAGGGTATGTGCCCAGGAGTTTGGGGGTACCGAAGTTTTGCTGGAGCACCTCAAAAGTCATGCAGGCAAGCCAACTGGCAATCTCAAGGAAAAGAAACACAAGTGCGACCACTGTGAACGTCACTTTTATACCCGCAAAGACGTGCGGCGACACATGGTAGTTCACACGGGCTGCAAGGACTTCCTATGCCAGTTTTGTGCCCAGCGGTTTGGGCGGAAGGACCACTTGACTCGCCATACTAGGAAGACTCATCCACAGGAGCTGCTGAAGAGCAGGTTGCAGAATGGTGACTCGCTGGGTCTCCTTGACCAGCTTCTTCCATTCAGACTGAAGGAAGATGCCAGCCTCCTGTCCTCTTTTCCTGACAGGGTGCCTATGCAGAATGGACTTCTCAACAGCTCAGAGCCAGAGGACTACAGCTGTTCCCATGTTCACTCACAGCCAACCCTACAACCTGCTCTTCCCCTTGACCCTTCTCCTCATTTACAGAGAATGGGTTGTATAGACAACCTTCCAGCTGTCCATCCCACACCATGCCCGACAACCATTCCTGCCAACCTGAACCTTCATCAGCCTAATAAATATGACCTTACTTCTACCTCATTTGCAGCAGGATCCCTCAAGAACCTCCCAATCAAAGTGGATGTTAAAGGTTACAACGTGCATCTTCTTGAGGACCTGCCGTTATCAGAACCTCAGTCGCTTCACAAAATCAATCTGGAAGAAGCATCCTCAGGGCCTGCAAGTGATACTATTAAGTACCCAGTACATAAAGAGACAGAGACTGTAGCTGAAACTACCAGCATGCCTTTCATGGATCTCACTCATATAATGAGTTTCTGGCAGCTCCCACCGTGCGACAACCAGAGCACTCCTGGGGACATTGCAATGGCATTTGGTCAAGAAGAAGCAACGCACAGGCTGAATGGCCTTGGCCAGCAGCAATGTCCACAGCCAGCTACTGGTGGCATGGCCTTAAACCAGCTGCATCATGTTCCTCGCTCCTTTCCATCCACTACAAATTCTGTAACTTTGCCTCATTTTCACCATGCCTTCAAATAACTATCGGCTTTTCTAGGGGGGAGGGGGTAGGTTGTTTGTTTGTTTGGGTTTTTTAGACTATGCTTCTTACTTAAACATGTTAGGAAGATTTTCTAGGGGGTTGTTTTTGTGAGTGTGTGGGTTTTTTGTTTTGGGGTTTTTTTTTAATGAAAAAGCTATCTCAGATGTTTTCAAAGTGCATTACAATGAGGATAGATCAATTCAGAGTAATAAACAAGAAGCTCTATTCTCATGCTACTATTAGCTTTTAGCATATGGCAATAGTAAGTTAACATATTTCCCTCAATGCTTTCCATGTTATTGTTTCTTAATAAATATCTTCAGTAGAAATTCAAAGCATTCATAACAGGCAGAGTAAAATTACGGCTGCTGTGGTAGGCAAGAAGAGGTTAGGGTGAATAAGAAGAAGTGGAGCTGGGGAGACAAATCACAGGAAAACATAGCTTTAATGAGCCATAAATCACTATAAATGTACACAAGTAACAATGAATGATTTATGAACATCACATAGCTTTCAATGTAAAGCACTTAATTACTCAACTTTGTGATTTCTTAATTTAAATCAAAATCATTCCAAGAGGAAATTTTATCTCCTTATTTCTCACTTATAAAATGAGGAAAGTCATGTTTGTGATTATGTTTAACTAGATTTCATTTTCTGAAATGCGCTACAGCTATGTGCATCTCCTGCATTATTCGTAGGGCTGGAGAAAAACTACCCTTGCTACCTGATTATATAAGAAGAAATCTCTAGTATTCATGGTGTTTTCAGAAAGGGAAGTGAATAATCTCAAAAGGTTGCAACAAAACATATCATTTCCATTCAGAACTCGATGGTGAGGTATTAGACATTGGTCTTACTTTAGCAGAGCACTTAAGCAGTTACTTAAATTTAAACCTGTGTTGGCTCAAAGTCTTGCTTGATTTAACACTCAATAAAAATAGTACTTCCTAAGCAAGGGGCCTTCAGTCACCCTTCTGTTGATAAAAATGGCCTCTGTTTAGTCTGGGAAATGATTATTAATGACAGCCCTCGGAAACGCACATTCCTTGAGAGAACGGGGCCTGCGGCCTAGCCAAGCTGCTCCTGCAGCAGCATCCAGCCCGGGTCTCACCCGCTGTGCACTGCTCAAGGCCACCATTCGTGAGACACGAAACTTCCTCAAAATTGACACTGACAGCAGCAGGGAAAGAAAAAAAAGAAAGGAAAAAAAGGACAGTTATAATTAAGTTTTGCTTCTTTCAAGCCAGGGCACTGAGATTTGTTTGTTGCCTTTGGTAGGTTGTCCATGTTTGTCCGCATGTATTTCCACCTGGCAGCGTGTTGGTGTCACAGTGCATTCCCCTGTAAATGGAATAGCAGAAATTACAAAAATCCATCTCTCAGTAAACTTATATCTATTAAAAAAAAAATCTTCCCACTTTTGGTGTATGGCATTAATATGAGTATATTCTTTTGCATCTCAGATGAGCAGAATTCTGCAGTCTGAACCAATCATCTCCTAATCCGAGATCTACTTTTGCCATTAAACCCAAAGAGACTTCATAGGACCTAATCATCAATACAGGCATAGCATGGAATAAGCATGTGCTCTTCTCCCCCATTAATCACAGGATTTTTTACAAACAGCTTCAAGTAATAAGTGTTATAAAAATGGTTGCTATTTTCATATTAACGAACTACTCTGACAGATCTAAGTATTTTTACAAGTTTATCAGCATTTGATTTGGGGAAAATTATAATACTGCATTTGGTTCCAGAATATATTTTCAGATACACTGTTGACTTTTTTAATGATGAAAATGAGTTTTTTGGCATAAGACAAAAGAAAAGAATTTAAAAATGATCCCTTTAATAGCAACAGCAGTAGGAAGAGTGGATAGTTAGTTGTGTATTATTGTCCAGTTGGTAGTTGTTTAAATTATGAATTCCTGAATAGTAAAAAAGCAAAAAAAGATGGAAACAACAGTATATGCACAATGTAGTCTACCATATTTTTTCCAGACTTTTAAATGCATGTGTATATTCTTTTACTGCATTGTTCTTCCTGTTCATACAAATTGTATTCACTTGGCTTCATCCAAGACTATGCGCTTTAAAAAATAGTGCAGATTCTTATAGCACTGTCTGATCATTTCATCGTTTTCGTTTGTGCTTCTATAACAGATGTAACTAATTATTGAAACATTTGTCCTTGGATTAAAAGGTTCTGTTAAAAAGATATGGAAATTCTGAGCTGGAATCATGACCCTATTCTTTGAGCTAAGCAAGTGCAACAGACCAGCAGGCTGGCTGGCAGCATCAGGAGCTGTGCAAAGCCATCAAGATCTCAAGCTGTTGTAGAGAGTCAATCTAGAAAGACACTTTATGGAGATAAGTTAATCATATATAACTACTAGTTAATGTGGGAGTCTCATTAAAGTATGTAATAAAATATTTGTTTTAGTTAAAAATCTTCAGAGAGCATACTGTAATGGTATTTAAAAGACAAAACAGATTAGCAAAATCTTAAATTTGTGAGACTGTGCTTTAATCCCATGGATCCATTCAAGTTTGTTTTTCAGGATTTGTTTCCATTTTAAATATAGAGAAAACTGACAATGAAATGATAACAGAATATTGAAGTTATTTCAGAAGATCTTGATTACAGAAATAATAGTTTTATTTTGAAATTGTCAGAACTCAAGACATGTGATTCATGTGATACTTATTTTAAAAAAGGATAGAGTTTGGCATAGCTTTTATTTCAATTTTTTTTGACAGAATGCCTGAGAAGCCTTTAGTAGTCGAGGCTTATGATTGTTTTTAAAATGGATTCTGAAAAACAAAGTCAAACTCACCTTAAATTGTTTGTTTACTCAGTCCTGTCTCTCTGCAGTCTGGTCACGTCTTACAGCCCGGGCCATGGCTATTTCAGAAGTTCAGGAGAGTGCTTTAAAAGGAGACTGAGCACCAGAAAACCATCCAGCTGATTATACTACTCCATGATGGTGAGAGCGAGCAGCTCTTTCTTGCAAGCTCTCCTGGGCTCACCTGATTGGGTCAGGGAGCAGGTTGCTCCTGGATGCTGTAGGAAGCATCAACATCAAGGAAGCTGATGGGATCCGCCCCATCACGGCCTGCGATGCCAAGGACACACTGGGCAAAAGGGCAGCTCCAGCAGCAGCCAGTGCCCCCTCCCTGCCTCCCTTCTTCCCCAGCACAGACCAAGTCTCCCCCTTGGGGCAGGGAAGGTGCAAAGGGGAACCCTGCATGGGGAGGGTCAGGTGGGATGTGGGACAACAGCTGAGCAACCCAGCTGAAATACTAGGGAAATACTAGTGGTCAGCAGCTCCTACTGGGCAGGGAAAGCACAGCTCTCCAAGTCACTGGTTGCAGCTTTGTCACGCTCACCAGATTCAGTTTTCTAATCTGTAAAATAGAACTACTTTCTCCTGCAGTTTTGCCTGAATAATTCATATATAAACCAGAGTGAAACACTATCCCATATATAGTATACAAAAGAAATACTCTAAAGTGGTGCATATCTAAAGAATTTTTTTTTCCAGCTTAACTGTCACCACTTTACCTTACAATTTCACAATGCATAGATAAAAGCATGTCTGTCTTAAAGTGTTCACTCTAGTTCAACACAAAATGCATGTGGTCAAATTGCAGAACTGCAATAGATTTCTCTCTCTTTGGTTCTGCACAATTCTGTGTGAGTGCACAATATGCAATTCATATTGCTCTTCCTTAAATTAAGACACCAATCATGTTGTCCTAGCACCATCATCCAGATGCTTTGGAAAACATTATCTAGGCTGCTTTCATTACAAAATGGTTTAATCACATTAAACTACCTCAAAATAAATTCTAATCTTAGTGATTGTTCCCTAATATAATTTTGCTACTGCATTTTGCCATGCTATTTGCATTCTTTATATAGCACACTATGATCCTTAATATAGTTCTGTAAACATAAGCAAAAATTTTCCAAGAGTAAAGACAGCAAGATGAAGTTTCACTGGTCATTTCACTTATGCCTGCAACTTCCCGGCTGCTATAATCACATCATCAGGCTTCAAGTATAATCAATTTCTGCTTCAAGTTCTGCTCACACTCAGGTCAGCAAGAACTTTGTGGTTGAAATGCACATGAGAAGCAGCATATCTCTTCACTCAGATTAGATGGAATACATAAACATCTTATTTCTCTGCTTGAAAAGTGTTACCAAGAATTGCAGTCATACAAGCACCACATTCTGTGCCACTTACTTTTAGAAGAAAAAACATCATGAAGCTGTGTGGTCCAATTGAGCACTGATTTAGAGCAGAAAGACCTGATCATGTGCCTTAAGAGATCTTCATCGGGGTATTTTACCTTAGAACATATAGAAATAAGAATCCTGTCCTATCGATAAGTACTTGGAAATCTGCAGAAGCAAATTCTTACGTTGCAGCTAAACAACAGGATTAATATGATCATATGATACTGTTAAATGGACAAAAGTAAGTTAGTAAACAGTTGCTCTCATACAAAAAAGTACTCTTAAAAGAAAAAAGACAAGCAATGTAAATCTTACAAGCCAATGTAAAGAAGCTAACATGTTACACAGAATCCAAGTGCTGCATTAAATCCCTGTGAGCATATGCCTACCTATTCCTAGTGTTCGTTCCGCACTCCATATGTTGCCCGCTCCACATACTTGCTTCTTTTTAATTGTTCCTGTCCAGACCATTCATTTTCTTAACCAATTAATTGCTGCTCATTCTCAAAAAAATTTTAAAGCCCATCTGAAATATGATAGTAAATTTCATATATTGATGATGATTGATTCATTTCTGCTAACAACAGAATTTTTTTTAATTCTTTAAGGCAGTGCACCTGTCCCTAGAGCTAAATTTGTGCTTGAAAGTGATCTCTTACATCAACAAGCAGTTCTACAGCACAGGGAAAAATTAGGTGGGAGAGAGGACACAGTAGAATGACTAAATTTTGAGTGCCCATTTATTTGGCTGTAAAGGAAAATGACTGTGACAGAATACAATGGGGTGTGTTTGTGTTTTTCTTTATGGTTTCCTATGTGTTTTGTACTTTCTCAATTAAAAATGGGCTAAGAAGCACTGCCTTATTATATGTACCTGTTGTATGTTTCCAAATTCAGCCTAGCTATAGCAGTTGAACTTATTTCAGTGTTCAGCTTTTGTATATTTATCCAGTCACACTATTAACTAGACTCTAAATACAGCTTCAAGCCAACTCTATAAAATCTATTATTTATTATTACTGTGTCCAACTGCTTTTAATCTTCATTTGCCTTATAAACATGTCATAGCCATGAAAATTCCTTTTTAATTAAAAGACATCACTGGGAATTGCTCGGCTAAAACAGACATTGCAACAGTTGAAGTTCATGCAGGGTGGTCTAAGTAATAGACCGATAATAAACCAGTAATAAACTATTCAAAGAAGAAAAAGGGCAGTGTGCCTCCTCTATATATCTGTCTTAGCAATCAATTTCTGATAGCAATGAAAAATTTTATGGGAGAATTCAAATTGTTTTTTAAGTAGTCAGATCCTGAAGTTCTTCAGCGCTGATGCACAGTGTGCTCAGCCAGTCCCACCATTTATCTCTTCTACTGAAATACTCTATGAAGGTTGTACATTAAGTTTCACAACTCTCAGCTATCCTAATCAATTGGTCAAAGCAAAGCATTAGGAAAAAGTGCATGACACTGGATCTTCCTACATTGTTTAAATCACTGGTAACATTCTCTTTAAGGCAATCAATTCAATTCAAGGAAGTGAACAAAATACTTTTAAAAAGAACAGATTTTTAAAGTTTTTGTAAAACTTCTAGCTAAGAAAAGAAAAACAAAGTAGGCCAGGGAATTTCAGATTGCTTATTTTATTGTTACCATTATCGCATATGGTAACATTTTGTTGTTACTACTGTCATGTTCAAGGTATTAAGCTGTGACACTCGGAGAGGAAGAGGTGTTGGAGAACTGCATTCCTAGGGTGTTCAGTAATGCTTCCGAGGAAAACCTGCAGGTCCTCGCATCCAGCCACGTTATTTTCTGTTGTGCATTTGGAGTCTAAAAGTGACAAGATACTTACTTATGAGTATAGCAACGGCATTTATATCTATTTCATTTTACATAGAAGATTAAGCCAAGGCAAATATATATGAAAAAGTTTACATATACTTAGATAACAGTTAAGATCTTTCAGAAAAAAAAATGTAAATCTTTTTGTCATTTAATTTATGACCTTACATAAGTCTCTCTGGAAGTGATCTAGACTGTTTCAATATATTTGCTTCACCTTCTTCCTCCCAAAGTCATTGTAAAATACTATGAATGTAACCCTTTGAAAGTTAGTGAAATGAAGTTTAAGGAAAAGTTCATTTTACTTAGCTACCTTTCATACCGACAACAAGAATAAGGCAGTCTGGCAACTGGCTGTTTCTGTTACTGCCTTTCAGAGTTAATATTCCTCAGAGAGGTTTGCATTGCTCAAAGCCACTGTTTCTCATGGCAGCTTTCTCAGCTAAAATCTCAGCAGTCTTGGTTCGTGCTGCAACTGATCTCATACTAGCCCAGACTCCATCCAGCACCTGGCAAAGCTCACGTGCTAGGGAAAACACAGTGATTTCCAACAGCCCACGAGCGGATCCTTCATTCCCAGACTGAAAAGTTGATTTCCACATCTCTAGTTATGACTTATTTCCTACACATTGGCTAAACCTGCATGAGCAATTCATAACAGAACACACACTTGCTATGTCAATTCTTAAAGTGGTTTTAAAGCAGCAGCAACCCAGATATATTCAAGATAAAATGACGACAATGAAAACCAGATATCCCCCTTTGAGCTCTGCATGCAATGGCACAAGGTGAAACACGCTTTCCTCTCACTTGGCATGAGTCCCCTGGCAGATACCAAGCATACAGCCTACGTCCCAGGAAGCCTTCCCAATTCCCAAGACTTGTTTGGCACAGTGTTATAAAGGACACTATCTACTGCGTTTTCATTCCTCTCCTTTCAGCTAGACCCCTGGATTTGCACTGTTTCTCTTTGTATGTATTTGTATGTATTCTCTTCTTTGCATGTACCTTCTCTTCTTTGTACCTGTTGCCCAACTCCTCCAGCTCACCTACACCTACTCTACAGCACTGCTGCCCTGAAGCACATGGTCATCAGGGCCCTGTTGTGCTGGCTGGCTGGTTTGCTGATGAGTTTGCTGCCAGCAGTGGCAGCCTCAGCTTTAAAGCACTCTAAATGCCACAAAACAGAAGTAGTATTCCTGAAAGGAAGGGACTGTTTCTACCGAGAATGCACAGCAGGCCTGTCCTCCCTACAACGAAAATAATCTTTGGAAGGAACATTATGGAGATATTTACATTTTCCACAGCTTCCCTGGAACTGTGCCCAAATGTTTGCCCATCTAGGACTCATAGGGTTGAGCCAGGGGTCTAGTTCACTCTCCTGGTCCAGGTTCTGGGCAGTGACACAGATAACAGGACACTGCTGGGGACCATGCCATCTATCCCTCCTTCAACTAGCAGGATCTCCAAACATCACACTGGCACACTTCAGCACAGTACCCTGGGCCAGCTATGTGTTTGCTACTGACCATGAGTTACCTTTAACTTAAAAGTGAAGAAAGACTGGGGTGTGATCTTCTAATGTTCTTTGCTTTTATATTCTTTTATATTCTCCCATTTCCATTCATCAGGTTATTATATCAATATAACAGCTGATAACAGCATGGATATGCACTGATTTACATTATCCCATTCTACAGCCTGTGCAACTTCTAGAGAGAACTTCCCACCTTAAAAGCACAATTTGACTGAGACTTTGGTCTATTAGTCACTAATAAGCCATTACAAGAGAGAAAAGATAAACCATTTAGAATAGAGGGTGGAAGAACAGCCTCTGCACTTGTCTAATACCTGGCATGAGGAGTCGAAAGCAGATGCCCAAGATGCAAAAAGCAGTCAGGAATGTGAGAAGCAATAGGTGCTATATCAATGGAGGGTAAGAGGAGCATGTTGCATTTTTGTTGTCCCTATAGTGTTTTGTGGATGCTATTCTGTATTTTGGATGCTAGTGATTCCTGGACCTGCTTGAGACATGGGTTGTCCCAAACTTCTTTCTTTAAACACCAACTACAATTCCAGGTCTCTGTGACTTGGTTGCTGGCAAAAGTGAAGGGGCTGGGCATGAAGCTGCAGCTTTCACCCCTCCTTTTTCACTTCTCCTTTGAGAAAGTCTCTACTCTGCACCAAAATTTTTGTGCACATTACTGGTCATCCTAGTAATTGTGCAAAACTGTTTTGCATAAAGGACAAAATAGTTTTACAAGCTCATCTCCTAGGCTCAAAATAACTTGTCAGCTACAGGAAAACTTTCTTGGCCACATTCCCTGCCTGGATCTCATTTTGTGCTGTGGACAGTTTCTGGCAGGGGCGCAAGACGTCGATCATCGAAACCATTCCCTTGTAGCACAGCACTACGACTGTCTGTGGCTGGAAGCCCTTGTTGCTGCACTGACATGGCTCTGCGTGGCCCTGCGTCTTTCCCAGATGGAAAAATGTGGTCAAGGAAGGAGGGCACAAGGTCTGCAAGAGAAGCCTGCACTGACAAGAACCAAACACTCTGCAGGTGGCTGTTACTGCAAGAATATAAGCACTGCCTACTTCAGATGACGCTGCCCAAAAGCTGAGCAGCATTTAGCAACAAAATAATGTAGTGGGGATATGAGGAGCTCTGCAAGAACTTTTCAGTGCAATCCATTGCTTTAATTGCCACAAAAATGATGATACCATAAATACAGCAACAGGATATGGCATATACACAGAAGCAGGTGAGGTCTCTCTATGCTATTCTGTTAAAATAAAGAATATTCCTTACCCATGGTCTCCTGATGTTTTTTTTCCAGCAGATACACCAAATGTTTTCCTGTTTTTTTGCAGCATCCCAGAAGTGGCCTCTGTAAATAATTATTTAAAAAATGTATTTGCTATAAAAATTTACTACATAAATGAATTCAACATGTAACACAGGGTAAGACACATATGTATTATCATGCATATATTATTCTATAGTCTTTAAAATAATTTTTATAAAATCTTTTAGACATAAACTGAATACTGGTTACAATTATTGGTAGCAGTGGATGCTAGCAAACATGGAGAATCTTGCCTACAGGAAAGCATTTTGGGAATGTCATTTGTGTTATCAATTTTAATGCTGAATTGACAGGGAGAAAGTCATATCAACCCAACAACATTTAAATACAAAGTAGCACTAATTTCTCATCTTCTACCTTGTCATTGGAATAAAAAGGCTAGGATTTCAAGTTATTGACTTAAATAAAGTTCAATTGATGTCCAATTTCTGTTTAAAAAAAATGCTTTACCACCTCAAATATATCAGAATTTATTATCAGACTATTTTAGATATGTCAGACTACTCCTCCTTACCTGGCCTAGGTTCACTTGTATTGGCAGCTTCTTGTGCTCGCTTCTGAAGCAGCGATAACACAGCACTTGTTAAGGTGGGATTCTTTTTCTGAGTCACTGGTTGCTTGCCCTAGTAGGAGAAGAAGATAGCACAGAGCACCCTGAGATCTAGCAAGGGGCTTCTGAAACCTGATCACAGCTCTCCAAAACACGGATGAAGCAGCACCAGGAAGGGCCACAAATAAGGTGTGCCCCCCCTCCCACTAGGAAGCTAATGATCCTCCTAAAATAGATACAAGCAAGCTTACATTAAAACACAGCCCATTGTCTTCACTTTTCTGGCTTTCCAGGCAACTAAGCTCTTTGGCTTTATGCTTCACATCCAGGGAGCAAGTTACCAGTTTTTAGAGAACAGCTCAAGAACCTTCATGAACAGGAAGAGCTTTCTCTAGATTTTGCAAAAGCTGCCCATATTTCTATCTCATTGCAACTGCTGTCTGGAATCTGATCATCTAAGAACCTAAATTATTCCCTAACTTTTCTATACTACTGTATTCTGTCACTTTTATATCAGGCAAAAGGCCTCAGTTTCAGGAACCTCCTAACTTTAGTTTGTACTTTAAGATTCCCTCAGCCTCCCTGGAATATGTGAAAAATATGTCTTCACTAAATAATGGAAAATCTGTCTTCTAGGGAATACAAGCATGAAGGTGTTTGCTTACTGGAGCCTGTTTGGCGGACTTGGAGCCTGCTGCAAAGGCCCGGCGAGCAGCTTGTTCCTCACAAAACTTTATGTGCTTCTGTGCGGCGGCCTCATTAAATCTTCGCAGGCAGTACGGACACTGAATGTAGTCTGATCACGAGAAAGGAACAAGCGGTGTCACGGGTCACACCCTACTGGAGAAGAGCTGCCCTCCTTCCCTCGTGGCGCCACGGGGAGGTGGGAAGAGAACCTGCACCGCGATGCTCCAGACAGCCCCAAACCTGGCCTAGCGCTGGGAAGGTATTACACTGCAAACAGCGGCTTTTAGAAACACCTTCCTGGGCATTAGTAAAGGCCAAAGATACCACCTTTGTGCTACCCCCTTTCCCTGAACCCCTCCTATATACATACACAGTCACAAACGGTCAGAAAAAGCAAGCTCCGGGTAAGACTACTTTGGAAGACTGGCTATTAAGATTGTTATTTATCTTCACTAAATCCATTTCCTTTGCACATCTGAAAAACACTGCTTAGGAAGCTGCATCCAGCCAGCTGAGGCACATCACAGATCCTTGGCAGAAACCAGTACTGTAAAGTCAGCAGAGCTACGTATGAGTTAGAGCTGGGAGAGTCATACTGGAAACAACACAGTAATTAAAGAATTCAGCAGTATAAATTCAGAGAAGCTTGACCCCAATCAGGGAAGGAGAACTTGTCCTATTGCTTTATTGCATTGCTGTCATATAGAAGAGGAGAAAGACTGGAGTCACCACAGCTGGTTTTGGTATCAGTCATTAATTCTTGCTGTGTAAATGAGCCGAGAGAAGCCTCCTTCCCTTTAAAACTCCAGAGACCCTTTCCAAGATTGTTCCCACATTTCATAAATCATGAGAAATATTTGCTGCATGCATATCTTTCTGGATTCATAACTGCCAGCACAGTGAGCTCAGTGTAAAGGCTACACCTGGTATTAGTAGTAAAACAGACCCATTTTTTTTTCCAAAATGACTTCCCCCCACTGTATGCCTAGGGTGAGAAGCGGCTAGTGGGGTGGGGAAGCCTTTGCACACAGCAGTGATCGGCAACGGTCAGGAGATACATTTCACCCTTGTTACCCCATGCTACAATCTGTGCTAGGACACAGGCATCCCAGCTCCTCTCCCAAACACTGCTGAGTATGAGACCTAAATCCTTCTGCCTTTAGATGTGCAATTAGTTTTCTCCTTCCTGCTGCCAGCTCTTCACTGCACTCCTACTCACTTTAATGCAAGAAACACAGCTGAAAAAAATGGTATGGAGTATGGAGGGCCTTAATGTTCACACTGGGTTACGCAGGTGGGCGCAAAACTGAAATCCAGCTGTGAATACTAAGAGTTCACTCTTTTACTAAAAATGTGTGCAAGATCAATAATAAGAGAAACGAGACCACAAACCTGGATTAACACTTGGTGGGGGAGGAGGAGGGAGAGGCTGGCCGTCTTTTATAGCTTTTGTGACTTGTTTGGCTGATTGAATAGCATTAATAAAATCCTCATGGTGCTGTCTCCAGTTAGATTTCCTTTCCATTTGGTTCTGTGAAGGAATCAAAAGAACATACAAACTGTATTTCCCCCTTGCAAAGTGTTAGAGGGTTCATCCAAAAAATGAAATTGCAAGAGAGAGGGGAAAAAAAAAATGTTACAAATAGAATAAACCTGCTTTCCTGAAAGGCTTAGGAAAGCTATTTTAGCTGATTTAGCATCTATTGACATCAGCAGAAGATGATGAAAATAATACTGACTCCAACAAAAACAGTCTGGTTGTGGCAGATTGTTTAAGCACAGGGTACTTAAAAGGAAATAGAAAAGGAGGTATGACCAATGCCTCCCCATCTGCTCCGTTCTTCAGTCCCTTACTTTTATTTTCAACTTTACCTCACTTGTATTTTTAACCTTCGTGCACTTCTGTCTCTTGCTCCAGCTGTTTTTCAAGAGCAGTTTACAATGGTAGCCTGCACGGATACCAAATCAGCAATGTTCGGCATCTCTGGTTGAAATTATATACAAAGATGTATGCATGTATTTACATTTCTCTCCTTTCTGTTTTCTCCCCTTCAACTTCATAAATAAATTACATTTGAATATATTTTAAAATGTTTTTAAAATCTGTGATTTCAATAGCAGTGAATCTCTGCAATTTCATTTGTAGAAGAGCTGAGGCCCCTAATAGCTCTGATGTTTAACCATGGATGCTCTTTACCTCCCAATCTAGCTTGCATGATCCTGTCTTTCAGATTTCAGGGAAGAGCAATCTGTCAGAGACTTACACAGCCTTCAAAATATATAAAGGTGCATTTTCTAGAATGGAAACACTTGTAGGCCCACACAGTCTTAGTACTTCCTACTTTGCTTTCTGAACTAAGAAATATTCTCAAATAGTAACAGCACAGAGAAAGAGAGGAAAGAAAGGATTTGGCATTGAGTCAAACACATATGAGAGACTCATCCACAACATCCAGGATTTGTCTCTGGAGGAAGCTATAGTGTTAGTGAACGAAAGATTGCAGTCTGAGATAATACCTAAGCTTCAGCTTTAACTGTACCTTTCGTGAGGGCTGCTTTTTCACGGTGGTAATTTCTGTTCCCTGCAGTCTCTGTTTCAAAGAATTGAAGGGCTTGCGCTTCTTGTTAAAGACTTTCTTGCATATTGGCCCATGCCTCATCTGGGATGCATAGAAAAATAAACATTTTTGGGCTGAAGTCATGCTCTGTTAATGGTGTTTCTTTACAAAGGCTTTAACATTACATCTATTTCTATTTGGGGACAGAGCACTGAACTCTCTTTTTTGGCAGGGGGAGGAGGCTGGGAGGGGGACGTTCAGGAGTTTAACTAATTTTTTTAAATTGTCAGAAAGTTCAGCTCCAGTTTAAGAAAAAAAGAACTAGAACCCTCTTCCAGTTCCCACTGTTCTGAGCTATGCTGGAGGACAGAACAGCAGACTGAGGCCATGGAGAGGAATCAGCCCCTCTGGACTCTCCCCTGCCGTTTCTTTCCGTTTTCTTTCTTTCTTCGTTAAGACAGAGAACAGATTGATCCTGTTCAAAGAGCTGATATTTACATTATTAGTTCTTTGAGTTTAGATAAATATTCCAGACTCAGAGCTCCTCTGACAAACAACAGCACTATTCATCCCATCAACACCACTAAAATAGTGACAGTCTCAGCATGAAATGGAGCAGCTGCTTTAGCAGCAAGCAGGGACCTGACAATTCAGAGTGACAAGTAAGAATACTGTGTACAGCTGAAAGCAAAAGGAAAAGAAACTTTCAGATAGATGGATATCCAGGCACCAGTTTTGGGGAAGAGTCATACCTCCCCGCAAGGGAGGTTTTAGGATTCAGCAGTAGTCTAGATTCGTGGCATTAACCTCAGACTTCTGCAGGAGCACTGCCAATTTTCTCTTTGTGATGGACACCAAAAACAGTGGTGGATTGCACCTTTTGAATCCATTTGCAGCTAACAAATTAAATACTCCACTCCTGTCAGCCTTTGCTTACCCTGGTTCTTAGTCCTTTGCCTCAGTTTTCTCACTGGTTTGGCTGTGCTGCCCACCCTCTCTTCCCAGACTTAAACAACCGCCTAAGCAAAGCATTCAGTTACAGCTCAGCTCAGCAGCACATCCTTTCACCACAGTGTATATTTCTAAATTCTCATTTCCCTTTGAGCCTTGCTATTCCTGTGCTCCAAGGCCTTATCATGTGTTCCTGAATACTTTCTGACAGCAAAGTTGAAAGGATTCCTCGGCTGGGCAATGAGGACAGCAGATAGCGCTGCTTTGAGCACGCCAGTCCCAGGTCGCTCTGGCACCGAGAGGTGTTAGGGCCTTAGTCCTCATGCTAGTCATGGTGCCAAGAAACCTCTCTCCTCCTTCCTGCACAAAGTTGTACATATCTGGCTTTTCCAAAAAAAATTAAACAGTCATGTTCTTCATGTGTCTGATTTAAGACACATCATGCGGAAATATTCTCAGTAGCCACTGTCACTTCATTTTGCTTATGTCCTACCTGCTGCCCACCTAGTGTCACTTTTCAGTCAAGTTTTGGGGCTGATCTGATTTACTGCGTTGCCACAAATCACTGATGCAAAGCCTTGAGAGGGACTGCAAGCAGAGCCCTCCCTCCTCCCTTTTAAAAAACCTTGATGTTAAGTTGTTTTGGGCTGTGAAGGCCTTCATTCCACAGATCACAGAATCTTCAAGGTTGGAAGGTACCTCTAGAGATCATCTGGTCCAACCTTCCCGCTCCAGCAGGCACACCTAGAGCAGATGGCACAGGGCGGCATCCAGGCGGGTTTTGAAGACCTCCAGAGAAGGAGACTCCACAAC
>JAUBOD010000141.1:240112-305977 GCA_032353885.1 Nothura maculosa
TTCCTTCATATTCTACCTCTCACTCCTTCCTTCATATTCTACCTCTCACTCCTTCCTTCATATTCTACCTCTCACTCCTTCCTTCATATTCTACCTCTCACTCGCACAGAAAGGCTCAGCCTTTCTCCTCCCACCCCTCTCTTGTCAGATCCCCTGATCCCCTTCTTCCAAGGGGACTGCACAAGGAATAAACACGTTGTAAATGCTTGGGCTTCCGCCTTTCTTTATCCCAGATATAGGAAAGGTGTTACTTAGCATAAAGCTTGTCCTTTGGATAAACTTTTTAGCAAGATTTAAGAGCCTGGCAGATGCAAGGATGAAGTAGCAGAAGCAGCACCAAGCAGAGATAGGGTTTGCTGATGCACAGTGGCCTTTAGGAAGGGTAAGATTCATAGCACAGTTCCAGAAGTAATTTCTACTCTCCGAGTAAGTATGTATATTATAGCAGCAACAGCCTAGCTTAAAATTTTAAAACTTAATCATGCCTAAGTTTTCACAGACCAAAACAAATCAGCAAGAACTCTGAGGTAGTGCCAGCTGGCGATCTCCGTGTCTCCCAGGACGCGCAGCAAACCCTTTCCCTTCCTAGTTACCACAAGCTACAAGTTTTAAGTAACAGCATATGTAATTTCAGCAATACAGGCCCGCCACTGGTGGTAGCTTTTGTTCCATCCCATAGCTGCAACCAAGAAGGAGCAAAGGTATCGAAACTGGACCTGACTGGTTTCCCCGTGAAGGCGAGGCCAGGCCTTCCAACAGGAGCGCACAACAGGGCAACAAGGCCGTTCCCAAGGGCGCTCTGTGGGGATTCCGGGAGAAGGGCTGAGGAGAAACGTGCGCCTTCCACTCCCATCGACTCCTTTCCACTTGTATGTCACAGTTGGGGTCCCCAGTTATGGCACAGCCTCAACTTTCACTATACTGGAAAGAAGCAGTATCTTAAGTGTGTTACGTTCTTCATTCTTGGGACAGATCATCAGATCATTTCAATGATGAGCTAAACAGTGTCCCAAGAACCTGTTTTACAGATGCTAAATTTAGTCTTCTGTATCTAAATACCAACTGGAAAGAAAGACCCGATTATCTCAGTCCTATCCGAACCACGAAATATCAAGCCAAATAGATGTCCATTTTAAGAAGGGCCCATAGATGATCTAGTCCGTACACTAATCATCTCCTAATAGTTGAATACTTCACTATCTTCCATAAAGACATGAAAAACAAAAAAAGAAAGAAGAAAAAACAAACCTGTGAATCGCAAAGCAGTATTTTCACAATATTTGGAAGTGATTCATACCCAAACAGACTCTGTACCCAAATAAAAAGACTTTGTGGTAGGCCTATCAGTGTTATCTCCAAATCATACAAAATTACAAACCTTGTTTCATAGCTCTTCCTCAAGATCTTGCCACACTCCTAGGCATATAGTAATTACTATAGATTTTTATTAAAATAAGAGAAACAAGGCAATTCTTGAATCTTACTGCTCCTACCACTCTCAGTTTCGGCTTCATTTCCTTCCCGTTCCCAAGCAACATCTTCCTGTGCATCTAAGATTCATCTTGGCTACACTCTTCCTTTAAAGTATCTTGCTCTACCTCTCATATAGTCTGTTCTGCTCTTGTCCCCTGAAGGTTTAGGCTAAAACTGTTTATTTTGGCAAGCACAATATCACTGAATCAGTGAAGAGGGACCAGGAAAATGGGCAATCTGCTAGAGAGGATGAGGGACTTTTTTCCTACAAAAAAGCATACGAGTTAAAGACATATGCACTGCTTTCATATGTCTTTAACTCGTATGCTTTTTTTAAGCAATCCATCCAGCACACTAAACCACATCTGTTACTCACTTGATCCATTTAACTCCTTTCCTGGTAACTGACTCATCTCAGTTGGCTGGTTTCTCAACTCTCCTCTTGGGCACTGTTGTCAGGAGGCACGAATGCCAGCGTGCCCTCATTGTGTAGATGCTGAGAATGCGCGATGGCTTCAGATCCCACACATCAGTTAGGAAATAATCCACACATTATGACACACGCTGCTTCTCGGCAGCTCATGGAACTCGGGACAGCTGGACAAGTGCCCCAGCTAAGTGGCAGCTCCCAAACTTTCCTTCCCTCGGATGGCAGTCATGTTCAGTTGATCTAGTTGACACTGAATCTTGGACATTTCTGATGAAATGGAGGCTTAAATAGAGTAGGAGACTCATATGTTTCCCCCAAACTGTTTTACTTTACCAGTTCAAAGGTACTCCAAAAACCTTCTTCCATTAAAAAAAAAAAAAAAGATACTTTAAATTGTTTCTATACATTAAAAGGTCTCAACAGCTCTTCCAATAGCTCTTACCTCTTGAGCACTCAGAAAAGAGGAATATTTAAGATGCTTTGAATTTAGCAGTAGTCAATTCACTCTACTGATGCACTGATTAGTACTCCGTACAAGGGAGTTAACTTTCCACCCAAACGCAGAGGTACATTCAATCTATAGTCTCAAACCTATAGTTGAGGGTTGCTCATGAACACAGAGGGCTCCTAAGCACTGAATGCAAGTCTGACGAATGAAAGGACTGGTCCCTGCCAGAACTACTCACGTGTACACTACAGAAATTTAGTATCAGATCAAGCTCTCTGCCCTCTTTCAGAAAGCTGTATTGCATCAATTATGATGAGTCATGAATTTGTATTTCAGTGAAACCAGACTGAATCCAAGACTTTAGTAATAATACTTTAGGGAAAACAAGATGATACCTTCAGGTGCTAACAGCTATTTTTTCAAGCTTTCATACCAAGTAGGTGCTGTTTAGCACATTCTTTCACATAAAAGATTTACTTGACTACTGACTACTTGCAATGATGTTCCTTTCAATGCTAAGGAGTGGTCACTGTCTGCTGCAACTGCAAAACTAACTTCAAAAATTTTCGTGCCCAGCTCTGCACAAAATATTATTTTACATCTTTTATAGTTACACATTTGTTTTTATAGCACTACGCAAACAATAAAAAAAGGATTAGCGAAACACTAAAGGATGAAAACTCGCTGAATTATGAGACTGCTAGATGAATGCACTATGCCTACACATCACTATAATGGAAGGAAGACAATTGCACATATAGCTCTGTATGAACTCAGATAACAGAAGGGTCCAAGTAGGTCAAATCTGCAGAATTCTGCTGATTTGCAGAATATATTCAAACATGAAATTTAGTTTAGTGATAGCCACTTAGAAAAATATTTTTTATTATACATTATCTGGTATAATGCAGATTCTCAATAGTTGTCATGTCATTCATGACAAAACTCAACAATATTATTACATTGCTTAATTTCAGTTCAGAATGCATAACTTCATAAAGAAGGACAAGTTGCTGGATCTCATTACAGAAATATCTGAATATCTTTTTTGTGCATGACTGCTAAACCTGTAAGGCATCAGTTCCCTTTTCAAGGCAGATAAAAAGGTAAGCTCCCTGGTTTCATTAAGACAGTTTCAGTCCTTGGACATTCCGTCTGAGATTGAGCAGCTCTTTTTCTTGCCTTGTTTTCTCCACTTTGAAAGCTAGTCTGTTGGCTTTCTTCTCCATTCTCCGTTCCTGTGCAAACAATTAATAAAAAAAAATTACAAAATAGGCAAAGTGTGCAAAGAGAAGCCATGCAAATCAACTCTTCTAGATCACGAGAACAGCAGTGATCCGGGCAATAATCTTATTTATAGCCACTGATTAAAGCAGTCAAATCAATCTGCACACCTCCAGGACCATCATCTGTAATTAATGACAATACCTGTTCCTGTATAAAACAGCTGATGTATCAGCAGGGCCAGTGAAATTTACTTCACTTACAACATAATGCTGGAAGGAGCCCTTGCATTTCCTTATTATCTATACAACAGCAGCTACAATAAAAGGCCCAAAAATCCACAAAGGAAAAGCAGAACGACAAAATTACAAAGTTAACTTCCTTTCCAGCAGATTTTATTTTTTGAAAAGCAATGACTAGCCTTTGACAATGAAAAGACTTTCCCACTCATTTCCAGACACAAACCAAAAGGGCCTTAAAAAAAAGTTCAAATCAGAACTCACTATATAATAGATTTTTCCAGGTTTCACTTAACTAAGGAGTACATTGTACCTTTCGTTCCTCTTTTATTGCCTGCTTTCTCGCTTTACGATCCTCCTTGGTCTCATTCTTGGAACGTGGCTGCGTTGCTGCTCTCGGCAGGTCGCTGCCATTGATCATCTGCATGCGTTCAACTTGCTTCGCTGTGAGACCTTTCTGAGGCAAGACGTGTAGAGGAATTCCAGTCTTCTGGGATACTTTGATTGGTTTGGGCTAAAATATAACATAAATATATTATATAAACACACAGATGGTCTCTTAACTTTCTCTCCAAGAATTACATATCACGCTATCTTACCTACACAGTATAAAAATATGACTTGCAGTTCAGATTTGAACAGTAATAAATGTGTAGAATTTTCCATACTAAGCTTTCCCCACAGAAATGATACTCCAAAGCATCTTCCTGCCTATGTCAGAAATTCTCATTTACAGATTTATCAGCCAGGTCTTCCTAATTTTTCATTTAATAGGAAATCCAAGTCCTTCGGCAAAGAAACAACATCAGATACTCTAACCCCAATTTCAGCTCCCTCCTTCCTTCATGTAACAATTTTAGGAGCAGGCATCCATGGAGCAAGGAATCACTTTTGCCTCAACCATTCTCAAACCTGGCTGTCGCTGAGAATAATTTTCATGACTTTACCTTAGATGGTTCCTCAATAAGCTTTGGGTGATTATACAAGTTGGAATATGTACCTACAGTAAAAAAAAAAAAAAAAAAAAAAAAAAAAGTGGTGAAAAAAGGCTTGCAAACAGAAATTAAGCTATTAAACATTTATTATGAATTGCACTACTACTAAACTTTTGAAGATAGAAAACTGCAAGAATTATCCCATCTACACAGAAGCAGTAGCTTCAAGCAGAATTTCTGCTGTTGTGCACCAGAAGCATAAACCATTTAACTCAGAAGCACTGTTCCTAAAGCTCCGAGATCACCATTCATTCACTTTGAGATCTGGGAACAGATTTAAGAATTTCAAAATACTCACTCAAAATCGATTCACAATCCCACTTTTCTTTGGATTCTTCAATAACTAGAGCTACTGTTTCTTCCTTTTCTTCTTCGCTTTCTTCGTTAAGAGGAGAGTCTAAATCTTCAGAGGGTTCAAGAGTATCCAGTTTCACACAGCTTTGAAAAAAATCCAGAGAAAAAGAGAGATAAATATAGGAAGACCAAATTTTCTTTTACTGAAAATGTGTAATTTTGTAAAACAAGTCTCCCCTCAATAAAACTCCTAGCTCTAAAGTAAATTTGACAGAAATACTTCTGCTTATATAAACATCCTCAAAATAATCTCAAGCATATCTAAACAAGGAGAGATGACAAAACAAATATATTTGCATTCTAGAAGTTTCTGCTAGGCAGTATTTGTGAGGGTGGAGCAGGAAATTTTCTTGAAGGACGCAATCTCCAAGCAGACATAGGGGAAATACAAACTCAGGTTTGTAACTACTTAGCCAGGGAGCATTACTGAGCACCTACTTTTTTGCTTTCTCTTTGAAGTAATCATTCAGGACTTCCTGTAACCGAGCGTTGTCAGTGTTAATATAGCCTTCTAATTCCACATTATCCAAAGCTCCAATTTCATCTTCATCAAATTGTTCAAAAAACTAAAATAAATGCATATTTATAATTAGATTGTATTTGTCATGCAACTTCTACGTAGCTTAAAGATAACAGATTTTTTTCCTTTTGCCTCTCCCCACTAAACAGCCACCGCCACCAAAAAACAACAAAAAAAAATCTGCAGTAGGAAATACATTCCCCACAGTCAGTATTCTTTCAGCATGGGAACCACAGATCTACCTTTTAGTAATATATAAGTTAGCTTCTGCAACGTGTTTCTTATTTTGATGCATTATTGCAATGTGGACTAAAAAGCCTATCACTGTTCAAGACAAAAATACGTATCAGTCCTGTTCTTTCTTCGTTCTGCGGATGTACATTGGCAGGGTGGTAAGCCACGGTCTTCTCCAGAAACCTGTACTTCATTTAGGGCATGGAACTGAACCTCTCGGAAGGAGTGTGACACTGGCTAAGAATGCAGGCTACAGTCATTAGCCTGTAAAATTATCAGGATATTTCAACTATATCAGTGTTACATTTTTATTATCAATTAGTACTGCAATCTATTAAATATAACACTCTTAGTGCATAAAATATAAAATAAACTGTTTGCAAAGGACAACTTCTTGATCTCCTGAGAACTGAAGGCAGTAAGAATTTGTGTAGGCCTTCAAGACACCAGCTTGTAAGAGGAGGACTCAAAAGCCAAAGAATGGCATTTCACACCATTAAATTTAGTAAGTTCACATTCCTACTCTTGAACTGCCTCACCTTCTCAAATCTGTCATCCAATAAGGTTAATTGTTCATTCCTTCTCATTACTGAAGACGTCATAGAATATTCTGTGAAGCGACTCCTGGTTTCTTCTTGCATGAAGAGAAACTCTTTCATCTGTCCATTAACTCCATCTTCCGATAAAGGACCTTCTGAACCACAATCCTCGTCACTACTACATCCGTCCTTAGCATCACTGTCCTCCTCGACATCTTCCCACTCATCTTCATCCTCGGCATCTGCACCACTGAACAGAAGGGCAAAACATTTGTTTTAGAATAATGAAACTGGTCTTCCTACAGCTCTGCCCAGTGTTCAGCTATCTGACCCCATTAGGTAATAAGAAATTTAAATACTGAGAAGTTAAAAAACAAACAAACAAACAAAAAAACCACTATTTCAAAGTCACTAAAAGAGAAAGAATTTTAGCAATAACACTGCTATCAAAGTTAGCAGAGCTAACTTTGCTATATAGCTAATGTCACCACAATGCTACTTTGTCTGAAGTATTTCAGTACATAAACAGTACATAAAGCAGCAAATGCCACCACTCCTATTTACTTCTGATGTCAACAGTCCTACAAAGCTCCACGTACCCTTTTTTTGGTTCATTTGCTTGCAGAACAAAATCATCTTCCAGAATATTTTCTGGATTGTCAAAGTCAAAATCATCATCAAGGGCTGCAACAACATCAGGGTCAAAATCCAGTCGTGGTCCTAAAAAGGTAATGAAATATGTAAGTTGCTGTGACATCATGAAGCTACTTTCCAAGACAGAAAAAACAATTGAGTTGAACTGTGAAAAAATGAAAGTGAAAAAGGTGTGAAAAATCAAGTTCTGCACTTAGAATTCACACCAATCAAGTACTAAATTAGTACAGTAAAAGTATATTCCAAAACAAAACTGATGCGACTGTCGAAGTCAAATTTACCATCTAGTACCTAGAAGGCAATTCACTTATAGAAGGTAAAAAGATTTAATGATACCTGAAACAGGAGCAGCTTTATTCAACAAGCCCACATCCTCTTCAAACTCTGTGGCAAACACTGAAGAAGGCAACTTAATAGATGGGGCCTATTAAAAAATTAAGGAAGGAAGGAGAAGATCAAAACAGTTTTTCTAGGTTTTTCGTTTAGCTTTATATTAACAAAATATCAAATAACAAAACAACAAAATAAACTCTGCAGAGGCTACTTCCACAGTAAGAAAACTGCTATTTATATAAAATTTTCAAAATTACTAGTGTAAGAAAGTCACAAAGCAACTAGATTGCTGACAGTGTTTCAACCCCATATGCATATTCCGTATAAACGACAGTTTATTTTTTCATCTCTGAAGCTTTTTAGAGAACAGCTGTACAGAAGGTACAGTGATATTTATAAATATCTAAATGCATACTGGAAACTAGCTCTTTATTGAAAGGCTTTTTGAAGTTTACAAACATGCAGCTCAAATAATTGTGTATCTTATATGAGGTCACCAAATTATGCTTGAAAGGCACTTCTAACATCATCAGTTCTAATTAAAATTAGAGTATTTTGTAAAATCAAAGACATTGGCTTGCCAGCTTTTCCTTTTAAATTTAAAAAGTCTTTGATTGTAGGTCAGAAGAAACCTTTGTATACAGATCCCTGCCACTGTAACACTTGTGGAATAGGGCAAACATGCTAACAGGATGCTAATCTCACAAGGATAAGGTAAGTATCAAAAATACCATGCTTACTGGAATCTGCTGAATCTCCTCCTCTATGTGTCCATCATTTGTCACCACAATGCGGTTTTGGTGACCACGCACAGAAGGCACAAGCTCAGAAGGACCAGATGCTTCTTTGAGATGCTGCAAATAGTTGTAGTCATCATCAAAGAACACGCCGTACTTCCGCTGCTCTTCCTTTCTCCACTCTTCCTGCCCCTTGAAAAAAGAAACAGAAAAGTCTTTTGAAAACAAGAGAAAAGACAGTAATACAGAGTGGCTCAAAATGAAGTACAAATGTACTGAAAAGAAAACCCTTCATTAAAACTCTGCTGAACAAATCTGTTTATATTAATTTTAAGAAGTACTTCAGAGGGAAGAATAATTCATTAAGCTAACTGGACTGCTAGCACAGCACTCCACATTTCTGCAGAAAAGCACAGGTTTTTGTTTGTTTTTTACAATCCTTTGCATTATACTGACTTCACAGCAGTCACAGATAGTCCTCTCTCCACCCATCATCCTCACATACATTCAACTAGAATGCTCTAACCACTTGGGCAGATGTTTAGATGCTGCCTAAGCAGTAAGCTAAGCAACACTTTTCAGAAGCAGCAGAACTACCAAAGCCTGTTCTTTCAGAGCAGGTGAGATGATCTTCTGTTGTGGTTGTTCTCAACCTATTTGTATCCTTGTGGCAAGTTAGTCATTTTTCCATCCAGCAGGCAGTAATTCAGGACTATCGCATCTCCACCTTTCCCTCCTGCCCCAGCCACAATCTCCATGACCTTCCTTCTAATGGTCTTTGTTCCCACTTCTCTGTTGCCTCCTATTTCACCACCCACCTTCATGCTCACCGAGTATAAAGACTTGTTCAGAAGTGCCTGCTTAGCTCAGCCAAAGGAACAGACATTGGAAGTTCTGTATCTGTCTGTTAGCAAAAGTTTTAGCAGAGTTTAGCACACAACGGACCTTTCCTGAAAGCTTTGCAACACACCACTTGCAGCACTTGCACTCCTCTGCTGAAAGGACTCTTAGCTACTTCAAATGTGTGCAAATCCAAGAACAGGTGAGAAAGATATCACTCCTTAAGGCAGCACACACAAAGTACTAATAAGCTGTATCTGCACACTGGCATTTAAGCATCTCCTCTCACATTTCTGAATTGTAACACTGAGTATTTGCTTTTCTCTCCACTTTCTTCTCTACTGCAGCACTTCTTACCTGAACCTCAAAGCTAAAAGCAACTGCTTACTTTTTGTGTGGGCAGCAGCACTCTCTGGGGTGCAGAATCATCAGCAGCAAGCGGATCCCTCTGACTTCTGTGCACCAAGTGAAATGTTACAGCTTTCTTCTTCTCTATGAAGGGTTTCTTCTTCTTGTGAGGCTGGGAAAAGTAAAAAGGACAAATGTTTGATTATGTTATTCATTAGTTTAAAAAATGCATCTACAAAAGATCTTTTGCCTAAAATATGCTGTATTAACATAAAATGCATACCTAAAAGACAAAGCAAGTTATTTTTTGCTCACTGCTTCTCCCTACATGCATACCAGTCACTTCACATGCTCCAGGAGCAAGTGCAGCCACATTTAGCTTCAAAATAGCAACACAGCAATGCAGAATAATTACTTAATTATGGTATGTGCACCTTATCGTGCTATCCTTTAAAGAAGTTCTAAAGTAACTTCTTTCTAAATAATGAGGCTCATCTGTAACCTCTCAAAGAGTAACATAAACCTCTCAAAACCTGTTTGCACAGAAGCTCCCACACAAGGATTCCGACTTCAACAGTCCAAAATTATCAACTGCAGCATTATGCAAAGGTTAACCTGAACATACACACATCCACACTCTGAACAAATATATATATATATATATATATATATATATACACACACACACACATATATATGTATATATCTTACACAAGCAAAGGCCATATAAGCTGTAAGTTAACACATCTCCCTGAAATATTTCTAACCAAAATTTATGGCCCCGTTTACCCACTGGCATTTATTGCTAGCACATATACGCAGCACAGGAACTTGTGCCAACCTAACCCATCTCCTCCCAACGTATAAAAACTACATGACACTTAATGTCAAGATCCAGACTGTCAAAATGCATATGTATTGAAAAAGAAAAATAAAAAGAAGAGGGGAAAACACCTCCTTAATCACAAGAGGAACCGTAAGCAGCTCAGGGGGGCGGGCAACACGTCGCTACCACCGCTACACGCGAACTCCGCGCGAAACGCGGGCGGCACCAGCGGGGCCAGGAAGGCGGCGGGGCGCAGCCCGGGGGCTCCGCGGGGCGCTCGGGCCTCGCGCAGGCCGCGGCCGCTCCGGGCAGGCGGCCCACGAGGGAGCGGCGGCGGCGGCTGCTCTCGGCCCCGCTTCTCCCTCGCGAACCCCGCCCAGGGGCCCATTCACCCCCAAGCCCCTGGCCGAGGAGGGAGGGAGGGAGCCAGAGCGCAAAGGGAGGGTGGGTGACAGTTAAACGGCCACAACTGCCCACGCGGCCCGGCGCGCTGCTCACCATGACGGCGCCGCGGCCGCTCGCGCATGCGCGGCCTCCCCACGCAGCTCCGCCCCGCGGCCGCGCTGCTGCCGTGCTGGGATAAACCACTGTCCACGGGGGGGAGAGGGAGGCTTTGCGCAGCTTGGCTGTTCTCAATGAAGACTACAGCAGCACTAGGAGCTTTCTCAGCCTGCATAAGAAAATTAAATATGAAAGAGTCTCTCTGAATGGCAGGAAGAGCTCCTGTGCCACCCTCTGCACCCATGCTTCCATCCCAATCCCCCCAATATTGTGCAGAATGGTTCCGTCCCGCAGCTGAGGCCAAGGGCTCGGCGCGTGCGCAGCCGCCGGCCCCGCATCGTGGGCGGGGGCGGGCGCGAGGCGGGGAGGGGCGGGGCCGAGCCCAGCCCAGCCCGGCCCAGCCCAGCCCAGCCCGGCCCAGCCCAGCCCAGCCTAGCCCAGCGCAGCCCCGCCGGGCCTTGCGGGCCGGGTTGTGTCTGTTGCGGTCCATTTTGCTCCCCCGCGCGGGCAGCTCGCGGCTGCTGTGGCGCTGGCGCCGTCCCTGCCGCTAGATGAATCGTTAGCAGTGCCAGGGAGCGCCCCTGCGCAAACGCGCCCTCCCTGCCACGAAACCAACGCGCTTGGGGTTCCAGGGCTCTTGGGTGAAACGTTCTATTTCAAAGAAAGTGTAAACCTCAAAAAGGGAGGAGTTTCCTCCGTCATGTAGGCAATTTAGCAGCTTTTGAGAGAACATGATAAATTAAGAAATGCTATTTTAAAAATAACGGTTGCACATGCTATGTGTGTATATCCAACCACACAGATATGTACACCGTTTTTAAACAGTAATGAGCTTTAATTGTGTTTCAGTGAATTTCAGTCTTGTTCAGTAGGTGTCACTAAAGCTCCAAAATCATACAGGTTTTAATTGTTCTCTGAAGTCTTGAGGCTCTAAGCTCAGGTTCCCCACGTTAATCCTAAAGAAATGGATGAGATAATCTGATCTGCCCCACCAGTGACTTCTGCGCTCTGGGAATTCAAATTATCCCTGGTTATTTCTGAGAAAAGCCCCGAGTCTCCCTTTCTCGTGCTTCTTGAAAATCCATGGTGGCTGTTTTATTCCCACCCCACAGAGCCTGGGAGCTCTCCATCCTGGCTGGGTGCTGTGAAGGGGTTTGCAGGGCTGCATCACCTCGATGCAGCACAAGCAGTGACAGAGCTGAGCTACCCCTTAGCCAGGTGACCCGGTTGGTGGCATGGAACAGTCAAACTGTTAGGAGCAGTTTGTGCTGTTCTGTTCAGCCTTCCTCCAAGGGGAGGCAAAATAAACTAGTCCTCATGGTTCACCAGGCCCCTGCGCCAACCACGCGGGGTGCAAAGAACTGCTCCTCAGACTCAGGTGAGGAGTCTCCTGTGTTAATCTCCCTGTATTTAACATGTCATTTAACATCTCCAATCAACTTGGAAGGTTTAAGCACCTTCACTTCATTTGCACTCAGTGACTCTCAATTCAATCTCTGGAGACCACCTTCCAACAAATAGCTGCTCTCTGCAGTTTACTCCCTTATACACACCCGTGTACTTGCTGCAGATTCAAGAAGGAAATGTTTTCTGTAAAGATTTTCTGAACAATTTTATTGAGATAACATTCTTCATTTTTTTATACATTCATTCATATATATCTATAACTCAAAAAGCTAAACACTTTTCTAAGGCACTTGGAATGGTGCACAGCTCAGTATCCTACAGTTCTATACAGCTAGGCAGCACACTTTTTTACCTGTCAAAATAAATAAAACATAAAACACAATGTATGTACTGCATAAAAAAGATAGTGCATTATTTTTTTCACATGACAATACTGAATTTTACTTGTGTGTGTGTATAAGTATATACTACATTACGGGGGGAAAAAAAGCAGCTATCATTAATATGTAAGAATTACTGTTACTTACAGTCACAGATATCAACATGCTTGTGTAAAAAGCAGTCAGATCAGTCACTCCTTTAAAGTTGTGATAGCCAGTCACTCTAAATCCAGCTACTGAAACACAAGTAGATACATTCGTTTATAGTTAATATATAAAATGCACACTGCAGGAACTGAAAAAAATAAGGCAGGTATTGATTATCCAAAGCCTCATACTTCCTGAAAGTCATTTACGCAGAAAGTGAGCTTTATAAATGCCAGCAATTCTAAGCTAGTAACATTTCATATCCATTTGTTACAGTTATCAGTAACTATACAGCATGGCAATCAAGTGATAAGCTTCAAGGGCTTTATTTGTAAATATGAGTATTTATTGCAATTGAAGTGTGATATTTTGAGCACAATTTGTTTCTACTTTTAATCTAATTAATAAAAATGAGTCCAAGAGTTTGTAGTCCAAGAACAGGCTCAGTGCCTATTGATAGTCAATACTCTTCATTACAATTGCAAAATTTTATTTCCACAGTAACCAAGTAAAAAGAGGCAGGAAGATCAAAATTTATTTTCAGATGACCCCAATCCTTCTCATAGCCTCTTTCTTTACTGGACCCTAATAAGACCCTACTGGGGTTTCCTCACCAGCAGCTGTGGTGGATGGATCATCAAGCCCTCCCTGGTGGAGTCACTTCAGTGTGTCCTTGCACCTTTGAGTGGGAAGAGCCAAGTGCACAAGGATCCCTAGACCTGGGCACTCATGCTACGTTTCAGCTCTACCATAGAAAATACATGTACTTTAAAGGCCAGCGTTGAAGGTACAGACGGATCTATAGGATACAGCATATTATATTAGTATTGCCATGATTTACCGTTACAGCAATTGTTCTACATGAAACTGGAAAAGGGACACAGGCCTTTTGGTTCCCAAATGTAAAGAAATGTGGTCTACAGTGTTCATATACCTCTCCTAGATTTACAGTTCTTCTGTAAATGGAATTCAATTTTTCTTCTACAAAAAATGAGTTGCTCAAATAGTGACAAGTAATTAGTAGGTGACATCACACCTTCCTTGCCCCTGCTTATATATTTAAACGTCCATTCAAACACTCCATCACAAGATCTTTTTGTTTTATTTAAAATTATACCATCTGAAATAATTGTCCAAACCACAGTATTTCTTTATTTGCAAAATTTATGCAAGTTTAGGAATCAATATACCACCATACAAAGTAGTGAAAGGCAGGGAAGTTACGTTCAGCAACATTCTACTATATTATAACAATGTTCAATATGGTTAAATTTGACGAAGACTTTTATATAAAGAATTAATAATTGAAAAAAAAAAGATACAGAGGATACCATTTTCCCTACTAAAAGCAGTATTTAGCTTCTAGCAAATAATGAAATTCTGGTGCCTAGTTGATATGAGCTCTAGTGTTATGCCTAGTTCATACGAGCTCTATTTCCATTAAAATCCTAAACCAACATGGGAACATTGACAAAATGAAACAAGACCTCATTAATCATTAAAATGAAAAAAAAAATCTGTCTACATATTACAGTGAAATATGCTGTTTTTAACTCCATCAGTCCTTTTTTTCTATATAGGTAACACTTCCAGAAGTTCTTTTCAGATGCTCATTTCCAAATAGAAGCTTTACGCCATTCTAGGAATTTGTTTTTCTTTTTATTTGATCCTTAAAATATTTAATATCAACCTAAAACCAACTTTCAGAACTGCTTTTATTTTGTCCATCGAAAGCTAGGTGCCAGCAGTGTGTATTGGACTGAGTGCTGTACAATATAAATAACAATAATGGAGCTAAATCTGGGAGCTCCTGAAGGCAGGAGACGAGCTAATTCCACATTTCACCCCGAGTGTATCTTCATTTTAATTTACAGCAGTGGCACAAGTCTTAATTCCTTGAAATATGAATAAAAACAGGTGATAGGAAAGCATGAAATGATACAGTTCTGCTATACCTGCCAATTCAATGCAGAGGGAGGGTTTAGCTCCATTTATTTCATCATTAAAGCATTAACAGGTATATTAAGACATGGGCTAGAAATGCCGGCAGGTGCAGCCAGCTCTGACTGCTCTACAGGGGTAGTCTGTAACCTGTGTAGTCCAGGTTACTGCACATTTGTCCCCAACCCAGCTGCTGACACGGGCTGAGAAAGGAGCATATCCATCACACACGGGCCCATGGGACCCAGTGTCGACTGCAGATGATGTTTAGGCTCCTATTGGTTCCCAGGCTGCCAGATGAGAGCCTTGAGTTTCATCTCTTTTGGCTGTACCCACTTCCATTTTCTAGGATACGTGTCTGTGGCCCAGGCCATATCTACAATCAGGTTAAAGAACAACCGTTCAGAAACAAGTTCTCCGGCACAGCTGTAACTACTGTTCTTGGGATCAAGGTTTGAAGTAACTCTCAGGAAACAGAGCGCCAATAAACACAAACCAGAATCTCACCTGGAAGGAGAAGCCCAATATCCGTGACTTTTTCCTCCCTTCATTTCACAGCTTTCACTGGTTGCCTGCCGGGGTTCTCACAGGCCAGCAGCCGAGGCCGTGGTGCCGATGGAGGTGACACGAGGGCGGATGGCGGAGCCGTGCGCGGCGCAGCACAGCAGGCCGAGGCCCCAGTGCCAGCCATGGCACCCGGTACCCCACTCTAGGCGACCGTCGGTGCAGATACGGGCGTCCTCAGCCCTGTAGACCCCCAGACGGCTGTGAGCACCTCCCGCGGCTTTCAAGAGAGGCTGTTCCTGGCCCTGCACAACCCTGAATCACTCGTATTGGACCTATTGACCACAATCCTGTGCCACGTGCTCTGGGTTACCCTGCGTGTGCAGGGAGGTTGGACTAGGTGACCTCTGAGGTCCCTTCCTACCTTAAGCATTCTATGATTCTGTGATTGTATTTAGGGCAAATACTGTACTTCCCGAGTCTAAGCACACATCACAAATTGAGGAATTTCAAAAAGGTATTCTGTCTTTGAAGTACCTGATTTCACTTACAAAGATTTCTCTATACATATTACATAAAAGGTCATAGAGACACTCTAAAACTATTTCAATTTGTCCTGCAAAGAAGAAATTAGTGTTTAAGAATCCATTTACATTAACAGCAGCATGCTGCTGGGCCTGTTAATGCTAATTAGTGTGATATATCAGGTAATTATAAACCATTTCAAGCAATGCTTGTTTTGTTTGTGTGGGTTGTAAGCTATAGCATGGTCTAGGAGAGTTTTAAATGAAATAATGAACTGTCCAACCTCATAAAAACTAGTATGCTGATACTTTTTCTATTTCCCCCCCCCAAAAAAAAAGGACTGTTAGGTGTTGCATTGAAAGTGTTATTTTTCCCTTCTTTTTAAAACCTTTTTTTCCCCTCAAAGATAGCTCAGTCAAGACTTTCCCAGCACTTCCAATTTTTCCTGCTGACAGCTATGCAGTATCCTGGAGGGCACAGTATACAACATGTTCTTTCCAATTGGCACTAATAGAAACTTTAAAAGATATTTGCAGTAATCAATACAAAAGACCAAGAGATACAGCAGAAACCTGATTTCAGGCAGCTCAATAAGGTGAAGAAAACTTTTTCATTAAATGCAGTGACATACCAAAATCTCATTACTTTTTTATTGCATGGATAGCACTGTACAGCTGTTGTTCTTTTGCCAATAGATATTTACAATATAAAAACATTATATACAATTCTATGTGTGTGCATGGATACAGTGGATATAGTTCTAATTCTGCAAATAATTAACTATTTAAGTTCCAATAAAGGCAACTGTTTCTGTCCAGTTATGTAAATTTAAGTAATTTGTTGAATTGCTGACCAATTCATAATGAGCATTCAGATATTCATAATCATAAATAATCAGAACACCTCTGATTATTTATCCTTGTACATTAAAAAAATAGTAGTAGCTCAGCATCCCCATTCCAGCTGTTACTTTGCCTCTGGCAGTGGATTGTAGTGGGTACTTTAAAAAAAAAAGGGGAAAAAATCAACCCCACCCAAAAAACCCAGAAGGACAGAGAAAGTGGAAGTGACTCTTTACCTTGGTGCCCAGATGTCTTTTGGTGAAGTGTTGCTTGGGGAAGTCTTTGGGAAGTCCCAAGCTGAATTCTTGTCTTTGTGCTTTAATTCCTATACGAGGAGCTGGCACATTTCCCGCCATTCTTGTTCCAGGCCCAGTACAGAGGAATGTTTTCTGATAAAGTTAACGGAATAACTTAATTCTAAGAGCTTAGCAAGTTTAGTTCATGTGTTTAACCCTTACTGGCATGTCAACTAACTTCTCTGTCAAAGTTGTTATTTTTATGCCTTCACAATGGCTGCTTTTCCACATGTAACATCTTGGCTTCTTTCAGATATTTGAGAGGCAGCTCTGAGCTCTATTAACTGCTCCATTTGTTCCCTTTAAAGTGAAACACTGCACACTTCAGAGTCCACCTAATTGACCTTTATCGGATTTTGAACAAACAATTCTAAATTTGGCAACAAAAACTAGTAGGAGTTTACACAGGAGAGTGATTTAGTGTTTTCGCTTCAAATCCTAAAAATAAAAATTAGCATTCTACTAGAATTGCTGAGAAATCTCAACTCTAATAGCCTAACTGCTTCTGTATGATTTAGTGCCAAAGTATACACTTTCCCTGCTTCCTTGATGGAGAAATGGTGTTTCTATATTTATAAAATGATGGCATTATAGAACCTAAATTGTTTTCTGGAAATGCAATCTTAATGTCTCTTACTGAGTCCATTAAAAGATGATGCTAGCTTTTTTTCCTTTGCAAATGGTTTTTCTTTGGTTCTTGATGTTTTTGGGTCTTGACGTTATTGAACTTTCACTGGAATGTAAATGATCCTAATAGTAATAGGATCTATCTTCTTAAAAAAGCATTTGTCAACCTCTTTAAAAATAAATAGAATGCCGGTTGTTGGAAAGTATTCTCCTGTTACTTGAAGTGCTCCTTAATAAAATAATGGACAAAATTTATGCAAACCTGGTGTTGCTTTTTAAATCAGTAAAGTAAAAGAATCTGATTTTAGCCATGAAATGGGCTTCCTGCCTTTAGACTGACATCTAGAAGAACAATATTCAATTTTATCAACTAAAACCAAGAATCTATTGGAGGTTCTGAGGTAAAAATCACATCTACACAGACTTTATTGCCTGAAAAAAACCTTACATAATTAAAACTAAACAAGGGCACATAAAAGACAAAAATAAATTGTAATATGTACACACATTAGAAAGGATAAATAGCATATAGTATGTAATACTGCATTAAATGTATGCATATGTGATTTCCAGGTCCCCAAATATGTTGTGTACATTAATTCAAAGGATAAATAAGTGCTAATATAAGACAGAGTTTCTTAGTGTAAACAACGCCACAGGCTTTTTAATAGGCCTTTGGGCCAACTTAGAAAAAGCATGTATTGCCTTTCACACTCCATATCACTTCATTTCAATAGTACTGTATTCACATATACAATTTCAATATAGTATAAAAAAAATATGATTCTAATAAGCATTCTTCAGACACAACAAAAAGAGGCTGCAGACACTCTAAGGATTTTCTGTTAATTTTACAAAACCTTCTGTTGAAAACATTGATTCATTTCTGAGTTCCTCCCAGAAGCAGTCCAAGAGACTCACCTCACACAGCTCTTAATCTTGAAAAGTCGCATTATTAATCACTGCTCCAACCTACTAGACAGGACATTTCTGCACAATTTCAATTTGAGTTTGGATTCAAACTAGGATGGTGTCAAAGCTGTCACTAATGCCTGCCATAGAAGGACAGCAAGTGACAGAAAGGAGTGTTCCTAACCATGAATCCTTCTATTGCATTCATAGTGTCGTTTTTTATTTTTCAAATCCTATATGTGCATTTCTGAGAAGCCAAAGTATGCCAACATTAAAAAAAAAGAAAAAAAAGAAAACTGCTTGCTCTGTATGAATGTTCAATGTATTTTCTTGAAGCATGCTCACCAGAATTAAAAAAAAAAAAAAAAAAGAGACATCTGAGTTATACTAGGACTTTCTGGCAACTGGGTTTACTGGCACCAGAGAAAATTACAGTTCATCACTAAAGTACTGATGATATGAGGACTTGTGACTTCCTGTCTTGCAGAGACAGGCTGCAGCCACTAAAAACACACATGCACAGCTGCTCATACGCTCAGACTTTTTTAAATAATTCCTCCCACTGGCCAAGAATATCAGTAACAGTTCCACCCGTTCCACTTTTCTCTGTTGACTGGCAAGTGGAGTCTCCCATCCCGCACTCTCATGGTCCTTTTCACTGTCCCTCTGCTCGGTCACCCTCAGTCACAACCCAATAAGGTCCATGGAGCTCCTGGCAAGAGGCTCTCGGGCTTCCCAGCGATTGTCTTCAGCTCTTCCTGTGACATCCAGCTCCAATGGAAGAGACCATGGATTTGTGTTTGTGGGCTAGCCAGAGACCATGGGCTTTCCTAACATTGAGATACTTCTTAGTTCAAAGCATTTCACCTCCTGGTCACATCTTTTGTTCACAGATAAAGATGAGGGCCACATCCTTCGCTAACTCAGGGTAAGCTCCACAACGCACTCACACTCAGTCAAGTTCCAGTGCAATCTGCAGTCTTCAGGACGCAATGAGTTCCCCAAAGAAAACAGCTATGTGAAGTATGGGATGCAGCCAAAAATTATGGACGATGAAACCTGAAATGATAAATCATTTAAAAACATAAAGTTATATATTATTGCAAATAGTAATGATGACACCTGTCCTGATTCTGCTCTCACATCAGGTCATCATCTATTACCAGCCTTATTTATTTTTAGAAGCTCTGTTTCTTGGATTCTGTTATGAAATAAAAGACCAAATAAATCTCATTTACTAGGAACATTTCAACTAACAGTCATACTGTAAATCATGAATGATGAAAACCAGTGCTTTTTCTTTCTGAAGTCTAATATCAAATTTGAACAATTCAAAGGTACTGTAAAACTGATTATAATAATAGAGCTTCTTGTATTGGTTATTATGTAATAATCTAATCTAACCTAATATTGTATATTACAAGCTATTTTTGTTTGAGAGGCAGCTTCCTTATTATCTCATCTTACCACAGACTGTCAACTGCCAATGGAAGTGCCTTTCATTTTGTATAACCTCTTAAAATTCAAAATCCTACTTATCCTCTGGCTACAATGTTTTCTCTGTTATTCCCTTAAAACAAATCATACTTTTTGTTAAGTCAATCCAAAAATAGTGGTGACCTGCGTAACTTTTGATGAAAGGACCATGAGAAAACAGAATCTCTCATTTTATTTTCAAAATTGTGAATGACTCGAAATATCTGCATCTAGTTATATCCATAATGGAATTTTTCTAGGATTCCTCTACTGGCCTCTATGCAGTGGTTCCACAACACAGTCAGTGAAAAAAGGGTAGGGAGGGAACAAGGGGAGTCCAATTTTACTTGGGCTGAAATTCCTCTAGGACCCCCTAATATCATTGTTTGTATTTATTGCAATTTGGCTATGCCTATTTTTGAGCCTATTTTCTAAGCCCTTCTGCAAAAAGAGGTTTTCAGTTTTTAACTGGTTTGTCATTCAGTTGGACACCTGGGATTTTCTGTTCATCTTTCAAGAATTCAAGTGCAATAACTTTCATTCTTTTTCAACTCTAGTGAACAAAATAACAATTTCTTGTTATATGACTTGTCTATATGCACTTACGCTCCTTTATTACAACACAACTCAAAAAAAACCCCCAGTAACCCAACAAAAACAACAACAAAAAACCCACATAGCTTAGGCAAGGGGTTGCCTTGAATCTCTCTCTCAGAGAATTGTCTTCCTGCTAATTTTCTCTCTCTTGTGTAGTTCATTTTTTAAATAATTGTATTTTTGTAAAAGGTAAATATTTTGTAATGTATTACAATGTATTTTGTAAAAGGAGGTATTTTTTCTGTCTCCTGAAGACGTCATATTATCTACTCTGAAGAGAAAATGACAACAGAAGCCAAATGAAAACATGCAAATCCATGTTTAAAAAGGGCATTTTCTAGTAATTAGAATGCAACACTAGATTAAATTCCTGCCTCATGTTTCATACCCTTGCTCAATTTTTCATCTGTGAAATTGATTTGATTTTTTCTTGAGAATTTATTCATGTTATAATTTCCCCGAAGTGACTACATGTTATTATGAAAAATCCATGTTTTGGAAAAAGCATTAGCCAGGTTATGAAATCAACCACTGAATTAAGAAAAACCAGGAATCACCAAGCTCGTGTGTCTCACTGAATTTGCATTGTAAACACTGTCTTTAACTACAGTTACTCGTAGGACCATAATTTTAACTGAAACAGTAGAAGAAACAGAGAAGCATAATTTAGGGCAATTTTTGATATCTAACTGCTCTGATGTTTTAAATTTGTGTGAATGGGAAGACTATAATATTATGTATGCAATGGTGGCTAATTCTAACAGCAGGTTCTGCTTACTAGTGGCAATTTTTAGTCTTTGTAGCTTTAATGGGCATGCAGAAATGTCATGAGGATGACAGAAAGCACCTCCTAGGAATAACTCTTCCAAATTTTGAAGACCTGCTACAAGTTGTGGAGGTTTTAAGTCTCTTTAAATGCTAATGCTTTGAAACATCTTGGTGTTATCCAAGACAGACAGCAAAACGTATTCAGACTAAACCATTAACGAGTGCAAAACAAAGAATATTATAATTTGTTGAGTTCCCCAGAAACTGCTGCCAGGAGTAGGTGACTGTTAGGAAGTGTCCAGAATAGTGAGGAACTTTTCTGAAGTTCAGCACATCATTACATTCCACTTTCCAAATGAAATAATCAAAAATATAAACCTTCATGAGAAAGAGCATATTGCTCTTCCTCTGCTGGGAACAGGACAGGAGTTCTGGGAGAGGACAACCCATCTGTGTTTGAGGAATAATTTAGCCAGGGAGAAATGCCAAGTCCAGTGAAAAGATTGTGGGTTTTTTTTAGATTTGAAGAACAATCTTTTTCCATTTAGCAAGTGATTTACTTCACTATTGTACCAACTAGCCAGCTTCTGGAATCACATCAACAATATTGGGAATTCTGACAGAATCAGTGGTGGGATTCAAGGAATTCAAGGTAGGAATCCATTCAAGGAATCACAACACAACTTCAGAGGACACGCAGGAAGGCAGAGTGTAGCTGTCACACTCTGACTTGTGCCAAAACAACAATAAAAAGGATCACTCACCTGGTAAACTGCCGGCTTTCCTCATGTACTTCCATTTCTGTGCTTTTGAATTCATTCAGTTCTTTCCGTATTGCTGCCTAATAAACAACAAAGATACACACAACCATAAGGAATCTGAATCTCTAGGGAAGCAAAGAGCTTGAGAAGAGCCTTGCAGACCCCTTGCAGTCACCCTCAGTGTAGTTCACCCCTCTCATACACTTCTGATCATACGCAAGGGATGACTTTTTAAATTACAGTTATTTGAAGCAGTAATACATTAGAAAGAAATCAAACATCATAGAACAACAACAACAACAAACCCCAAAACTCATGGAGCACACACTGCAACACAGCTCTTGCTACAGATGAAACAGGGAAAGAGATTCTGTTACCTGAATAGTCACCTGTTCAGTTACACCTGCAAGGGGACTATCTCCCCGCACAGCCCCAGAGAGGCCAGTGAGTCCCACCTCTTGCCTAGTACAAACAGCAGGATCCTTCTGTCTCCCAACTGGAGACAGGACTTCAGGAATGCAAGATGAATACCACTTTTCAAGTGAGAATTAGTCATTTTGTTTGATCACTTTTATGTAAAATGACATGAAATATTTGGACATTTCAAGCTTGTGTTTTCAGTTGACAGATACGAAAGAACAGCTGAAATTCAATTCACTTTATAAATATCAGTCCTGTTACTCATGTTAAAAGATTCACTTCATCAGGTAATTCATGTAATTTCTGAGAAAGTTGTAATATAGTAGAAGAGATTTTGTTTTCTATGATATATGCCTCGCCACCTTCACTGTTAAATGAAATGCTAGTTTATTCTTTCTCACTTTCTTTCTTCTTTCATCATTTCAAATAAAAACAGTATCACTTCATTGATCCTTAAATAAATCTCATCTGGTGCACATCCCTTTCAATGCACAGCAGATAGGCAGCCTGATAAAATAACAAAATCACCAGACTGAGGCCTCATAAATCATAATCTTCATTTCAAGCAGGGTATGGTTTTGTTTAGCTGCAACAGCATTCTTGAACAAGGCTGCTGTAATAACAAGGAAATAGAGAGTTGTTTTTGAGCAGCGTATCAGCAGCAAAGACACCAGAGCTCCAGCTCCATAATAGTGCTACAGTACAGTCTTATGCTCCCCTTAGAACAAGAGAAAAAAAAATTATTGAGAAAAATAATAAAAGACAATATAGCTTCCAGACCACCTGGGTCTTTCATCTTTCTTCTCAGACAAACAAGCATGGGCATCAGAACCAACTTGGATTATCTGATCATTACAAAACAGTTTGAGATTAAAAACTGCCACCCTTAAACTCAATAGGAAACTTCTCTGCTTGTTCCAGTGCAGTTGGCACTTGTGTTTTGGAAAGACCAACCTAAACCAATGGGTGAAGTGCTGGGTGCACCAGACTAGGGGGTGCTCAGCACCTCCCAGAACTGAAATCCAGCAATAACAGCAGGAACATTTTGAATGTCTCTGTCTTCACTTGACATGGCGTTGCTCTTTAGTTGTCAAATAAATTGGCATCAATACTGAAATAAAATTAGGGCTTCACAATCCTCAGCCAAAGGCCAATGAGTTCTGGTACATCTCACTTCTTATTCCAGTAACACACATCACAGGATTTCCACAGAATTTGACTCAAAATCATGATTTAAAAGGCCCACACTTTCTGGTATAGAAATCTCATAGCTTTCTTTTTTATGAAGAGGTGCATGAGGAAAATGGAGTAATATTTTGTGGCATCTTGATTTGTCCTTAAAATTACAAAATAGTTTGTTTTTTTCTCTGTACATATGCAGAGAGGAACTACTATTTTTATTGCAGTATATTTGAGGCCAGCTTCCCAAGGAATACTCTGCATATACAGCGAACTCCAAGTCTGATGGTTGTGTCCAAGAATCTTTAGGAGGGAGGAACAGCTCCTGTTTTCACTTGAATGAGTTGTAAATTTTAGTGATACCGATGTAGGCTTCTATCTGCAAAAACCTTGCCTGAATTTCATATATTGCAGCTGTCCTTTCCTAACAGTATGTGACTGACTTCACAAGGCTTAAAAATGCAAGAAATTCTGGCCTGAACTGCCACAGTGGTGCTGACAAATACACTCAAAAAGACATGAGAGCTTTCTCTTAGCTGCAGGGAAAAGAAGTACCATAACATGACAAGGTCACAGCCTCCAGCAGATATCATTCATGAGGCCAACATCAACAGATGTCAAAGCAGAGGAAACTCTCCTGAAAATGAAAAGTGTGAAGAATTTTCTTATAATCTACATCTGACCCTTGCCTTGTCTGCGGGAGTCAACCTGGCCCAAGGCTTGTCTGCACGCCGGTCATAATCTGGAGAATCCGTTACCTCCACGTATTCGTTAAAGCGGAGGATTCTTCTGGCTTGAAGTTCAGCCACTGTAGGCCTCAGACTGAGCTGTAAGTGGGAGGCAGAAAATAGTAAGTTTAATAAGACAAAATAAAATAAAAGTGATGAAATGATATAATCTCAAGAGAACTTTAATGGTGTTTCTAAATAAGGTCACTTTCAGGTGTCTAAAAAAAGGCACCAACCTGGGAGCTCAGCACAGGAATGGGGAAGCAGCATAACCTAATTTTTTCAATTATAAAAATAGTCTTTGTCAGACAGGTCACAAAGAATCTTGACAGTTATCCCCGGAATATTAATTGTGACTTTGCAATTCTCATACTATTTACGCCAGTAGACAACAGCATCATTTTCATTAATAATTTGTCTGCTCAGTTCAACTACAATAGATTTGAAGGGAGTAAACAGAAGTCTATCTTTATCAATAAGTTGCCCAACTAAATTTTTTCATCATTTCAAACAACCTTCACTTTTAATTAACTAAGGACAATCATATTAAGCAAACAAAATGCTGCCAATGTATCATTAGAGAGAAGGGCAGACTAGGTGGACTTAGGAAAATTTCACCCGTCCTCTCCCAGAACTGTCTCCAAAAGTCAGAACTGCAGAACCACTGCTTTATTTTTAAGGAGAATGAAACATGCATTCCCACTGGGAACAGCCAAGCTGACTGACTTGTGGAAAGGAGAATGGTGAAGGGAGTTCTTAGGTCTGTGCTGCTTTTCTGCTCGCACTTGCTGAGAAATGTGATGTTCTAAGGAGGACTGGATCCACACATGGGGCTGCCCTTGAACATATAGGATAGAAGTGCTCATGCTTGCAGAGGTAACTGCCCTGTCACACCAACAAGCAGGAAGCTCAGCCACACATCCCTACATTTTTTTCAAAATATGGGAAACGGAACAAAATGGAGTTTTCCCCAAGACAGTTCTGGTTGGTGCTGCCTTTGAAATTTGACTGGTGGAGATTTGCAGTAGTGTATATACACGGAATTTCAGAATCTTATAAAAATAATAGTAGTGTTCCATTATGTACACAAATATACAATAGAAAAAAAATTCATCACCTTTCTACTGAGTTTACGTTTTATTTCTCTTTTGGCTTCCTGTTCTTCTTCTTCATTCTTCTCTGTTTATAGAAGAGATAAAAAGCAATGAATGTTTAAGTATTATAACCACACACACTGTGTTTCTCTTGGCTGAAAGCTTCAGGACTTAAAGTCAAGGCTTACGTTTGCTGACATTTCTGGGCTATGCTGGATATAATCCCTGCTTTTTGAATTTTATGTGCTCTCATTTCTTTTCTCTATCCTCATTTTTCCCCAATTCTGTGGACATCTCGAGTCATCTCTTTGGGCCGCAAACATAGCAAGAAGAAAGATTTTGTCATTTCCTTCCTGTATATTCACAATTAAATAGCCGGAAAGACTGCCTAATATTTATTTTTGCCTAATATTTTAGTTACTTGCCCTAATGTTACAGTTACTTCCATCAAGCCATTAGACTAAGAGTCTAACTGTGCTTGCAAGAGCTGAGAAAAAAAGTTTGTTCAGAGTATTTGAATCAGCCTCATATTCTCTACTGCTACAAAATACAATGAATTCCTTCTTTTTTTACTGTAGGTATTTAGTGCAAAATGTTTCTGTTAGATTCTTTTTCTTTATTCCTGTTTTTTTTAATGCAAGTATGTGATTTTAAAATCATATACTTTTTAATGCAAGTAAATGATTTTAAGTGTTCAGTCCTCAGGTCCTTGGTTAAGGGCCACCAACTAGACCAAATGCAATGTACAAATTTGGTACCCTAAAAAATAAGGAAAATAATTACATGTACATTTTCTGTGAGTATTAGGGCATGCAATTGCAACTTTCATGAATTTCAGTGCTAACCAAACTTAATTTCTTGAGTACTAGTGAAAAGAAAATTTACAAAGGCACATTTGTGCTGACTTAGCTTCTTTTTTTCCAAATTGATGCACACTTTGAGGAATACTATTTATTTTACCAGTCCACCTCTGATGTTCATGGGCAAGTCTACCTTTGCTGTGGCTAAAATACACCACCTACACCTGTTTGTGAAATTCTGATCTGTTTTTCTTCAAGGTTGGCGGTTCTGGATTCCCAGACATGCCTCAAGGCCAATTATAAGTTTACAGGAGTTAATCTGTCCATTCTGGGCATGGCCTAATTGTAGAGATGAAAAGGCAGTTTTACATCCTGTCCTGGTATGATCTGCCCCATCTGCTATGGTCAAGCTGAATATGAAGTCAGCTTCAACTCATGACTCTCGTACTCTCTTTCTGCCTGCTCCAGATTTACGTGGGTAATACTGAAGACAGACCACTTCACCTCACAGTACTTTCAAATTTCCTTTGATGATCCACAGACTTACTGTAAAAGGAACATGATGGAAAAGGGGAGAGCAACAATTGAAAAAATAAGACAATAAAAAAACCCAGAAAATCACAGTAACAAAAAGGCAATGCCGGTGCAAGCACCACCCTGGAAGACTTTAATATCAACTTCTAATTTCCACTAGCAAGATCCAAACTTGCAGACCTGCTGCCAGGTTGGATCTATTGTCAATGTTTATTTTACCTAGATATTGAAATATGAATACAATTTATGTTCTATTAATAGTTTTTTCTCTTACAACCTGAAGAAATAGATTTTCTTTAAAACCCCAATTTTCTTTAAACATCCTGTTTTTGCAATCAATAAACACATATTTGTGAGGTAACTAACACAAATCTATTAATTTGGGGTTCCATTTACAAGGGATTTATTTGACATAAAAAAACTTTCCTTTCATGAAGAGGGTCTTTTAAATCCTACCACTCACAAGTTCTCCAGTATCAGACACAACATAAAATATACAACTCTGTATATTTTAGAATATACAACTCTGTACTAAGTTTTCTTTAACTTTGCTTGTAAAATACACCCTTTATTAGGTATATCTGGACATTTCTTTGCAGTCTTTAAATCACTGTGTCTCCTAACAAGCAGTAGTAAGAAGCTTGATGCAGGAAGTAGAGGCCTGCACTGATTAATTCGCATCTGAAGCCACCCCTGCTAGCAGCTTGGACCATCTGAAGTGCTGCTCAGCTAGTACTTGGCAAAGATAAGATTTAAGAAGGTTGAAGATAGCTAATCCCAATTGCCTATCACAAGTCATTAAGCTACATATACCATTGTAGACTGCAAACCCAGTGCTCCCACTATTGCAATATGGAAGGATGGATTCAGGAAACGGGGCAGAAATAGGAGATGAGCAAGATAGTAAGTTTAGCAGCGGGGCAGGGGCCTGGGCAGGCAGAGCCTGAAGGAAGCTCGTGATGAAGGCTGGACCCAGCTCTGCAGAGGAAAGCTCCCACTGAGGGCAGCAGGACACCCCCCACTGCCAGGCAGATAAGGTGGGGACTGAGCCCATGGGCAATAGAGAGTCCTTTATGTGAAAGGTCAGGCCAAAGGCCGTGGTTTATGTATTGAAGATTTTTAATTCTGAGAAATAAAACTCAGGAGCTAAAGAAAAGGGACTGAAATCTGTCAGCTGCTCCTAATCACCTGAATCTGATTTTGGCAATATTCTAATAGCTGATATTTGACTACTTTGTGTAATATAAACTGCAAATATTCTTTATCTGAATGCAACAGACTGGCCCTTGGCACATGGCAATGACCACCCTCCCTAGAACTCCTAATTTAAAAGTCCAAACCTCAAAACTGCTGAATAAAGTGGTTTTTTTTTTTTAATCTGGGTGTTAGAGAAGCACTGCCCTGGTACGAGTTCTCGCAGACAAGAACACCTATGAGGTATTTTTGCTCTTTTAAGGCAAAAGTTTTGAAAGTTGCTGTAGTGATTTAAGAACATGTGTTGTGCTAAAAATAATGGGCCTGGGCTCCTTGCTCCTTTGTGGAAAATTCCACCCAGGGTGCCAAATATTAGCTGCAGGTACGAACTGACTTGCCCAAACAGGAAAACATTAACGCACAGAAATACATTGATGAATGCTTTCCACCTTAAGAGCCGATCTAATCTGTGCGATGTGGAGAAAGAAAATAAAAACACAGCATTCCCAGCACAGTCCTCTCCTCAGATGTCCTCCTGCTGCTGTACTGGCAAAAGACCAGCTGAGTGATCTCCCTTTGCTTGCAGGAGCCCCAGGAGCTGCATGAGCACGCAGGGCAAACCAGCATTTGGCTCCTAGCTAAAAGAGTTTTATTTAGAAGCACTTATCATGTCCTTGGAGTCAAAAAGTCCAACAACCAAAGCAAACAGCTACAAACAGTTTTCCTGGCATCTCTACTGTCATTGCTTCTGCAAGTTTTACTGTATTAAGTACAGTCCTCATCTACTTCTGGGGGACATTTGTTTCACAGCAGAAGGGGACAGAGAGAAACGGAAATTGCTCTGCCTTAGGGCTATTTTTTTTAACCAGAAAGTACTCCAGCAGCGTAAATCTGAACTTTCCACTGCGTCCCGATGGGATTAACTATGTTTAAACTTCTCTGTGGGCTTGCTAGGGAAAGAAAAAGGAAAGACAAACAAAGTACTTGCCTCTTGGAATGCCGTGGAACGCAAAAAGTAGTTTCTCTTCCTCATTTTGCAAAGATAATCATTTATATTCCTTAACAAGCACCAAGAGCTAAACCATGTTTTCTACAAAGCTAATATTGACAAGCCTGCAGGTGTACAGTCCAAGAAGTTCACTGTCCTTCACAGATGCATAAAAAAATACCATTATCCTAATCTGAAATTCCCAGAAGAGCAGAAAGTTTGTCAAAATACAACACTACTACTAGCTCAAAGCCAGTACACAAGAAAATTGTCTGTGTTAAAATTATGGGACTTTATCTATTCATTTTCAAGCACTCAACCTTTTTGTTTTAATGTAAGAATAATCACAAGTCTAATACTTTTATCTCAAATTGTTTTCATAGAAATAAGCCTAGTGATTCAGCCACAGGATTTTCAGTAACTGATGTTTTATCTGGAGATATTATCAAAACAATGTTCTTTTAACATGTATTTCCTCACTTTAACTGGAAATAAAAAAAAGAGACTTTTTCTGAACCTCCTTAAAGCTTTGGGCAGGACTAAATTCTGAAGTAAATATTTGGATCTTTGGCACTTAGGTTAACCTCAAAGTCTGATAAGTATTAGCAAAACACTGATTTCTCTTAGTTGTAGTTTCCATACATGCAATAATATAAGGCCTTCTCCCCATCCACTGCTTAAAAATAGAAGAAATAAAGCTTTATAAAATACAAATCTGAACTTACTCACAAAAGTTGCCTACAACAACACAGAGATCTAAAAGATGTAAACATCTTCAAATGATCCCCAGGAAGGGAATGTAATGATTATGCTAAATATACAAATGCTTTAGGAGCTGAGAGATCTTTTTCTGTCAAGGGCTCTGAGTTAGACTGTCACCAAAACATTTTTTTTCTTTTTTCTTTGCTTTTTAAAGATCACACTTAATTCAAAATATTTTTTATCTCTGTAATGAGCACAAAGCTGCAGGGCTTGGACTTTGCATCTTCTCATCAATTATTCTGCTTTTTTGGGATAATTTTTAATAATTCTAGTTTTCCACAATTTTTTTTGCTGTACTTTGCTCCTTTAGGACAGACTCACAGGAGCAGCAGTTACAGATGACAAGTACAGATGACAAGATGAAAAGCACTGAGTGCAAAGTGCTGCCAAAAGCATAAAACAGAAAGCTGTAATAGGAGAAGAAATCTATTAACTACTTCCAAATTTCAAACTACTTATTGCAAAAGCAGTAAATGGCAAAGGTATGTTGTTAGATTAGTTATCTGGAGATTAGCTATCTAAGGATTGCAACAGGAAACCTCGCCGGTGTTCCCAGCTCAGTGACTGTAGCCATGACCACCAAACATGTCTCAGAAATATCACTGTCACATGGTCTAGCATGTGCTGTTTATCACAGAGAATACATCCATGTTTCACATTTTATCCTTATTAGGACTATGTGATATATAGGTTCAAAAATCATGCCTGCAGAAGGTCTATTTGGAATATGTATTGGACAGCAGTCTCCTGAAGTCACTCCTGTGCACCAGAGTGCCCGAACTCTAACTTGCCTCTTCTGGCTAATACGTGGCTAATATCCCTTCACTAATTTGCCTATTATCTGGCTTTTGAGAGATCAGACAACAGCAACAGCATTTAATTCACAGGAATGGTGGCCTGAAAACCAGTAACTGTAATTTCCTCTTGATTTGCTAAGCCTCAGCAGGTGATGCTGCCATCACTCCATGGATTTTGCCAGGTGAACAGCCTATTTCCTTCTCTTCCACTAGCATGTTGTGCACGAGGTGATGAACTCCATTTTTACTGCAGTTGCTGGAAATGCTCACAACAGAGCTCTTTCAGCTACATCAACATGAAAAGGTTTTATAGCTTAAGAATAGACAATTTGGGGCATTTGCTGCTATATGGGAAAGGCTTCCAAGTGTATTTGCTTCCTGGGAAATATTTCTATTGTTTATTTCTTATACTTGTAGCATCAACTACTAGCCACTTCTGCTGAAAGGGCATAGGGCTAGAAGAACCTTGCCAGGGCAATTCTTAATATATTTGTTTAGATAAGTGTTCTTTCTACTTCACCTTTCCTTGTATGCCACCTGCTCCCGATACACTCTATTCCACCTCCTAACTATTAGGTGGAATAGCCTAGAACTACTTCTAAAGAGTATTATCCATTTCATTCTTCGTCTTTGGAAACAGCTTGAAGAAGTGAGATTGTGACCAGCAAAATTTGGCATCTTGAGTATATGCAATTCTCACAGCTGTCATTGCAAGTTAACATACAGGTCTAGCGTTGACATGTTATTTTCTAGAGCATGATTTCTGTCCCATTACGACACTAACAACACAGGAACAATGATGAGGTTTCCTTGTAAGTCCAACATCTGTTGCAATCATTTTCTAAGTAAATAATAGCTTAAAATTGCATAAAATACTTACGTTTTAGGATATTTCTTTGCTCTAGCTCTTCAGTTGTAGGCCTCTGGCTAAGTCTCCTGTGAGAACAAAGTAAGCAACTGATTTTAGACCAAATCCAAACAGAAACTTTTTATTGTAATACATCTTAAAAGGTGTTTCTCATGAAGCAAATTCATTTGTGGCTGGAAAAGGGCAGGAGGAATTATGACAGTAAAAGTAACTTTGCACTTGTCTTATAGTTGAATATAGAGTCTTAGAGCCTCTCCATCTGGCACAACACAATATCTTTGGCCTCATGAAACAAGGTGGCCTGGGTGGAAGCAGAGGAACCGCGTGGCAGGCCATTAAATAGGACGAGGAAGGTGAGCTCTGAATTGAGGCAGGTGACAAAACACAGCTCTGGAGAGACTGGCTTTCAGTTACATGGTGGGGGAGTAATGGCAAAGAATTTTAACCCTGGACGTTCTTTTTAACACCTCAAACACTAGATCAAATTATGTAGAAAGCTTCCATTGAATGGCTGCGATTCTCAGATTTTGAAGAATAGACAGGCAGGCTTAAAACAAGTGGTCAATCCCACATTGTAGCAAGTTCCAAAATTACAATCTGATCCAACACTTTTTAAACTGTCAGGAAGATTTCCCTTGGTTTCTGTGGCTTTGAATCAGATATGTATGCTGCCTGGTACAGACTACAACCTTACGAGTTTTAAAAGAACACATATTGAACTTGGTTGTAATACCAGACATGAAGACAGCTCAGAAACTGTAACTCAAACCAACTTGGTGAAGAGTCCTGAAACTGGCCAAGGTGAATGATAGCCCATCATCAAAACAATGTATGCAGTGAACGTGCCAGTTTTCTCACAGAACAGCAATGCTACACAAGACAGTTTTAGACAGGAATCAAAGAGCAGTTTGTTCAGTTTAAGCCACAAAGAAGACAGATAAGCAGATTGTGATTACCAGAGTTGGAATTTGGTCAGAAAATCACTAACAACAACCATGCTGTTTTATTAGCAGCACAAAAATGACCATGGGATTCTACACAATAGATGCATCACTCTTACTGTTAAGGAATTAAATAAAATTACTTAGCTAGCTATCCAGTTCACAGTATAATTCAGTTCATGTTCTAAGGGCTCATATAGGGCTTCTGTACTTCTGTAATGTAACAGTATGGGGATTATTTAGTAATCCTCAACAAATACAGAACATCCTCCAAATCTGTCTGAGCAATATTTCTGGGCAAAAAAAAAAAAAAAAAAAGAAGGCTGTGAAAATCCAGAGATATTGCAGTCTATTCTCAGAGAACTATGAAAACCCATATTAACATTTGTGAAGAATTCTTTAATGAAGCTTGGAAATTGCAAATCAAAACTAGCTGTTTTCCATGAAATTTTCTCCAGTCAAGAAAGACCTCTATCCTACAGCAGTTAAGAGCATAACATGGCTTCAAGGTGATCACACTAAAAATGGTTCTACAAAGCCTGTTTTCTTGTTTTTTTTTTTTTTTCCTGGAAATAGTATGTGAATAATTAAACATTCAGAGAGCACTAGGAGGATGGGGAAGGATGAAATGATAAAAGACACAAACATAGACTCTATTTACTCTAACTCTTTTTCTCTTTTTTTCTTCTTGTTTTAATCATTTCAAAGGCTCTCAGTTTTATTCCATGAAGAACAAAAGCTTCGTGAGTAAACAACATACTGCTCTCCAGCCAGTTCTACCATGAAGATCCTGCAGCATGTATCAAGCTGAATTTAAAATGTGAACCCTGTGTTCTTATGTCTCTCTGCTCAGTAAAACCACATTTACACTGCAACTGATACCTCACTAGTTTTGTTCCAATCTGATGTCTGATTTCCTGCCTCTCCTCTTCAGATGTGCGCTGCAAGATGTTTTTGTCTTCCAATTCTTTCTTGGATGGTCTGTTGCCAAGTTTGATAGCAAGAGTGTCCCTGCGACGAATTTTGCTTGCCAAAGAGCCTGAGGAAAGAAGGAGGAGGGAACATCGAGTTCATTCATGCTTAGGTTACTGACACAATCTAAGGATCTAAGGAGCAGGGACTTTAATACATCTCCAAAGCAGCCTTGTTCCCACATGCAGGAGAAGAATTTTAATTAACATCAGAAGAAAAATAGTTTCAACTCAGTTCACAATAATAAAAAGCTGAAGGACTCAGATGAAAAAGCTAGCAACCAGAAGTATAGAGTAGTTTTACAAGGATTACTTGTCATCTGTGATGTGATAGGATAAATATGACAAATCTGCACTTATGTGTCTTTGAAATCTGATATATTACAGGTTGATTTATTGGACTATTTTATATCATCAGCAAACTACGGTTCATTTTTCTTAAACCTTAAGAATTATTCTCACTCTTTTATCTTCTATTTAGTTCTCCTCTTTTTTATTTTTTTCAAGTCAACTGTGCTTAGTTCTTGTGTAATGCTTTTCATCTTTCACATCAACTAATTCATAAATTAAAAGACACCTTTTAGAAAGTGCTCGTTGTGCTTGCAAAGTATTCTAAGCATGAAGCCCCAGGCACTGAGACAATCTGTTTATCCACAGAACAGATAGAGACAACAGCCATTCAATTTTCCCAGCAATAGCTTCAGCCAGCTATGGAAACAAGCATGTTTTTCATGGCTTTTAGTCCTTCCCTTGTCTCTTTATATAGTGACTGAGGGCACTGCATATGCTCTGTGTTGGTGGGCTTTTTACATTGCAAGACAGTTTGGCAAGACCAGAAGCTCCCTTCTCACTTCTCATAAGACGCTGCGCTGCTGCCTGAATACATTAATTTTCAGTTCATATTGAAACCAAAGGCAGAACTGCAGAAGACTTCAATCTTTGGAGCTATGTAGCTCTTCATCCCCAGCCTGACCAGCGGCCAAACAAATGAAATTTCATTCTCCCTCATCCTCTTTGTGTACAGAGAAATTAAACACAGCACTTTAGTGTTCAACCTTTAGCTAAACACAGTAACCAGCTCCTCCTCAATGGCTATGGGCAAGACTGTCAAGCCATGGTTTGACTGCCATTTTACTCTAGCACCAGGTCACACGGCAGGGGATAGGGGTATGTTGCCCCTCTCTCTGTCCCCACCTTCTTGTTGCTTCCACCTCCTTTGCTGCAGTGATGGTGTTGATGCAGCTGCTGTGGAGCTGGATCAGAGAACTGATTCAGTTGAAAACCATCTCAAAAAGAGCCACCACGAAAAGTAAGAATGAGTGTTGACCTAAGAGGAGAATGAATCATTGGGAGCAGAAATTAGGCAGGTCAACCCCTTCGAGCAATAGCGGGATGTCTGCCAAATAATTTGCACAATTGAACTGTGCTGGGTGGTGATACAGCTATGCACCCAGCTAAAATTTCTGAACTATAAAGTTAGATGTAATCCATGTGATTTGCACTTTCTGCAAAGATACTGTAATGCTTGAAGTATTCTGATCAAAGAGGAACACATGACTTACAGATAGGGAAGCTGGCTGATGACTGACAGGTTTCCTGTGCTGTGCACCACAACCTATGCTCACCCTTGAACTCTGTCTTGGGGCTCCTGCAGCAGCTCCCAGAAACTGTGGGATCAGTGCCCAAGGAGAACTAGCCCTTCCAGAGGAGTGAGCTGCTCTATAACATGCAGCCTGGATGGAGCTTCATGATACAGAGCCACCTGGATGCTCTAGGCTCAGCCATTTCAACCAGCAGCAAAGAGATGTCAAAACAATCTCCTCATTCCCCTCACACCCACAGGAAACGGATCTCTAGTACAATTCAGCTCAAATTCACACTGTAAAATCAGAAAAATCAGAAGTGCTTTCAGGATAAAAGTTCATGATAAGGAAGAGCCAATTTAATGGCTCACTGAGGCCCAAATATGGAGCCCCATTTCCAGCTTTTTTTTCAGGAATCTGCTCCTTTGACCTCTGCTTCCAATCATTAAATGCTTGATCTACTCCCACCACTGTATTGACCCCAGTATGTTTCTAATCACAACTGTGCCGTAAGAGAGAACCAGGACGCTCATTTCTCAGATGTGAGAAAATATTAATTCATCTGAAGTTATCTTATGCAACCCTACTCATTACTGTCATGCATCTTTGTCCCCTGCAGGCTACAACTTCAGAGTAGCCACACAAAATCTGTCAGGACACAAGTATTTGAACTACACGCAAGCGGAGAGCTCCATTTATCAATCCACATGCTAAACAGGACTCCCAACCCAGCCCATTTCAAACATATGTACTAGATATTCTCTAAGGCAGCCACTCCTTCCCAGTGCACCCTTCTTGTCAGAGGCTTACTTTCAGCAGTTTCATTATCATCTTCGTCATCGTCATCATCATCTGTGTAGAGTACGGGCCCATCGGAGTCCGAGTCACTGCTGTGGCTGTCTCTGTTGCTTCCACTCTCAGGAGAGGCTGCGGCTTCCGAAGCTTCCTCCCCTGGTTCAGCACACGTTTGGGTAGATGCCTGCTCCTCTTCATCTTCTCTGGTTGCCAAACCATTAATTCGCAAGCAAATGAGATGTTACATTAGTGGAGGCATAGAACACAAAATGGAGACAAAAGGTATAAGCAAGTATGAAAACAAAAGCCCTTTTATTCAAATGGGCTTCTTTCTCTCAAAACAAACATAAAAAAGTAACATACATATAATGTATATGTGCATACATATGCATGTATGTATGTGTGTGTGTTAGGAAAAAAGTTGCAAACAGTTTGAAACAACGAGCTGCAAAGCTTAAGAAATCAGTGTTTTGATTTATTTCTTGAGGAATGGGCCTAAGTACACAACAGCTAGTGAGAGCAGCTAATACTGCTGGTGCTCAGAGGGCTGAATCTCAGAATAGAAGGGAGTACAAAGCTCTTCATCTTGTAAGCATGATGCTATTTATTGTGTTCTATTTATTGCAAACACAATTTTACTGCTGTTGAGTCCAAAATGTTCGTTTCCATCATTCCTACACATGAAAATCAGCACTAGAGTGCTCTCTGGCTTGGGAAAATCCTTTGTGTAAATGAAGGGCTGAGCAGGGGGAAAAGAAGCCAGCACAGGCATGTAATCCTGGCACCCGCACATGCCAGCAAGTTTCAGTATTCAGGGAAATTCTAGGCCACTGGCATCTAGACAAACCCTCCTGGGTTGTTACGAAAGATACTGGTTCTTGTGGCAAGGAAAAGACAGTTTAAGAAGCCAGTTTCTTTTTTTGCCAACTATTTTGTTTAAAAAACATAATTATGACCTTGCTCTTAATTTGATTTTATGGTGTGTCAGACTTAGGCAGTGACAAACCAATCATCTACTAACCAAAGCCTGGAAATGTCATTTTAAAGGTTGCAAATAAATTCAGCTAAATTTTACTCTACAATTGAGAGCTTTAGTAGCAGGATTTACAATCCACAAAAAGGTCCACACATCCACAAAGTAAAACCCCTGTAATTCAGCCGCAATTTTTGCTTGTCTTTATGAGAGAGAATGAAGTGCTACCTGCAGCCTAGCTGAGTTGTTGACTCCAGTGGTCATACTAAGCCAGACAACAATGCAGGAAGCAGGTTATGACAAATGACATTCTGGAGAAACATTAGGTACCACAAGTGAAAGGCACAAAGATGTTTTTAAGAAAGGGATTGTGTTGGGATGCAACTCTGCCACAGACTGCTAAAAAATGCACATATTTTCTTCTCAGGGCCAGCCAGCAAAGGAAATAAGAGATCTCCCTGTGCTGTTATCAACCTTTACATCAACTAAACACTAGAAATCTCTCTTTCTTGGAAGTGAGGTCTATTTATTAATGACATCAATACAGTCTTACCTTTCCATGTCTTCTCCCAGAGCATCAGGACTGTTGTGTAGGGCTATACTGCTCAGGTTCTCATCTGTGCCATGTTCAGTCTGGAGAAGAGGTTTATAATCTGATCCAGCAACAAATGGCCCTGGTCTGCAGCTGTCTGACGTGGCTTGTGCATCTGAGACACTGGACTGATTGACTCCAGCAGGAAAAGGAGGTGGAGGCGGAGGAGGTGGAGGGGCAACAGTGGGAGGAGGGGGGACAACCAGTTTGCTCTGCTGGTCTATCTCCTCAGTTTCAGAAATCACTATGGAAGGTTGCTCAGGCTCAGATTTTTCTGCCTTCAATTCCAATCTGTTGGCTGCGGCACCTGAGGGAGAAGTAGCAGCCCCGTCTGGTGCTGTTCGTGGGGCTGACTGTTTCCCAGGTTTTTTCTTGCCCCTGGGAGTCCCTGATGTGCCTGATTTGCTGGACGTCTCCTTAGAGACTTTGGAATGAGATGATGTGGACGAAGGAGATGGTGATACAGCAGACTTGGAGACTGGTGGTTTTTTTGCATGAGAGGAACTAGCTAAAATATGATAAGAAAAAGCATTTTAGTCTTGCAAGAATACAATTTTTTTCACCATTTTTGCATTAACTGATTTGCATGCTGATGTTTAAATGAAAAAAACTTACACTTGATATTTTTATAATCCTTCATCAGACACTTTATAAGTAAATATTGCAATTCTTATTTCAGCTATAGAGGTGGGAAAACTGAAATGATGAATACTTGCCCAGGAAGAGTGGCAGGCATCAACCTCAGAAAAGGGTGATTGATTGATCCTAGCAGTCTAGCCCCCTTACAACTTGTCTGGGCATCATCCAAAAAATGCATTTATTTCAGAAGTGTTTAAGGACTGGGTTAAATAATTTGCTAATAGATGGAGAAAACCGTCTACTTCCCTAACCCAGCTAGCTCCTAGAAGCATGAGTTTTCCTGACTTTGTATGAGACTCAGGGCAAGTATGAGGGCTTATTTCAAAGGATATAAGAGGCCTCAAAATTAGGTTTCTACTCTATAGAAAGATCTTACCTTTCTACACTGACAGTGCAAAAAGTGACTGGGGAGGAGATAAGTGTAGGGATTTATTAAATTAGTATCCAAGCCAACACTCTCTCAACTATGAAACTATAGTTTCAGATTACTCGAAATCTGGATCTAGTTTTGAAACTGAATCTTGAATGAAAAGGGCACAATTGGCTCAGGTGACCTGCAGATTTCCCTTCTAAATTCCCATCATCCCTGTGGACAGGAGTCCGGTTTTACAAGCAGTAAGGCGGAGTGCTGGGCTTCCCCGTACAGGAGGAACTTAATGGATCAAAGATCTACAAAGACTGCAGCATCTTTCATATGAGGACGGGCTGAGAAAGGCTGGAGAAGCAAAGGTTCAGGGAGATCTTATTAGTATTTAGAAACACCTGAACTGAAGGTATAAAGAAGAGAGACAGACTTCTCAGCAGTGCCACTTACAGGACAAGAGGCAATCGGCACAAACTGAAACACAGTTCCATCTGACCATAAGAAAACAGTGTTTCTCTGTGTGCCAAGGGAGGCTGTGGTGTTCCCCATCCTTAGAGATACTCAAAATCTGACTTGACTTATCCTGAGCTACTCGCTGTAGTGGACGCTGCTTGAGCAGCAGGTGCGACCAGATGATCTCCAGTTGTCTCTTCCAACTATTTCTATTTTCCAGCAATATCCCAACTATTCTATAATTCTATGACTTTGCAATGTTCTTCCAAGTGCTGTATTCTTCCTTAGGGGTAGAAAACAGAGAAAAAGCAAAACAAAACAGACTTGCAAGTCTAGATTTCAAGTCCAGCTGGGCATTAAATTCAACAGAAGCAGAATCCACTAACCTTGCTGTGCACAAATGAATTCTATAATGGGAGAGGCCTCCCATATGAACTGGAGCTGCTTATCTTACCAGTGACAAACTCTGGTAGCCTTGGAAATCTAGTGACACAAGGTTCAGACATTAGCTGTACAGGCTCACTACAATCACTGCTCAGTTTGGCAAGAGATTTTTATTAGCCTAATGTATCCAAATACATTCCCGTCACACTTGATTGCTGTGATGATATACCCACCATCTGAACAGGGAGCTCTGGCTTTTGACATTCATTTAAAAAGCAATACAAACAACCACCATCTTGCAATTCAGTTCTTTTCATCAAAATACATCCAACTCAAACACTTCTACCATTATAAAAATGTATTAACCTCAAAAGAGAAAATAAAACCATCCAAAGGTTACACAGAAGCCTTGCAGTTAAGCTTTCTGAGTAAAACAGAAAGCTGTAGTTGAAAAGTGCTGAAAGGTCTATTTTACTTATAAGCATTTAAATAAAACCTCAGCAGATTAGGATGGAATCAAAATACAGACACTGGCCATAATAAGCTCATGATACAAAACCAGCTTCCACAGTTACACTGTTCTCAATCTCAAAGATGGAAATTTATAGAAAAGACATATTATATTCTCTTCTGCAGTAGAATGTTAAAGTTTATAAACATATAGGCTGCTGTGTAGCTTTTAGAACATCTGGTAGAAACTCATTACTTCAGGGAATCAGTGTCCCTCTTTGTGCTGTGAGGTAATCTACTGATAATGCACAAATCTTACCAATCAGCTGAAAATCACTGATTAACTTAATAGCAAATCATATGGAAACAAACAAATGTAATAGACAGTTGTCCATAACTGCAGTGGAAATAAATGGTGACTCCAAGTGCATATTATTTAGCAGAAACCTACTGAGTAACAGAATGGTACTAACAAAGAGCTCTGGTTCTGATCCAGCAAAGCACTTAAACAGAGGCTCAGAGGCAACGAAACGAGTTACATGCTTTGATTTAAGAACTTCAGCATAATACAAATATACAGCTATGCTATAATTATCTTTGGGAAAATGTCAAAAGACTTTTCAATTGAAAAAAAAAATCTTGCATTCATCTCAGAACCTTTTCGGACTTGCAATCAGCTGCAGAGACCTGAAAGAATTCTGCTAGAGAAAATTTCCTCCCACTTTCCCTCAAGTCAAAAGAGCTATTGTTATTGTTGGTTTTGGCTGGGCTGACTAACAATTTTCTGCCATATATCTCTTTCAGTAGAAAATAAGAATTTTGATTAACTTTTTCTGTCCTGTGGAAAAGATCCATGCTTCTGTTTGAGCTCTCCTCCTCCCATATCTACTATTTCAGTTTGAAATAGCCTGCTGCGATGCTTCATGAGAGCTAGTTACTCACATTCCTATTCTCCTTCATGGGATGAGACCACGGCTGCACCACGTCTTCACTTTCATAGGGGTCTAATAAACTTCCAGCACTAACTACTACTTCCCAAGCAGCTCTCTCTACAAAGTATAGTTCATATGAATACGATGTACTTAATGTTGAAAGAAATTACTATTAGAATATCTACACTTTCAGACAAGGGACACATTGATATATTTTGTACTCATATGGACTCAAGCATTCCATGAAACTTCAGACAAGTTAATAAAAGACAAATCTGAAATTTGCATACATTTTAAACAACTCAGATACCTAAGGATTTCTTTCCAACACCAAGACTAAGCATCTGTATCGGGATGGGTCACTTTTCAATATCTGAAAGGTGTACTGTTATATGGTTCCCATACATTGGAATAACTGAGTTTTCCATTTAAATCTGAAATACAGACAGCAAATTCTGAGTTTTCAAAATGTTTTTTTTCTTGTGGTCTGCTAATATAGCAATGATGCAATACCAAATTCATGGCTGTTTTATGGTAAAGTTATTATTTTAACTTTAGCAGTCCCCAAATCTTTTCAGACAGTTCTTCAAATACAAAACTTGCCAAAATGCACAAGCTATGAAGATGTCTACTTAGAGAAAAAGCTGCAGGAACTGACTCTGAAAGACTGAAAGAGAATTGAAAACATAAGGTTTGTGTAAGCTGGCCAAAGCATGTACACAGTCCATTCATCATAATACCACTGATGTTTAAATTATATTTGGGTGTTCTCATTTTGGCCATCTTGTAATTATAATCATTCAGATTTGAGGAGATCGGTATCTTTAAGTTACCTGCTTACAAAATCTTTCATTTAGCATCATTGCTAAATTTTGGTTAAAAACTGTAGTGATACCGGCTATGTATCTGATGATGGATATTTTCCATTTCCAGTGCATATTTAGAATTATAGAAATCCATCAGTCACCACAGAAGCCAGGCCATTTCTAATGAGCTATAATTTCTTCTTGCAGCTAAAACAAAGCACCCAATAGTCTTTAAAGACGATTCATGATTTTATCCTTGATCTCTTCAAGATCTTGTAATCTTGTCAAACTTACTGAGTGAATAGATGTTTCCAGCAGAAACTTACAACAAGACCATTTGCCAAAATAGTTTTACCTTGGGGGTAATCCAGACGCACCTGGTTTCAGAAGTCACCTTGGTTTTTTTCCCTATTGATTCTTTAACAGCTCTCTGGGTCATTTTATTGCCAACATGCATACATGCTGGGAATACAACGTAGTCTCTGTCGTGCTTGGTCTTGTTGTATATCTTCTAGATAGCAAAGTGATCTCCCCACTACTTAGAGTGCTTGCAGGCAGCAGAACCAGAGCTCAGCAGAGAGCGCATTCAAAGACATCAGTTGCATGCTCTTTTGTACACTGGTATTTACAAAAGCAAAAGTTATCAAAGGAGCAAGCCACACACCCACACACACGTGCCCCGACCATAACGGGCACTGCCTGTGCAGTACTCACCAGCTTCTCGATTTGCATTGTGGCTTGTTGGCTTGGGAGGTGGGAGAGGAGGCTGCTTAGCAGGAGCCTTTCCCTTTTTTTTAGCATGAGGTGCATCGTTACTCTTATGGCTGGTGGTGGTGGAAGCAGCAATAGCATTTTTTGGTGGTAGCAGAGCTTTTTTAGTTTTAGGCTTAGGCCTGGGTAGTGGTGGAGCATGAGATGCCGGGATTTCTGGGCAGGGATCAGTAGTGCTCTCTATGGATAAGAAAGTGAACAGAAGCCAGCTGACAGACATATGGCACAAACACTTAACAGCAAGCTTGACAACAGTGACATTATTTGCTGCTTGACCTCTTGGGAATTAGGAGAGACTTCCTTGTCTTCTGCCTCATACTGACGTATTAATTCAGGAAAATATTGTGGTCTATCTTAATTCAAGACCTTCTCTTGCAAGATAATCGAGTTTTGCCCTCACTTCTCTCAGTCTCACCTCTTCTAGTGTTCTAAACATCATCCTTAAATGATCAGTAGCAGTGGCTAGAGTGTCAGCTTTGAACTAACTGCTATTTATTTTTCTAACAAATTCCCTTGGATTCTTTCCAATCCTCTGAGATCAACAGGATATATCACTCGAGAATCACTCAGATTCATGTGAATTGAATGTGTAGAGGACATTGTCTTGACAGAGGTTCAAACAAGACTATGTTTTGTTGTTCAAACAAGACTAGCTGGAATTTGCCCCTTTCTTCTAAGCCACAGTCTGATGGCTCATAGAAACAGTAAATTTATTTGGAGTATCTTCCCAAGGTATTCCTACTCTTCAGAAACAGGTGAAATTAAATTAGACAGAACACCATTTGCCATGGGAATGCTCTTCCCTCCTGAAGGAAGAACATACGCTTTGGGTTCTGTTGCAAGATTGCAGTTTCAAGAATCAATAAGTCTTGAAAGACTCAATGGAAATTTTTACTGTCTACATCAGCACACAGAGCTATGCCGTGCAACACCAGCTGCCCTGTAGACTGAAACATGTAGCACTGAGGACTCCAGACCCATTTCAGAAGATTTTACTTTGGACTAGTTCCAGCCAGGCTTGTCTGCCCATAAGTGGTGGACACACATTCACTGAGTTACTGAGTGCATCCTTTGGCTTAGTTACATCCAAAAAGAAACCAGTTTATGCACTCAGCAAACCAAAGCAGCATGAGTGCGAATGATCAGGAAATTAATTTTGAAAGTGCACTCCTGATGCAAACTGTAATGCTAATGTAGATAAACCATTTATAGCCAACACAAAATTTTGCAACATAATCTCTGTGATTGTTTACCTGTGGCTGAAAGCTAGATGGAAATTCTGGCTTCTCTTTTATCACCGAAGAGGAAGTCAATTCACTTCTTACACTATGTTCAATTATAATCTAATCCTTCTATACATTAAGTGGCCATTCCTAAATCTGCTAGTTTTTTTTTTGTTTGTTTGTTTTTACTTTTCTGCTCCATTCCTCCTATGTTAAAGATTCCCAAGAGATAAACAGCATCTTTTCATTTTAAGATTAGTGGATGAAAAGAAATAATATTTTGGACAACAATGACATTCTTTATCTCAGAATCAAAGCATTTTCAAATGCTGCTTTAGAGCTGGTTAACAGGAAATTAATGCATCACCTGCAGTTATTAAAAGCAACATGCATACATATCTCTCTTCATGAACTGAAGAATTAACACTAACCAATGAGCTTTTTTCTCCTAAATTTTTAGCCCTTATTATCACATTACAGACTAAAATGTTTTTATTGACATTGCACAATGACTGTTGTACGGTAATCTTTTTCAGATATTAAACAGATTATTTCGAGCAGAAATTCTTAAACTATCTCTTTGTTCTCTTATTTCTTTCTTCTGGACCACAGAAAGACTTTGGAAGAAGAAATAATTTTATTTCTTGTATTTTGTTTTCCTCTTCTATAGCAAAAATAATCTTGAGAAACTCTACATACATTCAATCAAAGTTAAATAAATGGTTAAATTCTGAAAAGGCAGGAAATTGTAAAAAACTGATTTTCTTAAACATAGCAAAGGAACGTTTTATATTTTAAAGATCTTGAAGGACATGATCATCAAGAAAAGTTTTAAGTGCAGATCATTCTTTAATAAACCTCTTCATGAATCCAGCAGACTAAAACTTTAGTTATTAATAAAAAGAGCTTCTCTTCACTGACACAGAGTTCTGTTTCCAGCCATACTAATACAAATAATACATTAGTAAAAAGAAATATTCCATGCAGTATGGTAATAAGTAATACAAGTAACACAATCAAATAATTTGGAATCTCAATTTAAATTACTACATAAAGGACAGGATATATAGATGTAGGAAAATTTATCTTCTCAATTAGTCAAAAAAGCACAAAAATGTAAGGCCAAAGCTTTACTCAACTGGAAATAAGCATATCTGAATGACTGCCACCTAATGAGTTTCAACTTTTCTTTAAAAAACAATTTAAAACTATAAAGGGAAAATAAAATTAGTATAGAAAACTCTAATCACAGTTCCTGCTTGCAGACTTCAGCTGATTAACAGTTTAAGTATTAGCCATTTTAACAGATGTACCTTGTTATCACTTGAGTATCATCTCTAACCTGATGAGATGTACTATTATGTATGTCCTATCAAAATCTGGCAGAATCCTTCTGCACAGCAGCACCAAGACTCACATTTTCTGTCTGCTCAGGATAGTTACAGCTCTCAGTGAGTCTTGATCTCATCTTGATTACCTAAAGACCCTTTTTCACTTTGACTGTTGAACCTCTTCTTGCCCATATCCATAACGGAAGCTGTGGTTAAGGTGATTATTGTTGACCGTTGTTTTGACCATGCCATCTCTCTTGTTGTCCCTTTGTTGATTTTTTTATCTCGTGATATCTGTTCTTGCTCAAGTTGCTCTTTCTCACTTACTCAAAAGTTAATAATTTCCAATTCCCAGTTGATGAGCCCATTGCACTAACTTTTGGTGCCTGTAAACCATGCTTGAAGCAGATACTTTCCATTGCCTTTCCTTTGCTGCTTCTCACACTTGGAAGGAGCTCCCTGTAAGCAGTTGTAAAGCTAACATCTTCTACAAATATCCCTATGCTATGATGCCAAATCTGACGATTTTTAGGTCACTGCATTTTGTTTGTTATCCTGGGTGGGTCTCCTCTTGTTTTCCAGTACCAAACCACAGTGTCCTCTCACAGACTGCAAATCCATTGGAACATATTAGGTATTGTTCTGTGTTTATGTAAAACACTGTACGATATATTTCTGGTGTAGAGAGATAAGCACTGCAGTAATATGAATAACCGATAATAGTAATGGCAACAGAAGCATGTTCTTCAACAAACAGTGACTGTAATGACTATAAATGACTCAAGATACAATTATGTTGTAGTTGTACCTCCCTAACAGGATTCTGCATGGACATGGGTCCTTGCTCTTCATGCCTGGTCTTTGTTCAGCATCTCAGCTGCGACCACCAAATCAAGGAGCCATCTGAATCACTTCAGGACATCTATTTATTCAAGAACATCTCCATGGTAGCTCAGTACCAGATGCAATGTATTTTTATAGCTGCTCTTCTTCTTAATGTACACAATTGTTCATCAGGAACTGGACCCTCGCAAATGGTCTCCAAAAGACCATTAGAAAGGAATATCTTTTATTCACTGCTGCTTTCGTTAAGACATCTGTTATAAAAGCAAATTACTCTCTTAAAAGGAAAGCAAAGCAAATGTTAATGTCTCATTAAGCATTTGGATCAATAATAATATGTTTAGAATAAATCTTCAAGGCCAGATTCTCAAGAAAGCTCAGTTTGAGACCAGATTTTCTTGCTTCTAGGAAATGTGATCAGGGACAGACTTTTAAGAAATCTGTGTTCTTATGTAAACATCTAAATGATGGTCAGGATTGCAAAAATACTCAGTATACAGCTGCTCTCATGGGTACTTTTCAAGTCTCTGAGAGTTTCAGAGAGATTTCAGCATGAAAATCAGATGACTTACTTTAGAAGCTAAATATGGCATCTTTTACAAACTGTGGAACAAATGGTGGTTCTGAATAGCTATGAAAATCCTCAACATAGTTTCAGAGGCCATACACAATTGAGTTGTAAAACACACTTTTTTTTTAACTATTAGGAATTTCTGAGGAATTGAAGGCCCAAGTTTTTCAACCTGTAGATTTTGTCATAGAGTACTGATATTCCCGTTTCTGCAGCTAGAACACTGATATGATACTATCTTACAAGCAGAGAACCAACAGAGCTCTAAGCTGAGCACATAAACTACATCAATTCCAAAGTACTCTTCTCCTGCAAGACTAGCATAACTCAGTGCAGTAACGCTATGTAAAGTGGAAGATAAAAATAACCTGTGATTTGGTAACCTTTGCAGGTTAAGTCTCTGTAAAATCAAACAATTCTGAGTTTTCCTTTGCAGACTATGCAGAGAGCTTTGTTTTGATTAACACAGGAGGATGTTTTAGACATCCTTTTGTACCGATGCAGGCAGTTACCTTATACAATCCCTTTCATAAACTTCAGTCGTAACCAATTTCATTTTTGCTCCTGCCATTGCTACTAAAACCCTGTTGAAGAAAAGACCCATTCTGCTTATTAGAAAGCTTTCTTTGATTTCCTGTGTTAATGTATTCAAGTCACTATTTACTCATTTCTACTTGTGCCAGCATTGTCCTTTAGCTATGCTCTGATCCTGGCTGTGAACCAACCTGTTACATTAAGACTCTCAGGCTCTGTTTCACTGGGCTGAACAAGAACAGCTGTCTCATGATGGTCTTAGCAGCCCTCTCTGTACTAATTCTAATTCTGAATTCATCTTTCTTGAAAATGGATTTCCAGATCTTTCTCACTTGATAATGTCAACAGCACCATGCGCAAGAAGTTTTAGACAGAGGCAGTGTAGAAAAAACAGCAGCAGAAGAGGGAAAGGGACAGGTGTAACATCTGAAGCAAAGCAACAACATTCAAATATTTTTAATCTTGGTATTAATACAAAAAGACATTGAGTGGCATTTTACATTGCTAACTGCCTAACTATGATGTAAAAAAAAGAACTATTAAACCAGAGCAGAACTTTCTAAGTATCTACATGGTCAACTGCCTATGTTTACCATATCTTGGTCTATGGAAGCTGTGGAAAGTGAGAAGGCATGTAAGTTTCCACATTCCCTTATGCTTCCTATATGAATATGTTTAAATAATTCAGTAGTTGGCCTGCTACATTCAAGTCTGCATCTCATTTTTGGAGTCACATCAGGCTATCTTTCTATAAAAGTCAGTCCCAACTGACTTCGTGGAGGGATGTGGCCCCGAAAGAGCCCTATGTAGTTTTCCTTTTAGGAAGATTTACATTCAGCCTCATTTACATAGTTCAGGTGATGACTAGATGACTAGACATTACCTGACTGCTCACTACTCTGTATCTCCTTCAGTATCCTTACAGAGAATGGCCACAGTTTAGCTCTTTATTTTATATAAAAAAGAAGCTAGTAATTTTTCTTACTCCCAAAAAAGAAAAAAAAATCAGAACTCAAAAAAGTGCATACATAATGTGATCCAAGAACAAGATCCAGCACATAGATTGCCATCTGCAAATCTTCATCAATCAATTACCTGTTTTATGTAAAACTGTCACCAGCCTTTTATTACTGTTCCATAAAATTTTCCTTTTAAATTCCCCACTTTTATGACTGACATCTTATCATTATGACAAACAGAAACAGATACACTATTAGATTACCAAAGGATTTTTGTTTTGCAAAATATGAAAAGCATCTGCGAGCTGACAAGCAGCAGATGGGATATAAAGTTTACAGAACTGCCTGCCAGCACCTGGGACAGTTTTCAGGGCCCTTTTTCTTCACTTTTGCTTAACTCATTTTTATATCGTATGGTTGAGGCTATTGTTTTTCTTTTTTTTTTTTTTTTTTTTGGTGCCTCTCTGGATTTCTCTGGATGACATTGGAAGAACTTTCTTCTTTTAACTTCTTTCAGCTCCTAACATATTCCACATTCCGTTACTCATTGCTGTCACTTATATCCTATCCTATCATAATGCCTGCAATACTTGCTCTTTTTAAACTTCCAGCTCCAGCAGTCATCATCATATTTATGTAAGAAGCTCATTTTTTAGACTCACGTCAACAAGACAGCAAGTAAAAGACCACCACATTTTAATAAAAGAGTTTTAAAGTAATCTCAAAACATTTTAAGGTCTGAGATGCATTTCTGGGAACATTCTGATTTGGCAGGAGTTAGAAGTAGCATACGTGGCTACTAAATGACAGGAATTAATTTTGTCTTCAGGTCTCATAAACATGAAAGCTGGACAAAACTTCCTTCAAGATTCCAGCATATTAGTTCATGACTCTACAAAGCCCAGCATTATCTCCAGCAACACAAATTCCCTCTTGGGAATTCATGATCTTGATTCACCTCAGCTACCTTAATTCTCAGCAAGCTCTACGGTCTGAGCACGAGACAGTGAGCCAAGTATTTCTGCATTCCTGTTTCAGCTCTGAATCTGATGCTCTGTCAGTATTAGCTAACTGCTCTTTGGCAGTTAGTTTCTTGATCTGTCAATGAGTGCAGTGCACACCTACTGCACCTGCCATACACAGCACAGAAGGTTAATCTGGCAAGCAGGGGAGCATCTACGTGATGCACCAGGTCTTACTCTTCAACTTACTTCAACTTACTATTACTTCTTGCACTAGGTGAAAGTGTTGCTGTTATATGGAATCATTCCTTAACACTTCTGTGGGTAGATGTAGATATATTCTGGAATACATCTATCTTGATTTTTTTCAGGCAACTCAAAATATATACAGTTGTTTATAATGTTTACATGTAAGAAGAGGAAAGCTATATTCAAAGTGCTTTACATAATAATATGGGCATATTGACATTTTATGAAGTCCAGGAAAACAAGAATCAACATTTCTTGGTTTTCTCCTCTCTCCTCAATACAAATTTCAGTTTCTGAGAAGACCTGAGTGATGTTAGTTTGACAGTGACATATTTTTCTGCACTCAGTCTACTCCTGTAGAGCAACAATTTTTAATTTCTCTCTATAAGGACAACACAATGCATACGAAGTGCACAAGGTAATAATATATTTGAAACAGATATTGATTTCAAATTCTTTTTGAAATCAACAAATTTCAAATCTGAACAGATATTCTTTTCATTAAATTATGCAGTCAGGTAGATGGGATTCCGAAACAGTTTAGCATTGTATGTTTCTGAAGAGATGGTCTCTTAGGAAAACTGCCAAGACATGACAGTTGCAGATTACATTTAGGGATGCATAAAATAATAACTAAGCTGATCTATCCCAAAGTTAAATTGAAACATTTTACTGGAGTTTTACACAGCTTTTACTACTCTTTTTCATCTGACCCATACACAACCAGTTCTAGCTGGCACCCAAAGATAGATGTACTTAAATGTCATAAAAAGTCTAATCCTGTATATCTCTCTTGTTGGGATACAGTAAGTACTAGAAATCTCATAAAAAGGCAGTTCTTCTTAGCTTCTAGCTCTGTTCTACATACTCAAGCAACTTATATAGTTCAGAGAGGAATTTAGATTTTTGAGTTAGCTGACCTGACCCTCTCAACCTCCAGAGGCTCATTTATCACTAGATAGAAGTTACCAGAACGTAACTGGAAGGACTGTTCAGTCCAACAGCCACTTGTAAAGATCTTGACCTTTTGTACCATTGTTCTTTCCTCTAGGAAAATCTAGTATGTGGAGAGTATTTCAGGTTTTTATTGTTGACAGAAAAGAATAAGATACTAGAGAAAGAAAACAACATAGACTCAAATCTGTGATTCCAGTTTAGTCTCTACTTTTTGTTATTCAAGTTTTTACTATTATGGTAGAATTGAACAAAAGCAAAAATTAATATGGACTTGGGATAATAATAAATAATTAGTGGTACTTACTACATTTCACTATCTAGAGAAAACATAGTGACCAAATACACTTTCCATAAACAGCCTACAATCAGTAGTTTGTAGCAGTAGCCCTCCTCTTGAATATTTTTGAAAAAATGGACTACAGCTGCTCAAAATTTAATGAAAATCAATAGGAATAAGGTGCTGAAGTTACTTTCAAAATCATACATGTTTTTTTAAGTGGTTTAAACCTTTTTGAACATTGAATACCTCAACAACTGCTGCGATAATATTGGAAGGTGATGCGTACACATTTACTGTTTCCTTTCACAAAGGAAAACTGGGGACCAAGGTTTGCTCATGGTTACAAAGAAAAGAATGAACACTGAATTTAGAAATCAAACATCCCTTCACACATTCTCATGCTAAGACCATGCTTCTCTTTATGACTTTTCTGTAGTCACAGTAAAATGTGTGCCTACCAGTGATGAAATACTGATGTTTCACAACTCTATCTTCTTGGCAGGTTCTGCTGGCAGCCTTGTTGCAGAACAGAATTCTCAGCATGTATTGGTGTGAACGGAAGACTGTTAATATTTTAAGTAGGTGGAAAACAAGTTGTGAAGAATGTGTTTGTTTACCTTTTTGATCTTCTTTTTTTCCTTCCAATGCAGATTCTTTCTCTGATATAGTATCATTATCTCCACTGGCTTTTACAATGTTTTCTTCTGAGATGGTTTCTTCACTGATAGCTATGGTGTGTCCATTTGAAGTTTCAAAGTTCACTGTTACATCACCGTCTGCAATGAAAATCAGAAAGCCGTTGTCTGACTGTTTCTGTAGAACCTACTGACAACAAACAACTATCTGCTTTTGAATTTCCATGGAAACAAAGCAGAAGGACTTACTGAATATAAAACAACAGGCTGGAGATCTGCTCTGAAAAGTAATCCTGTAAAGGAACTCTATATAAACCCAGGTTCTCTGGGTGGGTACCTCTGTAGTACAGAACCTAGAAGTGCATGTGAGTTTTCTGTTCCAGCTTTGTGAATTCACCTAGGGATGTGCACTCTGTCCACATTAGCACCTCATTCTCTTCCTCCTCACATCTTGGTTTACATAGAATAGAAAGGTGCATAGACCAAAAGGAGCAGCAGTGTGATTCAATAGGCTCCATCTCAGCATAACTAGGGGTATAACTGCATTTCAGGAATGCTGTGATGTATCCCAGTAGGTAATCCAGCAAGGAATTCAGGTAGGATTTCTCAGAATACATGTGCTCAGTTATTGCAAAAATGGGTCACAAAATCATTATCCAATTGGGAGAATAAAGGAGAGGACCTTGAGTCTCACACATGCCACCATTATTAGAATTTTGCATTATAAATTATTTCCCTGAATTATAAATTCTTTTCCCAGATGACCTCAGGTGACCTTAGCTATATATATTTCTTTCTCCCGAAGTAAACTCCTTGTTTGTCTATATTCATGAAAAATGCTACATACTCTTCCTGTGAGCTGTCTGGCTCACAGCTTCCTCTCTTTACTAATTTACTTGTTTCTATTTCCCACATATTTTAAGACTACTGACCTTTTTCTCAGATCATTTCTAAAACTTGTTGTACTTTCTTGCCCACATTGCACCTGCAGCTCACACAGATGACTACTTTCCTCCTACTAGATTCTTTCACCTCCCATCTAAAATTAATACAACTTTATCTGGAATCTTGCATCTTTAACTATGATAATTCCTCTCTTCTCTTGTCTTCTACCTTGCTGTTGCTATTGGGCTTCGATGTGTGGTAGTTTCCCAATATCTGTACAATTATGTAGCCTCTCTTACCATCTTGATCTACTTTGAGTCAATCTGATTAGTCTCATCCAAGCACTAACTTCAACCTGGGCAGAAACTAAGTTCTGACTTCTTAACCTTTCCTCAACTACATCTGATGCAAAGGCCTCTTTCTTAGTCTACTGCAATGTTCTACCACTTCTGCTTTTTAATTCCAGATGTTTACAAATCTATTCTTTCCTTTATGTCTCACATATAACTTTCTCATTCCCTATTCATATCACACTTTGGCAAACGTCTCTATACTTACCACTTTCTACTTCTTTTTCTTTTCACATAAAATACTTACATATTCACGTTCTTACCTCTTATATTTCAAGATTCCATGCAATTTCATCATTGAGTTTTCATCTTCTCAGTCATGTCTTCTAACTTCTTTTTCTATATCAATTGCCCTTTATTTTAGCAAATTCAAATCAACCCCATATTCATTCAAATTGTTCCTTAAAATTTACAGTATTCTTCAGACATGAAGCACATGTAATGAAGGCAACAGAGACTGAGTTGATGGCCATCTTAAGGGAGAGGGGGAGAAACTGAGTCCTTTTTACATACTTTTCTACCTTTGTTCTGAGCCAATGGGATTGGACAGTCTCTGTAATGGATTCACAGTGGAGGGTGAATGAGACTAATAACCAAAGGATACATATTTTTAAGACAAACTTTAGTATTTATATCTTCAGACTGGCTTTAACCAACCTGAAATGTTAATACAATGCATTCTCTGTCTCAAGAGCCTAAATGCAATTTATGGCCATCAGTCAACAAAATCACAGAGCTCTGCAGTGAAGCACGTAGCAAAAAATGTAATAAACTCAGAGATGTAAGAAACGAGGTATGGAGAGCTTACATTTTTTGTTTTAAGTCAAAGACAGTGACAGACACAGGTTCAGAAGTCAGCTACACTGAATGTCATAGATTTGTAATAAAAGTAAGACTGTAAAGACCAGTTATGTCATGTGTCAACAAAAAGCTCTTTATTTCTAAGTGTCAGTGTATATAAGGCTGTCAGAAATGTAAATACTGAGTTATTCATGAGTTCACTTTCACAATTCGTAGGTCAGAGGGAGTAACACAATTCCTAGCAGAAATCTATTTTTGGAAACCATTAAGTTCCCACTCATCTCTATCTACTGGCAAAATCTTAAGAGATTTTTTGATAGAATGATGAATGGCTTAATTTTAGGCTATAAAATTGAGTTACTTGGTTTTTATTGGATTTAGACATATTCAAGATGAAGAATTTAAGAAACAATACCAAAGGACCAGAAGGAATAAAAAAAAAAACAGTAGTACTGCAGAAACATAATCAGATGCACCATGTAGGTGATAAATAGTTCGTTCAGGCCTTTCCAAGTACAAATAATTCTAGTTGCCAGATATTAAATCTCACAGTGTTTTGAGATGTGGTGTATTCCCCATAGACTTCTATGTGCTATTTTTGAATGTGGTCTGTGTAATAGTGGTTGAGTTTGTATGATCAGTCCCAACACTGATACTTTTTGATATCTGAAACAGCAGCTACTGATTTACTTCCTTTGGTTTACATTGGTGAAACATAACAGGTCATGGTGTGGCCCCAAGCACTTTCATTTTTCAGTGTAAATTTTCCCTATCATCTTCCATTGGCTTTAGAAAACAGAGTTTGACTCAAAAAAAGGTTAAAAACTAATTCCAAAAGTTTTGCACTGTCCAGGGAGCATCAAAATACTTCGCAATGTGACCAAAAGTCATACAGTATATATATATATGTATATGTCAGAAACATGAAGAGACGAATCTCATCTCTACCTTTAGTTGTGGGCTATCTCATATTATTTCTCATACCTCACATTTGCACCCTTATGCCTATTTATGCTATATGACAATAATACAACAGGGTCTTTATTTTTAGTATTATTTATGCTTAGTTTCATGTTGTGTGCTCAAGAACTAAATTCTAGGTAACTTATTATCACCTTGCTCAGGCATTTCCTTCAGAACTCCCCTTCTTATCAGCTCCTCTCTGCTTTGTCTTGTCGAAATCTTCCTTTCCAACACTAAAGAAAAAGCACAGTTAAGAATCGATTTATTCTAGAAATGATGCTGGTTGTGAAAAACGTAGAAAAAATATTTTTTTAAAAGAAGAAACCTTGAGAAATCTTTTTCATTCTGATTTGGCAGGAGAGGTAGTTTTACACTCTGATGTCTTCAGCTACGAGAGACTCCATTAGGTTCCCATTACTGCTAGTGGAAAAAAGTACATCCAAGAGCTTAATTTAATTCATCCTAGCATAAACATTTAATACCTAGAAGCACCTCTTCCTTCCCACACACTGGAGTGATTAGCTCATCCAAAGGTATCTCCATGTACTCTGCAGATGCTTCAAGCTAGGAGAAAGAAAACCTGCTCAGAACAATCAATTTGCTCAGTCAAGTCATAAAGTTGTTTGAAAAGTAGCCTTTGTGACATGCTAACTATTTTAAAGGAAAAAAAATATCCTGAATAGAAGTTACTTCTTCTGTTTTAAAGAGAAAGACATCTTCATCCAGATAGGTTGGTTGTTATGGCATTATTCATTATTATTATTCATAATTCATTATCCTGTTTTTAGGTTAAACAAAAGAGAACACCACACAAACACACACACACACAAACTGTTGCATGAAACACTTGAATATAGTTATTTCTCATGATAAAAAATGTTAAACAGTTTTATAGGGAAAAGTATTTATAGATGGCAAAATACAGTAAGTGTTCACCCCACTCCGAAAGCCCAGGCCACTGTAATGTTTTATGGACTTACAGCACACAATCCAAAAATACGAACATTTCTGATGTAAAATCATGCCCTCACTGCATGGTTACTCAAAGTTAATCACCCATCTTGATTTTGTTTACCTCCAAACACCCAAGTTTGAGCAATGTTTGGAGCTGAGATCACAGGGCAAAGCTTCAGCAGGGCTGGACTTCACACTATTAATGCTATAATGTTAGTTATCTCATCAACTAATTCAAACATTCCGGGATTCCAATTCCTCTCTAGCGCAAGTCTTTGCTGCTGTGTGCATACTGAATACAGCAACAAGTGGTGTCAGTCTCACTTGAGCTATGCTAGGTGGAGACAACAGTCATATTGTAAACTGACTACTACTGTGAAGGCAGATCAAGGCTATTTTGACACTTTTGAGAAATTTACGCTTCATGTGTAACTATTATAAACAATCTGTGGCAGCAGCAAGTGGCTGCTGACTCACAAACCCAGGTTGCTGAGTTTAGATGGCTGAAGGAATTACTGCGCACCCTATTTACACAGACAGAACTGGGCCCCAACCCTAAATCACATAGTAGCTCTTTGATTTTTCTTCTACATTAATTTTTAAGGTAAGTATCTTGAAACCAGGTGTCACACCAGTTACCAGCCTGGCAAACACGACACATTAGTGTGCCCTAATCTCGTCCAAAGTCTCGTGGTAAACATCTACTCCCACAAAGACTGATGCTTAGGAGAACAGGGGGCTAGGAGCTCAGAAGGCTCTATGGACAGGCCCAGTTGCAGGGCTGGGGTCTTAATCACTCTAGAAGCAGATCTGTTTGCGAGCAGAGTGAAATCTCTTTTCACCTCCCCCCAAAAGGTGAACACTATGTATACATACTTTATAACTGCTTATTGCTGGCAATACAGATATTATTATTTCAATTTTAGGAGTATAGTTTACTTTTTACTCTCTTTGCTGCCTGCTTCCTTTTTGCATCTGCTTACTTGAGGGAGGGAATGAAATGAGATGACTTCTCATACATTTCTTTATGGGACTTAATCCAGTACTACTTGAAAACTGTTTTTTTCAATCAAGTTCCATAGCATCTAATCAGATTCCTGTTTTATTGGCTGCTTCTCAGGACGATACCTTCTTTTCCCTTACAGTTTTACAACAGTAAATTAATTCCATAAATTAACTATAATTGAATTAAAAATGAAGTCACAAAAAATGTCTAAAATACCTAAAAGAATTAACTTCTTACACCTTCCCTGGAAGATCTCTAAGTATTTTATTAACATTAAATAGGCCTCATAATATCACTTTTAGGTCTATCCACATTTTACAGAATAGGAAATTTATCAACAGACAAGAGGTTTAAAGCCGAACCCTTAATCAAATAAAATGCTACTCATAAGTATTTTTATTTAAACTAAGCTCAGCTAGCTTACCTTGTACAGATAATGTTTAAAAATGTTATTTGATTCATAGAAAGAACATTAGAAATTATGTTAGTGCTCACTACGAAAATCATAATTACTACAAACAAAATGATTTTTAAATTCAAATGACCAAAACGTACATACCCTTGCATACGAAGAAAGATAGAGTTGACTGTCTGCTTACAGCCCTAGGCTGGTCCACTGGCCACTTGGACTCAGCATTATAAATTATTGCATATTACAGACATTAGACTATATGATACACTCCCTTACATAGTCTAGTTCTTTGATTATCACAGCGCAGTTGTGCAGAGTTTTAAGGCTCTCAAACTATTCAATTACACTATTCACATCAGACTACAGTTATGCTCCACAAACACTTCCAATATAATGTTCATGTAACCATGGATAAGCTATAGGAAATGCTTGAATGAAGGTCAGGTGTGCAATCTTCACTCAATCCTTTTGACTGTGCAAATGATACAACTGTTTTTTGGCTTATTCTTATATATTTGCCATTTGGCATCCCTGTCTCATTTAGGATATAGACAATATGTTTTAACAGTTTCTTTGCCTAAATTTTTAATCTTACCTTTCAAACACTTTCAGCCCACAACTCAGATTTTAACCTGAACAGAAAATTATTAATTTTCCCAACTGGTAGCATTGCCAGGGCTTCAAAAACAGTTCTCCAAGATCAGTGTGTTCTCCTTGACACTCATGTGAAATGCAAAGGTGTTATCATCACTATATAGATAGTGTAATAAAGGTCAATTTACCAACCATATTGACAAATACTAAGTTTTAAGTTCTTTTTCAAGTGCAACTTCCCACCTTAAAGTTATGACAATTATGAAAATCACAGGAATTCTAGCTAAATTGCTCATTTGTAGTTCAAACTGTCTGGACTGAACCCATGAACACAGACCATCTGTTGCTGAAGTAATTTAGAAACAGTCATCATCTATCTGACAGACCACCTGGGACTGGTATCACTATCTGTCACCTTTGAAGCTGCTCTGTCTCAGTTCAGTTCAGTACAGGGAAGGGGCAGTGGTTTGGTGCTTGCCATGCTCACTAACTTCTGGCCTGCACTTCTGTCCATCACTTCAGCCCTGGCTGCTTCCATCACTTTCTTCTACCTAGATTTGTCTCCTGTGTTTTCTGACTCTTTCATCTTCCATCCTCTCTGTCAAATTATTTATTTCTGTTCCTTCAGTCTCCTGCATTCCTCTCCCTTCTGCTTGCCATTTCTCTATACTCTGTATGTTTCTCTTTTCTCTACCAAACTTTGCTGCCACAGGTATGTAAATATGTTTGCTTATATATACGTGTGTGTGTTATAAATATATGCTCATATATAATGTGTGTATATACAAATGTGTGCATGTATATAGACATTATATAAATTTCAAAATGAAATGCAACATACAGTTAATAAAATTAAGCTATGATATTATGTAAATAACTATTTCTCTTATATGTATCACACATTGGTACTGATTATACAAACAAGTCAGTCCTGACTGCCAGTGTAGTTGGGTATCAGTGCTCACGTGCTGAGGCGAGACAGACTCAGCTCTACAACCACCTGCTCCAGCTGCCTCATAAAATCTTCAGTCAAAATCTATTCCCACTACAGTCAATAACAATATGTGCTCTGTCAGAAAGCATGTGAATTTATCCTACTTCATGCATCGTGATCTGTGGTCCTCTTCCCCCTAAGCAGGTTTTACTTGTCCCAAGGATTACATAAACTGTTGTATATGTAGCCAAATACAGATAATAACAATAATCATAATAACAGTTTCCCTCAAAATGCAGTTTCACTCCCTCCTTACCTAGCCTCTCAAAAGAGGATACTTAGTGACGTTTGGCAACTACAAACCTTCAAGATGTCTTAAAAACCCATGCTCCTATTTAAAGAGTAATTTCAGATTCTGGATACTCTCCAAGTTTTAGTTTTGGTCTTCCAAGAGAGGCTCAAGAGAATTCTGAACTTTAGTTTTCCTCTGACCCAGTAAGAGCTATAAATGCCTTCTGTGCCCTTTCTGTATATACTCTCAGCTGTGGGGCTTTGAAGTGGCATCTACTTCATGCCAAGATATAAACTGCTGCCTTCTTTTCCTTCACAGTGAGAGAGGGAATAAAAACCCTTGAGATTGTGCCATTTTCCATTTGTTTTTACTTTGAAAGCCCTTTAGGCAGAAAGTATATAACCAGTACACAGAGAACAGATTTTATGAGATACAGCATGGAAAATATGTTGCTAAAGGAGAAAATTCCAACCCTCATTCCCACATCGGCAGAAATACTTCCATATCTAGTCCCCCATCTATTTTTTCTGATGTTAGTGGTATTTGCTGTTAATGAATATCTTTCAGCTGCTAATATAATGCCAGTAACACAAGTTTTATCAAAGCACAGCATGATGAAAACCTGTCAAACTTACATGAGGAACCTTTCTCAAAAAGCTTATCCCAAAGCCAGTTTAATTGATACCACCAGCTATGCCAGGATCCTACATTCCCTCTTATTATTAAAAGAATCCTTTCTTCATCCCCACATGTATCTACCAAGTTGTAGCTCTTTCCAGAGAATAAGCAATAAATACAGTGATCGTCATACTGTCTCAAATGCTCTCGGGCAGGATTTGCTTCCTGCATATAAGATATAAACAGACACGCACACACATCCCATTCCATAACGTCAACACAACTCTGACTCAGCAGTGCAAGGAAAAGGATTTCCGGTAGGTGTTCTGGTTTGTATGGATATTTTTCCATTTGTTTCTCAAGTTAGAAAAGTTGCTTCTGCCGTGTTAAGTAGCAAGCATCTGAGACACAGTAAATACAATGCAATTTGGTTCTCATTTCAAATTCCAGCCTCATTGAAAACACACAGACAGGTGTGATCCCATACCTTTCATACATAGTTTAAAAGCAAAATATATTCCTACAGATCTGGGGTTTCTTTACAATGAAATAGTCTTCAAGCAAGTGAAGAGAGACTTTCACTAAAAGTTAACCTGATCTGCAGAGCAAAGGTGGTTCATGATGCCACTGGGACTGATTCCCTGACTGATTCCCAGGGACTTCTGGGGCCACAGCCCCTCAACAGGCAGCGCTGCAGAACAACATGATTTACCCCTGCTTTTTCTCTGCATGGAATTGTGTGGAGAAGTAATCTGTATTTCTGGCCAAGGTGAAAAAGGCACTGGAGGTTAGCACATAAATGAATTGTTCTGGCTCATTTCTACCAGCACGACTAGTGCCACTATCATTACCAACCATCCTGATTGTATGATATAACCAGCTCAAAAGAGGCAGCTATACTGAGGTGGAAAGTACAGCCCAACTTGGAAGAAGAAGAAGAAAAAAATTATGTGAATAGGACGGTAAATGACAATAGCATCTAAGGAAGAGGATGAGACTTTGCCTTGAAGATGTATCCATTTTTTTTCAGTCTGGAGATTAATCGATAGTTGGATAATCTTCTTTCTCAACATTAAACTCTGGGAGCGGTACCTGTGCCAGTGTTGTTGTGTTAGGTGCTTGAATTTGTATTCTAGAACTTGGAGAGTCCTGAAGGGTGAAACTCTTGCATTAAATTTATTGGGAAACCTTTGGAAAAAAATATTGAAACCTTTCATTTATTTATAAAATTCTTACTACTCATGCTGCCCAGGTGAACTTTCTTTTTTATCTCCCCTTATTAGATAACCAGACTTGCTCTTTTTTTCAAATGAAAGCTGAGATTACATGATCCCCAGAGCTTAGGGAAGAGAAGGGAAAAAAAGGCATCTGATAGATTTTTGGGTTGTTTTTAGGGTTTGGGGTCTCTTTTTGCAATATAATGCAAAACTTTAAAATATATCTGTCATAAAATCTGAATGATTAAATGTGAATAAACTACATGCTTTCACAAAGCAATTGTTCTCTGCTTCACTATCTATGTTTTTAAAGCAGCCTTTATAGAAACTTGTTGAACTTTCACATTACTCCTTTCTTTCCTTCCACAGACTTTTTTTTTCACATGGACCACTATATACAATATAAGAAATACTATACTTACCATCAACTAATCAAATATTAACTTGTAAACAAATAACTGCAAAATGCCATACACATTATTATCTGATGGCATAACAATGCAGTATGTGCTAACGTGTTACGACAATTGGAGGAATCTCTTTACGTACAGATATGAATTTTGATTAGTTTGATTAATTCAGTATCTGTCCAATCACATACCTGTCTACAAGCAGCTGCAGAAATTGCAGTCAGTCAGCAGGAGTTATTAACAAGAAAAAGCTTTGCTTCTCTACAATAAAGGTACTGAAGAAACTGAAGGAAGACGGAAGCAGTTAGGGAGATAACAGACTGAGGGAAATCTTTTGATTGCAATATGAAAGAAATAGTGGAAGGTTTTTTGCAGGCCACCCAGAAGGGGGAAAAAAATAAAAAAGAGAGAGAAAGAGAGAGAAAGAGAGAGAGAGAAAGAGAGAGAGAGAAAGAGAGAGAGTGAGACTGAGCAGGACAAGGGAAGGATTTGGGTCTCAGAAAGACTGTCCATATCTTCAGTAGGTGTCTTGAATGTTGATGGATTCTGAAGTTTTCTTGTTGCTTTCTGTGCAGACAAACATGTTTTAGAACTAATACTGCAAAAGTAGTGCTCTTCTTGCTGTAATTGTTAGGGATTGTTGCAATTTTAGGGGTTGTTAGGGTTAAAATGTAAAGCAACACACTGTTGAAAGTCCAGGAGAGCCAATGGAGGGCACTTAAGGACACTAGTATTGCCCTTACAGCCTTGCTCACAGGAGATCCCTCAGAGCACCTGCCCTGCAGGAACAAATCTGAAGAGACTGTAGACACTTCTTGGATTAGACTCCAGTTTGGAAGAACACAGCATCAAATGTCTGAATCCCAACACAGGAATTTTGGATTTTTCTAGAGAAAGCTTGGCCAGAGCCATGACACACACATAAACACACATAAATATATGGGGTTGGGTATATACAAATAAACACAGAGAAACAGAGAGACGATGTATGTGATACACATTATATATAGCGTATCGATACATATGTGCAGTCTCTCTCTCTCCCTAGGGATATATTTATATATACACACACGCACTGGAATTCAGTTTCTTAAACATAGGTGTCTAGAGCCACTACAGAGGCCCAAGGGTATCCAAGACACGTGTACAGGAATGACAAACACAGCGAGGGACCTTCTGGAAAAGCTGCTTGAGACCAGTTAGGATGCCCTGGAGCATCTCAGATAGCACAAAGCATCTGTGTTTGATAACTGAATCCCAGCCCTCAATCTTGCTCTTTTTCACATGAAATGTTGTTCAATCAACATTTTATTTTAGACTATTCTCCAAATCTTGTCAATAGAGAGGCACAGGAGCCATCTGCTCACATAAAACTCACAGCTGCAATGTTGATCCTTGTTCTTCTCACCAGACTCCACTGAGCAAGGCCACATCCTCTTCTCCTCTCTGAACACAATAAACTTCTGTCCCCATGAAGGCAAAGTCTGTTTCAAGTCAGTAACCATTAGGAGAATTTCAGGACAGAAGATGAGGTGTTTTTCATTGCCAAGGTTCAAACAGTTTCTACATTACCTCAAATACTGGGCCTACACATCCCTGTCTATCTAATTAGATAAAAGACTTTTTCAAGCATTACTCCACAAAGTCATTCCATTATTTCTTACTATTTGCAAGCAAAGGGCCATGCACATACCTGCTGATGTTTCTCTGAATTTGTCGCTCGTCTTCTTCTTCCGCCATTTCCAAGGCTTAAAGATTTTGCCAATGGAGGAGAGTTTCCCCTTCCTCTTGAAGGGAGGCGTTTGGGATCCCGGGGCCGGCCCATCCGAGTTAGCAATCGAAGCCTTATCCAATCCATCAACTGTATAAACAAGAAAATCAAAGGTAAGTGAAGGAAGGAGGACAAAAAATTACATAGCATATAACAGATAAATTGCTCCATTACCAGAATGCAAAAGGTTCCAGGTGGTCAAGGTTTTTTCTTTCTATTTCAGAATCCAGATAAGAAATTTTCATGCACTCTGTAGCAGCAAATTTGGCCTCAAGTGTATTTCATTTCTCTTAAATACTCCACATGCAGAGGTTTGTACTGTCTCCTCACAGTGTATTTCTGGCATGCATTTTTGTAGTTTTTAAACTTCTACTACTAAAAAACTTTTTTTTTCAGTGTATGTTCAAGAGACTTTTTCCCTGTGTTGCAAAATGCTTAATAGCTACCTAAATATCATACAGAAAACTAAACCCATACAATGTAAAAACAGAAACAATTTTTTCTGAAGAAAACAAATCCATTTTTCTAACAAGCTCTAACGACAGCTGTCCTGGCAGTGGAATGGGCGCACAGAAAAAGGGCAGTCTGATATCCCTAATATTCAGTCATTTACCAAGGAGCCTGCCCTGTGTCAGGCTTCTTATTAACAAAACATATTTAACAATAAGCTTTTCGACTGTAGCCAAAATGGAAAGAAGGATTAATTTTGCGCAAAAAATATGCTGAATGATATCAAAAACAGTATTTATCATCAACAGCTCTAACATCATTTTGTGAAACAAATCAGGACTCATTGTACAACATGTACTAACATACTATTAAAATATTTTTCCCAGATATTTTCCTGAGAAGTCTCTTACTGCTTATTTGTTTTTAAGAGCTAAGGTATCTTAGACCTTTCCAGTCCTGATCCCGCAAACACTTCAAATGTGCTTAGCTTAACATTATTCATATGAGTAGCATCACTGAAGTCACTGAGATTATTTACGTATTAAATAAAATGAACAGGCTTAAATGTTTGCAGCATAAGGCTTCTGTAATTACTTTCATTCTTCTAAATATTCTAATTATATACAATTCTGAAGAGCTGATACCACTGTCAACATTAATAATGGTAATAATAGATATTTAAATCAGAAAGTGCTTTTCAAAAGAAGGAAATATCACTGTCCTCACTTTCAGATGGAAAATATGAGGCACAGAATGTGGAGTGCTTAATTTTATGTTTGCAAAATGACTTCCTGAACACTGGTCCTGTGTTGTAGCTGCTGAAAGATACAACTTCAGACACATAATATGATGCAATCTTATCACTCTGTTTCTCAGACAAAGGGCATTTGATGAGTGCTATATTTGTCCTAGACTTTATAATGACCCGGGATATAAAAAAAAAATCTTTTCTGTGATAAAGATGATGCAAAGCCATCATGATCCAAGAAGCTTTATTTTCAGTGTCTTAAAATAAACAACTTTATATCAGACACATTGTGTAACTTCATTTAAGTCTGTGCAAATGATAACATTTAAAACAATACATCTCAATTATGCCATAAAATACAATAAATTCTGTAGTGTCAGAGAGATGGAACTGATAGCTTAAGAAAACTTTTCCTGTGTAAGTTATTCAGATATATCAGAATTTAAACCTTTGATTTAAACGTTATCTTTGAAGTACTTGGTGATCTATAATAGACAAAGAAGACAAAGATAAACATTCAAATTGGCTTTTAATGTTTAAAAGGCCAGGGTATTTTCAAGCTCAAACTGTAATTACTCCCTGTAGGAGTGTAAAGACACAGCTTTGTCACTTGTGCATCCAAGGAACTACACCACAGTATCTTTAGGCAGGTTTAAGCTGAGGGTCACTTAAAGCTGCTACCTTGAGGACTCTGAGAAGTCAGGTGAGAGGTAGGGATTAGAGAAAACCAAAAAGAAAAAAAAATCAGGATGCATCTTTGAAGGTAAGAGGGGCAGTAGGGGCCCTTGTGAGAGCCCCTTGTTAGGAAGTGGGTATTCAAGTTTATATTCAAGTCTACAGTCGCTACTTTCAGCAGATATTTCTTTATCAAGCAAGTGAATCCCTGCTGGATACTGTGGATCTAAGGGAGAAGCAAGACCCTGACAGGCAGCCAAGGCCGACCTGAGCTCAAGTTTGCAATAGTCCTGCTCCAAGTAAGAGATTGCACAAACCCACCTGCTAAGGTCCTTGGCAAACAACATTTCTGTGATGCTAAGGCATGAAAGAAGATGTCATTGCTCTGTTAAAGCCACGCTAGTAAACTCAAAGACTCAGAAGAGAAATTCTGGTGAAAACAGATTAGAATCTTGTAGCTAAAGACTTTTGTCCTGGGACAAAAGCCAACAAGTGTCTCCCTGGAAGCAACTGCCCATCGGTTCATCAGAGAGCAAGGCTACCTGCTCCTTGGAGGCAACAGGACAAATCCCACGTTCTCGTCGCCATTGGCTTAAGAAGGCTGGGAGGGCTGATGGGAAGAGCCAGCCTCCTGCTCCTAGACAGCACTGTCATAAAAGCACTGGGAACATCCATCTTTTCCACTCTTCTTCAGCTGGAGTCCAGCCTCTGCTATTGCAGGCAACGGCTTTCATGAAAGTCCCACCTAAGTTTAAGTGTTCTCCTATTTCCACCAAACAGCATGGAACAGAATTACGGTTTCAATGGCTCCCCACAGAGCCACAGGGACCAAGGGAAATTTGTCCCTTCCAAATGAGCCAGCACATGGGAAAAGGGACCCATTTGGTGGTGCAAAACATTGTTTATAAATAGGAAGAATGAATCTTGGAAAAAGGGATTCAACATCAACGCTTACAGTTCTGTAAGTCCTATTAACTGGGAATTTACTCCAAACACTGACTGTTCGTTTGCAAAGCAAGCAAATATGTATCAAACAAGGGTCAGTATGGCCAAATCTCACACATGGGTTTTAGGATGAATCCAAGACGAAGTAACATTTCAAAAGCATCACACAGTAGCACATTTTACCAATTAATAAATTGCCTAGGCAAAAAAAATCAATGGTGATGTTCCAAAGCATTTATGGAGAGATCTTTTCAAAAGCTATTACTTCTCATCTATGAAACACTCAGAGGAAATTGGTGTTTAAGATTTACACTCTTTGCTTTACAGGTCATATATTATTTAAGAATAAAGGGGTGTATTTTTCACCTCAGAGAGCTCATGTACCTCCTATTAATCATCCTAAGTATTACACATATTCACTGAGAGGAAAGGAAACAGCTCAGCTTTCCAAGATGAGAGGAGCCTGGTCACTTGTGTAATTCTTTCATTTGTACAGTGTCTTGAAGTCCCACCTTCTTCACACTACCTTCAAAAAGCCAATCGATTGTTCCACTGACTTCAATATAATCATTATTAATTTTGACATGAAGATTTTTCACAATACAACCTGCATGGGAATTATTTTGACGTATTCTTCCCAGCTTCAGAATTTACATCTGAAGGATATAAAATGTCTGATTGTACTGGATCTGAAGGTCTGCGGGTCTTCCAAACCTGCTTGGATGCCACCCTGTGCTCTGGGTGTCCCTGCTGGAGCAGGAGGTTGGACTAGATGATCTCTAGAGGTCCTTTCCAACCTCAACCATTCTGTGATTCTGTACTGAATAATGGAGAAAATGAAAGACAGTTTATTTTCTTTTTAATTTAAATGAAGTTATTTTTAAAAAAGAAAATATTTTTATTGTTGGTTGACTAGACACATTTTGGTATGTGTCACCTGGAAGTTCACTGAACTTCCTTTATGGAGTTCCTTATGATGCAACAACATTCTTGCTCTGCTTCTGGTGGACAAAAAATGAGATTTGACAATCATGCATAGGCTTTTCCAAACCAAATTTCCACAATTCTGGTGGTTACAAAATGAGGCTTGAGAAACACAATCAGAAAAAGAGAGAGTAATAATAAATACTGCTACAAGTTTACATACTAGTATTCTGGCCTTGGTTTTCCACTAAACACTCACCCTGAGGAACTAGGAGCGTGTCCGTATCAGTTCTGGGGCTCGCACCAAGACCTTCCTTCCAAAGGAAACCTCCCATTTTTGCCTACTGGCTGGTCCTGCATTGCAGAGTAGTTCTGAAGTGCATAGATTAGATTATTTTGGGATGAAACTAAACTGGGAGATGGGCTCCCAGATGCTCCAAATGCTGATGAGGATTCACTCCAGGGTACCACAATGA
>JAUBOD010000141.1:336174-348805 GCA_032353885.1 Nothura maculosa
GCCGCTCATGCGGGCGGGCGGGCGGAGGGCGGCGCGGGGCCCCACAGCTCCGCCCGCCCGGCCCCGGCCCCGGCCCTGGCTCCAGCCCCGGCCCGCTCAGCGCCCCGCCGGGCTCCTCTCCGCGCCCGTCCTACCGGTGGCCGCGGCCCCTCGCCCGGCCCCTCTGCCTTCTCCTTTGGACAACGCGCGCTCCGGGAAGGCAGCGCTTCATGAGCGAAGCTGCCCCGACCTTGGGAGTCCCCCCTGCCCCTCCTGCCCTTTGCCTTTCTGACAGCCAAAACCGTGGTGGAGGTGTAAAAAGTTAGTTCATGTTCTCACCTCACTCCTCTTTGAGGCAAGGCAAGACGTGCAGCAGCTGCAGGGGCTGGTCCTGTCACCCCACTGGGAGGGGGTTACGGCCAGGACCCACTTTTGGGCCCGCCAGCGGCGCCGGGATGCACTGTGGGCTCAGTTGGTCACTTGTTTCTCCGTGACAGAGGTACAAGAAGGTGCCTGACCCACAAGCACATAACCGAGAAACAGATCCGTTTGTCACTTCCCAAGACAGAACTCCTGATCCAGAGCCTGAGACAGCAGCTGGCAACCAGAAAACACCACAAAAAGTGACAAAGAGGGACAGAAATTTTATCCACCAGATAATAAATAAATGGAGGGGAGAGAGAGATCATGCCAAGCACATGGGCAAAAGAAAAACATTTTGTATGTGGCATATAATAGTAATCTAGAATACTACATGTGCTAGAAAAAAACTGTTCACAGTGTGGCAAAAGAAACCTAAGGCTCAAATGCCTTTACCTTCCTCCTGCTGAGCACCTCAAAGCGAGCAGGGCGCTGCGCTACACGCCCCATGAGGACATTAGGACATTAGTACCAGGGCTCCCCGTGGGTGCCGTGTGGAAGATCTACCAGTGGGACACGCTGTGAACAGAGCCGGCTCGCGAGTGCCCTGGGATGGGCAGGTTGCCTGGGGACATTTCTGGCCTGCTGCTATTAATAAGTGTGGGCGTCGCGATGAAATTTCAGGAGATGATGGAGAAGTGGGTCAGTCGGGGCGGCGGTTTGGTCAGCGTGACACCGACTGTGACTGCCGGGCAGGAACCGCCTCACCCACGGTGCGCACACAGGAACGGAGCCAGCACCTGCCCCGCTGTGTTTCACAGAAACCCTGTCTCGGTTTATTTCATTGTTTGCAAATTAAATCGCCAAGAGCATCGGCCTGAGTGTAATAGGCGTCTGTTAGTTAATTGATACAGGGAGAAACAAAAAAGTGAGGACAGCACAAAATTAATAAAGCATAAACGGATGAGGACCTAGTGCCATGAAACAAAGCAATTATCTGTGGAGCACTATTGTTCAAAGAGGGTGCTTCTGTTGGGGAGAACAGGGATGCTTTTCATCATTGTTCTCACCAACAGTCTACAGGAATATTTCAAACTGCTACAAAAGACAGAAAATCACAACAGGCAACATCACAAGGAATATTTCAACAACATCACAGGAATATTTCAAACTGCTACAAAAGACAGAAAATCACAACAGGCTGGAGTAAATATTAGCAGAGGACAGGATAGTTACAGAGTTATCTGGATTTTTTAATAAGGTCTGTTTATTCAGTTTATTTTAATAAGCTAAGTTTTCATAGGGCCAAATAAGAAAAAAGGCCAGATATACAGGCCTGAGGAAGAAAACCTATAGGACCAAGAAACATATTGTAGAAAGCTGCTGCATGTAGGGCTCAAAGTAGTCATGTAATTCCACACTGGTTCTTTGTGAGCTACTGCTGACACAAAAAGGTGACTATTTTAATATGGATGTGCAAGCAGGAAAACATCAAGTAAAATCACAGTTCCATCACTGCACTTTATCAACCAAAAAGTGCTCCAGCCTGTCCAGAGTTACTGTCCTCCTGTTTAAAATGGGAGGAAAGACTGGAGGCACTTCAAAGAGATGCACAAAGTGCCATGAAAGTGCCATGACTGACACATGCCTTCCACTTCGGTGTAAAAGAGGCTGCCTTTAAGGAGAGAAAAGCTGGTATTAAAGCACCCTTATAAAGATTCAAATGATCCTGGGAAGTGGGAAGATCCTTTCTTGAGACCTTTGGATCCAGGCCCTGTACAAAGCACTGAGCTGCTGACAGCCTCACATAGGGACATTAGATGGCAACAAGCAGCACGAGTCGCCTAAGAAAGACAGACTAGATGGTCTAGTGATCCCTGCACGTAGTGAGGAAAAACCTTTGGAAGGGTGGCTTCTTAGTCTTCAGTCATATACCTCATTTGGTAGAGGAGTTGCTCCCAATCATTTGCCATCTTTATTTTTCTTACCTTGAAAAATCAGTTTTCAAGCATTTACTTTGACAAACTTGAGTGACCTCTTTGGAGCTGCTTGTAAACAGCTGCTTGCTGTTTGCCTCCGGTGAATCCAATTAACTTTATCAAAGGAATCTGTGTCCCATCCTATTTGAAAGCCCAGTTTACAATGCAAAAGTATTTAGCATCTGTTTGGAACAATCCTGTGGACGTGAGAACCTCCTCAAGGACTATTCATAAGCTCATAAAACTGGAATAGTTGTCATATCCTACAGTGCAGTTGAATTAGTTGTGTATTAATTTCTCTCAGAAATAAGCTGATAGTGATGACTTTCTTTAATGTCACTTGTTTGCAGTCATCTCATTTAAGGATATGTCTACGTACCTTGGTGATGCTAAGCAGTGTGTTGTAGAGCTAACTAGGTGAGGTTTAGATATTCAGGGGATGTCAATCTTAGTTAGGAAAAGTAAATATTAATTTATAGCACAAACAGTTTGTGGATATTTTATTAGAGTAAAAAATCACTATAAAAACTTGCCCAGAAGAGCAACATTTAAACAAAATAATTTGCATTAAAAATATAAAAGGTCTTTTTAAGGAAATTTTCTTTCATTGTGGACATGATAAAGGATTGTCACTATAGATGCTGGATTTGCCTTTTGTAAAGCGGGCAGTAACAAACACTATCTCTCTCTTAAGCCTGACCAAGGAATTCTAGTTGAATAAATGAAATAGCGTTAAGCTATAAAACAAATTATGCTTCTTGCTGTGTCACCGTTAGAATTTCTGTTAGAAACCTTACACAGACTTTCTCTGCTTAGTCTCCTGCTAAGGATGTAAAGGGGCATAAACATATCAAGCTATTCCAGTAATAGTCGTGGAAGTCAAGAACAAAACTAGTTCTTTTATGCTTAGGATTCTTAAGCTATTAGGTTTAAATAAAGGATTCAGATTACGACAAACCGTAATTTGAACCCTCAACCTTACATGAAAATACTGGTACCAGCCTGACCTAGTCTGCCTGACATTGTCCAGGCAGCAGCTGTTTCACACCTCGTGTATGGGCAGCTCTATTTGAGTAACTGCCTCTGCACACCGAAGATCCGAGCATCCTACTGACATTCCCATGTGAGCATCCTCAAAAAATACACATATTTAGCATTCTGTTGCCCAAGGAAATTTATTCTGCAGTATGTTAGAGACATTTTAGTCTCAGCATTAAAATTTATTGCCATTTTAATACTTGGCTTTTAGGACAATTTTAGGAAGTTTAAGAATATGATAATGTTTGGTAATTCATTCTAGCGAGAGAATCTAGGAGATCTGAGACAGTTAAATAGGTAGAATATATTTTAATAGCAAATAGGGTTTTGCTTGTTTGTTTGTTTTTAGGATTTCCCTGGCTTTTCTATATTCTATATCTGCTTTGCTGTGTTTTCCATTTTGTCTTTAAACAAGTAGGATCAGACACAAAGGGACTGTCCGTCACTTTGCAGTTACGATAGTCACCCAGAGTTTCTTGTAACAAAGAAATACAAGCAAAGACAAGGGCCAACGGAGGCAAAAGCGGGAAATCCAGTTTTAAAACCTTGTTGATAATTCCAGCCAGGCCTAACCTTGTTATGAAGGAAGTGCTGCGATGAGAGGTGCCTGCAGGCCGTGCTGGACTCTTCCAGAGGCAGCATTAGTGTGAGCAGCGGCCCCAGTGCCATCGTGCCGGATTCTTCCGGAGGCAGCACTAGCGGGAGCAGCATCCCCAGCCCTGTGGCCGGGTGGGACGACAGCATTGGCAGTGTCACGGCCATTATCCGGGTGCCTCCCTTGCACCTACATTTCCTCCCTTGCTGTCCCAAGTCCTTGTGCTGGGGGCTCTAGTGAGCTGTGGTCACACAGACACTGTTCTCTTTCTCAAGGGCGGGTGTCTTTCACTGAAGGAGGGAGAACAGAAGGGGCTGTGAAAGGAGAATATAGTACTTGCATAAATCACTAGTATGAGATCTATTTACTGAAGATGGCGTAAAAATTCAAAATAGTTCCCAGGGAGCATGAAATAAGACTCAGCTTTTAATCCTTTTGAGGAATCAAAGAGCAAACTCCATGCAGTCAATAAAATTTCAAAGGTAGCTGTGTTTTCATGTGCTTGTTATCCTGGGACAACTCATGGCAATACCTGAACTCACAGCAATAGGCAGGACACTGTTGCTCAGCCTTCGGAATTCTGTTGGATCACAGGGAGTATAATTTGACTGCCCTTCCTTCAATCTCTAATATTAACTTATGGCACTAAATGTAACAGAAGCTACAAGGAGAGGCTACCATGCTTAATTCTAGGATCTCTACTAAAGCACTGACAAATATGTTCAACTTTATAAAGGGGAAAAAATAAATTATACCTTGGATCTTATCAAGATAAACCAAGAAGACAGCGCTGAGTCCAGAATGGAAATTATCCCAAGAGATAAGCGAGCAAGAGGTCGAGTAGCTTTTAAGTCATGCTTCACTCCAAGCATTGTAACAGTGGCACTGAACTCGTGTCTGCTTCTAGAGAACAGTTGCAGTTACAAAGGGGAAGGGCTTAGGGCACCAAAAATATCAGTTTGTTTGTTCAAACCTAGGACATCAGCTGCTGAGCACAGAGCTAATTCTGTTTTCTGGGAAGACGAATGCAGTTCTTAAACAGGGTCTGTCAAAATAAAATCACAGACTGTATTAATTAGTTACATTGGAGTTGTATTGGGAATTTGAGCCATTTCCTTATATTAACTGGAGACTTTTATAATAACGCTTGTTTGGAAATATTTGGAAATATTCCTGTCATATGTGCCCTTCTACTCTTTTTTTTATTGGCTTAGGAATTTCACCCGATGTTCTAGTCAGTGTCATTTCCCATTTCCTATGCACAAATATAGCACACAAGAACACTTGGAATCTCTTCTGTAAAAAGAGGCCGCAGCCTTTGTGAGTGATCCTCACAACCCTGCTGCCCACCCCAAAAAGCACCACGCATGCTTGATATAGAGCAGAATTGCTAACTGAGAGGAACTTCCATAACTCAGACTTTAAATTGGGAAACAAGGCATTCAGATCCTTAAGCCAGAGCAATCGATGTGCAACTAAGGGCTATTTTGATCAAAGCAAAATAGGAGACACTCCTTGGATGAACTTACCCCTTATTCCAAGGTGAGGCTGCGCTGGATGCAAATAGTTTGCCCCTTTCCTCTGAAAGGTCTGAGGGGCCAGACTCCCGTTTCACTGTGTTCTTACTTAGCCCTTACTAACTCTGAGCCATAACAGGCAGGAAACAAGTAAAGCCGGGCACATTCACTCATGGCAATTTGGCACAGTTACGCCCATCTTTCCGCTCACAAATTACCTTCAAAGAGGGCCACGCATCCACAAATTTGTTTGCTATTCTAAATTATTCACCAAACAGTTTGTAAGCAAATTTCGGCTGCAGGAAAGCACATAAACAATTCATTGCAACAGCAGCTCAATAATTTATTATCCAGGGTGTGCGAAGGGCACCCTCTGCTCTGTGCCTCTGTTTATGCTCTGTGCCTGGATGCTGCTACCTGTACCCAAAGGGAACTTGCACAGCAGCTGCCTCTATGTGATTTAAGTGGCTGCTGACGTTTGCTTACAGACTACAGACTGTAACATCTGATGGGCAACCCTTGTTGCACCCTTTAACTCACCCTTCACTATGGCCTGCAAGTAACTTACTTCACAGATCCTTCCAGGGAAGATTCTAGAGAATTTCAACATTGCAAGTCTGTTGAAAAAAAATCCCTATTTTTATTTCAGTCACAGTTTGCAGTTTCTTTTGGTACTGCACCCACTGAGCTTTTAAAGCAATTTACATAACGTGCACGGGTGAATGCCAAAAAACAGAAACAAATGGTCCCGAGGCAAACGTCTCGGGAGCCCTGGAGAGCAGCTCTGCGCCGCTCCCGCACATGCAGCTCCAGCACTAATATTTCAATCTCTACATGTCTTTTCCTCGGCCCAGTTGCACTCCACAATATCTTTGGAAGTGTTTTCATTCCATAAAGTTCCTTACAGGCAAATCCTAAAACTTTGTATCCCTCTGAGCTCTTTGACATTCTTCCACTCGGCATTTGTTGCTAATGTTTGTTTTTCTTGCAAGAATCCGGACCCAGTTGCTCTGTTTTGCTTCAGCAAGCCTGGCCTACACAGGAACCTTCCTTCACTCACAGAGTATTCAAATAAATATTTGGGTATTCTAACTTTTATATCTACTATTTTAAGAATTAATGTCTGCCCAAAGACTTACAACGTAAGTAGCAGAAGTAAATAATCTGTGTTTTGGAGAATTTCTTTGCATGACTGTGCAAGACTCTGAAAGGTGAGCAGAAGGAGGATTCAGACCTTGGCTGGTCAGTCCTTTCTGACACTAACACCAAGGTTTTTCAGCAGTTTTTCTGAGTTGACTGCAAGTTAATATAACAAATGTGGTGCCTGTTTTGTCCTTTAACACGTGCTAAGCACCGTACAGTCAATGCTGAAAAGAAGCTGCCTTCTGTCTTTGTTTAAAGCACAAAGGGGAGCTGACAATCTGGATCAGATTATTTCGCTACTGCTATGCCAGGTAATCCTGAAAAAAACTGAATATCCCACAGAACATGGTGTCATATGTTATCCAAAATCTATTAGGCATCACCATAGTATTTCAAAATTAAAATATTACAGCCTGGATTTTATTTTTTTTTCATTTTTAGCAATAAGAGCTCTGGGTATTCCTGCTATATATATATATGTTTATTCAGTTTCTTTCTACATTTTACTAACTCACTGAGCCCAATCGTTGCCTGTTGTACTGGGTTTCCCAGTACAGTAACCGCTCTGTGATAGCACATGACAGCACTTCCTTTCCAAAGGGAAAATGACAGAAATATTCCAACCAAGTGTGCATGTATCACCAGCTATCAGTTCTGTCCGTGGCTCCAGATTTATGATGAAAGACAAAAAGGACTACATTAAGATTTATTAATAGCATTCTGCCTGTCCTAGTTCAAGCCACTGGGGAAGAAGAAAGTGATGGTGAAAAAATGACAGGCTGGGTTGTAGGATTCCTCAAGAGTCAGGTTTCTGCCAGGTTCTCAGAGGCTTTAGTCGCTGCAACTTCATATCAGCAGTTACAGAAAATGGAGTGGACAGGCCCCTCTACTGACACAAATTGGCATCTTCCCAGCTGAGAAACTGAAGTAATGCAGCTTACGGCAGCTGGAGGGCTACTCTTCCAATGAGACACCACTCAGCACTACTTGCTACAAGCAACAGCAAAACAAGCACCTCCCCGTACCCCCATCTCTTCTCTCCAGGCCTGCTGATGAGAATAGATCAATGTTTTGATCACATTCACCCTACGAGCATTGCCTGGCACAGGGCACGTTAATTCCCCATTTCATGGCTCCCACCAGTTGCACAGATTCCCCTTGAACATTTTTTTCCTCTCTTTCTCTCTCTCTCTCTGCTGTCTGCTAAGGGCATCTTCATTCACTCTATCGGCCGCTCTCTGGCCTGGCCAGTGGTGGGTTTCTCACTTCAGAGAAAGCAGGCACGGTGTTCGTCCAGCTGCAGTAACCATTTTTCTTAAGAAAACACAGCTTTCTGTTCCTAAGGGCGTGTGTGGCAGCTGCTGGCTGCAGTTTTCCCTCTATGGCTCCACACTTGCTAATGAATCACTGCTTTTTGGCACCAAGGCAAAATAAACACAGGATTTGGGGTGCCTGTGCCAAATATACACACACTTAGAGCAGGTTATGCACGATAAAAAGCAAAACATCTAATGAAATGTTAAGGCTGCTTAGTTAAAACTTGTAAAATTTGCCAGAAAATGCAAATCTGAAGGCCACAACAGTGCCATTAGCCCCATCATTGTGCGCCACATCTTGTCATTTTCTGCTACATGTTCAGGGATTACCAATGCTGTATCAATGACAGCTCTTATCAGGAAAAACATGAACAAAAAAGCAGTGTAAAAATGCAATACCACTAATAAACACAACTGTCGGATGCTTGCACTTGTCCCTCCTCTTCTGTTTATTAACTCTTTTAATGTAACCATACATAGCATAGATTTTTAAGCAGCTGTTTCCTGGACTATGTAAAGAGGAAAAGTCACCAATAAAAAATTGGCAGACACTGAATGAAGTTTCCCAGTTGATCAAGCCCGTCATGTGTACGTACCTTGACACGTACCTTGGCCTTGACTCAACGTGGTTGAGCCTGTCCATAATTTCAACGCATCCATTTGCTCAGGGTGACTTCAGCGATAATTAAGAAAAGGTTTGCCTTTAGAAAAGCTGTAAGTCTTGGCTGAACTGATCCTCTAGTTCCTCTCATGCACTGAAATTTTACTCAATGCATTTTTAGCATGAATTTAAATGTAGTGCTCCACTAAAATTAGCTCTGAAGATCACAAGATCAAAGAAGACCAACACTTTCCTCTTTAAGTAGACAGCCGTAAAGGCACTATTTCACACTCCATCTTCAATAGTGGCTGAGTTTTAAAATTGGAACAGGGCCTGCATAAATGCTGGAAGTCAGAATCATGTCTGCCTTTGCTAAATGAAAGCCATTCTCTGTGAGGCCAGAGACCACTGGCCCTCCCTGTTTACTACAGGAATCTCTGGATCAAAATCAAATTTCAGTTTTCAGTTTAATTTCAACTCCTTGTTAATGTTATGATGAAAAGAGCAATTTTCTTTTCCTTTTTTTTTCTCCTACTGGGAAAATGCATTTTTTCCACTCTCCCATAGCTCAAAAATGTTTTAAAGATCCTGCCTCTAAGTTTACTATAATGAGATAAAAAAGATCACCTTTTTGGCAAAGATATAGGATGGAAATTTTCATCTCAAGAGAGGATTTTCAAAATATATATATATATATATATGAAGTATGTAAGTATGTGCAAACAAGTAGTTATAATGGAAACTATTTTCATAACCATCACTAAAGTAAGCACTTTGCTGTCCCAGAGACACATGGTACTGATGCAAACATTGACTTGATGCCAAAATCCCTAGTATGTTAGTGGAAGCTGGAAAGGCTGCAACATTAAACACACCTCAGAATATATGTCAGAGATGAGAACTAGACATTTGCCTATATGTGCTCCACTTCCTCTACACAGGAAGACACTATAGGCTTAATTCATTAGTGTCTGCATAGGAATGGAATAACAGGCCAGTCGTTGAGGTGATCTCCTTTCCTTTCCCTTCCTTCGGTTTGGTGCATTCGTGTACTACGCACTCCCAGAATGGTCTCCTGCTTGGCTTCACTTACAGGTCCCATTTTGCAAATATTGCAGCAAGATCCATTTTCCATCTGCAACACTTACAGATCATGTTTTAACACAGTGTTTGAGCACCCCTCACTGGTCCAACAGAAGTATTATTATCCCCATGGTAGGATTTCCACTCTTCATCCGGATTGCTTGGGGACATGGTGGGTGGGAAGCAGGAAAGCTGCAAGCTCAGAGCCGCTCTGCCAGCAAAGGCCAGGCCACACAGAAAATATCCCCCCAAAAAACCCTGAAATCCCTGACACTTCTCATGGGTGTCTCACTGGCTACAAAAAAGCGAGGGCTTCGTGCTCAGCTGCACACTTCTTGGCAAACTATTCCTGCTATTTTCTTACTCCGGCTGTTTCAAGATTGTTGGCTTGGCCCCGGGCTGCTCTCTCCTGTGGCTCTCATGCAAAACTCTCTTTTTGTACCTCCCTATACGGTTACAGCTGTGGTGCTTGGCTTACATCTTAGGCTGATTTATTAGAAGGACCCCCATCCAGAAGAAGTGATCAAAATGGGGGTGTAAAATGAATCCCCTGCTTTCCCACAGCCTGATTTGGCTGTGGATTTGCCTCATTTGCTCAGTGTTCCTGAGCAATAAAGTGCAGACACTGAGCGCAGATGTACCCAGAATTGGTGCTCGCTGCCACTGAAGTTCTCTGGAGCCTTAACAGGGAAGCGACTTCTCCTCCCGCTGGCTCTGCCAGGGCCTTTCTCCTCTACCTGGCTGTAGGTTGACACAAACACTAAGTCAGAGGAGCTCTCCTTCGGCCAGATTTGCTGAGAAATCACCACAATGCCCACGAGCTGGTATTGGAGGCTGGCACGTGCCCATGAAGCAGTGTCATACGAGCCTGTTTCCCTAGGGAAAACACGCTCTGGGCAAGGGCCAGGGGTGGTGAGGGCAGCGCTGCATCCACACAGGGAACATCACGGCCATGCTAGTCTGTGCCAGTGCAGAGCATCCCGTTTATGGCCTCAGCTTGCGCCAGGGGAGTTTCAGATTAGACACTGGGAAGAATTTCTGCACAGAAAGCGTGGTGAAGCACTGGAACAGGCTGCCTAGGGAAATGGCGGAGCTGGCCTCCCTGGCGGTGTTCAAGAAATGTGGAGAGCAGGCGCCTGGGCACATGGTCCAGCAGGCAGGGTGTCAAAGCGCTTACAGTTGGACTTGATGATCTTAAAGAGCTTTTCCAGCTGTAACAACCCTGTGACAGGACGCAGAGTGGGTTGTGTTCAGGCTCGCTTGGCTCAAGCCAACACCGCGGGGTGCTCCAGTGAGAAGGGCCATCATGGAGCGACTGCGAGCCCTTGGAGCAGGGGCTCGGACCCCTTGGAGCGGGGGCTTGGGCAGGCGCAGCCTTGCCGAGCCCCTCGGCAGCACCCAGCCCCACTGCAGCTGCTTGTGGGGACCAAGGGCTCCGGCGTGCGGGGCCTGCGAGCCGAGCAGCAGCCGTGACGGGCAAAGCCGCGGGGCCAGCGGAGGCAGCGGCTGCTCTGCCTGCGAGGGAGTGTGGACCCTCGCGGCCACGAGGCGCCCAGCGAGCACATGGCCCTCTGCGCACTGGTGTCATGGTGAAGAGCTCCAACTGCTTTAAGGACTGAAGTTGATCAAATGTTGTTCTTACGTGTGCATCGGTTATCTCAGTCCCTCTCCAACCGCTGTGTGGACGGTTTTGGAAGCCCTTCATCTTGAGAACCAGCCTCTGTCCTGCAGGACTTTTTATAGCAGCAGTTCTCCTCATTGAACATATTTTTCTCCCTAGTTACTTTACTCCAACATTCTTTTATAAAGGATATTTTCCTTTTCTCCCTCTTTGGGAGATTTGTCATTCCTATTTAACATCCATACTACCAAATCTCTGTGTTCATGTGGACTGCAAGGGGATAGAGGCTCAGGCTTTGTACCCTTTCACATGTGATGTAGATGAATCCTCATCTAGAAACCTGCTGCTATGTCCTCAAGAAGAGGTTCCTAATGGAACCAGGCCAGGTTTGCCAGGAGCTCCTCCCAAACACCAGACATTTGGTCTGTACATTGTAATTGCTTAAATCAAGTGTAAAATGCAGTGTTTGATTTTGCCTCTTTAAATTGTCCTGCGTCATTCGTTTGTGCTGTTGGCTTGGGGACCACACTCAGCCAGGTATTTGAGGCTTATATTTAGCTCAGATTCATTCAGTTACAAATGCCACACATAAAAAAAGCTAAAAAAAAATCTGAACTAATATAGGAATGATGTATGGCTCATGAAAAGCATCTTTACCAAGACCAATCATTAATATTACATTTTTCTTCCTAACTACCTATTTAATACAGCAGATCACACCCTTTATTTAGTAAAAATCAGCAAATTGCATTATGCTGAACTACAGGTGCATTATAATGGGCTGCAAGGATAAAAACACCGGGACTTTTAGAGCTAATGTAAATGTAGTATTATTGTTCTCAGCTACAATCCGATTAAGTAGCACTGACGAAGCCTTCACAAAAATGCCCAGAGAGATAACACGTAGGTGTGGAAAATCCATTGTCACAAACCAGCACTTCAGATATGCTCATGGTTCCGTGGCTCTCTCAATTACATTCCTGTACAAAGCTGATGTGGGAGATAGCAAGATCTCTGCTGTTTTTTTACTGACGGGGAGAAAAACAACTGGATTTCACTGTGTTTATTTGCATATGGAAAAAAAGAACAAGACTCATTCCCAAGGGAAGCAAACAAACATTCTCAGAAAGGGAGCCTGCCCAGGGGCCCCCTGCAGCCCCGGCCCTGCAGCCCATGGGCTGCAATGCAAACTGTGCAGGATGGTTGGGGTTGGAAGGGACCTCTAGAGATTACCTGGTCCAAGCCCCTGCTCCAAGTGCCCTCTCACCTGTGGGGTGGGATGCACAAGAGCTGGTCCCACATGGCCACATGGCCCACATGGCTGAGGAGGAACTTCTTTACAGTGAGGGTGACAGAGCAGTGGAACAGGCTGCCCAGGGAGGTTGTGGAGTCTCCTTCT
>JAUBOD010000141.1:348905-366596 GCA_032353885.1 Nothura maculosa
GTGCCACCTGCTCTAGGTGCCTGCTGGAGCGGGAAGGTTGGACCAGATGATCTCTAGAGGTCCCTTCCAACCTTGTATATTCTGTGATGGTGCCTCACACTCCTCCTCTGTAAGGTAACATAGAGAACTGTGCTATGTAACATAGGGCTTTCCTGTGCTGAGATATTGGTCCTTTTGACTCTAAAAAGAAACAAAAACCAGGAAAAAATTAAATAAAACACCCAAACACACTCCATTTCTCTTTTTTAAGCAGTTACTCTTTCTAGAAAAGCAAGGGACGTCCTTGCATCTGCTAGCTATGTAGCACAATAAACTACCTCAGTAGTTTTACGCCTCAGTAGTACGTAAAAGCCTATATAAAAGTTTAGCCACTAGCCATGAGTTGCACTGAGCAGGGGGCTTTTCAAGCACACACTCACTGAAACTCCTGAACTACAATGCAGGATGTCAGAGTCTTCATTTTCTCATGAACTGCACAGTAAATATGGAACTTGACCTTGATTCACACATGGTGATGAAACCCAGTGCCTGTAAATTAATGAATGTAGCTGACAGTCATTAAGTACATTATGCGCAGGCCAGGTTGATGGTCCCTTCTTTGTTTATTCCTCTTATTTAATGATCTATTGCTGGAGACCAGCCACATATTTCCTAATGTTTTACAACTTATTTTTGCAGCTGCGAAGTGTGTACTGTGTTTTCCATCCCCATTATCCTGACACACTGAAAATAAATGGCAGTGCAGTATGCAGTATTAGCATTTAAGGAAAGCATAGGAAGGGCTTTTTTTTAATGGGTAGAAAGTAAATACTTGTCCCTTTCTAAAGCAGCCCTGAAGAAAGACACTCTTTTGGTTAAGAGGCAAAACAGCCCTTGCAATGACACTTGACCATCTTCATTTCATGAGGCTGAATTCCACATTCATGGGGCTGAACTCCACAGCACAGAGTATTACATGTGGATGCCTGGACCAGTTCCAGCCACAACCTGTTCATATCTGCACTGAACCGCCTGGGGTCTGATCTCCCCAGCTGTCAGGTACAGGGACCTACCTGTGCTCAACTCTGTCCTCACAAGACACATCCTGTCTCTCCAAAGGGGACAAATGTATTTAGGAATACTTGTTTATTAAGTAGATATATTGACACTTGAGTACATCCATGGATACGTAAGCTAAACACTGGCTTTTATAAAGAGGTCCAATAAAATCACTCTTGGACAAAAAAAAAATCTGGGTGCACAACTGGTCCTGTTAATTGTACAGAATTTGTAGATGCCTGAGCTTTACAGAAGTCTGTTCCAGCAGATGGACTTGAGGAAGTTCAAATCTATGCAATGAAAAAGGTATAGAAAGGAAAACACATCGGAGAATTACAGCTACCAGCCTAACGGAATATTAAATATGCAAATTCTATGATATTAAACTATTAGGTGAAAAATTATGAAGGGGCAGGTTATATGAATGTGGCATTTGCTTATCATATAGTAAATACCCTCTGATTTTATTAATAGCTTTCTCCACCAAGTTAACTAAGCTAATACAAGACATCTGGATCCAGGGTTCATGTAAAAGACTTTCGTTTGTATAAATTCTCTAGTTCACTGGTGAACTAATGGACTGCAACATCTTATTAAGAGAAAACACCATACCCTTTATGAAGTTGTTTCAGGCTTGTTTGTCTGGTAAGCTTTACACTGACGATCATTTGTCTGGCTACAAGAGCTATTCTGACTACAAACCCTTCCAAGTGCCAAGATATTTGGCACCTCTCAGGTTAACGCCTACTAAAAGCTGTGTAAATCACTGGGACAAAGGAAAATGCTCAGTGCGAGGGCTGCACAGGACCTGCTCTGTGTACCCAACAGCCAAATGCTCGGGTCATTATCCCGCTACTAACTGGGAGTTACAGAACGGCAAAAAGGAAAGCTGCACTTCGGAATACTGCCCATGGGGGCACGCGTCATGCCTAACCCGAGGTATTTTTGACTCCAAGATCTGATTTTCCTGAGATGCTGACAGCCATTAAAAACATAGCTGAAGCAAGCTAAATCACCCTTTGGAACTATTCCATTTCAGGCTGTATGTCAGTGATGTCAGTTTATATCAGACACATTACAAACGTAACCTCCTGGAGCGCATCACAACACGAGCAGCGACGCTGCCCCCAGTGAGCTCCAGCGGCTGCTCCTCCGGCGAGACCCTTCTGTGGTGCTTCCTTGTGCTCACACGCACTCGGGTCACTCCCGCTCTCGGGTGTCTCAGGCGAGCAGCCTACTCGGGGCTCCCCCACCACCCTCAGGGCTCCCCTCTTCCCTGCCACATCCACAGGGCTCCCTGTCCAGCTCAGATCCCATACAAGACATGGATTAAATCATGAGGAATCCTTTTTATCTATCCATACAGAAGCTTTGGCAGAATACTGGGAGTCTCCAGACATTCCCCTTTCCACATGAAGGGGTTAACTGCTGCTCTTCCTGCCTCCCAATGGCCAAACCAACAGCAGAAGCATTCAAGGAAGGGGCTCCTTTCTGCTTATGACTGGGGCTGGGGGGCACTGGGGCTCTTTAGACAGAGAACAAATCCACGTAAGCACTGCTCTGTATAGCCCAGTGGGCATGGGCAGAGTTCTTCTCTTCCTTTCCAGAAAAGGCTTCAGCACCACCCTGAGAAGGGTAATTGCCCTAACCATAGGCTCTGTGGTTATACACGGACTGGTTAGGGCCTACTGAATAGCTCATTATTTTAGGTAACGCAGAGACCCAGATGAATGCTCTGGCAACACGCTGCCCCATCACCACAAACCGTTCTGCTGCCTCCAGCACTTTCCTGTCAGAGGATGCCTTGTCTGGCACGGGCTGCCAAAGGGTTTGGGATTCATCAAGAAACAAAGACACAAAGAAAGTCATTTGAAGAAGGGCAAGACTTCAATCCAGCTCCTCTTGTTTTTCTTTGGTGTAATGAAATTTAAAACAGGTATCTGTAGTCAGAGTGAAGAGGAAAAAAAATACAACTGCCTAAAATATGAGATGCTGCTGGAAAGCAGCACCCTGCCATATGGAGAGCAGCGCCAGTAATTGGCCTCTGAAACAGCCAGCTTGAGCCAGCGAACACGGCTTAACAGGCAAGCTACCAAAGTGATCTTCGACCACTGCCTGGTCTGAGTTCCAACCACGATGCCAGGCCGACAGCTACACTGAGAAACGAGGGTGCTGCCCGATTTCAGAGATGCTGGAGAAATGCCAAAACTGCCCTCTATCCCAACCAGTGGAGATATAAATGATTTAACTGGTTCTGGCTTTTCCCTGTGAGCCAAGCGGGACCTCTTGTTACCCCTCCTGTCGTGAAGGAAGCATGAGTTAGTGTGTATCATACTTAAACTCCAGCTGACATGGACTCAGCAATGATGAAAAAGAGATGAGAATCTTTCATTTAACTACATGTGCATTTAAAAACAACCCAATGGGCCTTACTTCAACAAGCTTCTCTCATGCCGAGGAGGTAACCAAGAGTTGGATGTATGAGTGTTACCACACTGCAGTGTCCAGCAGGTGGAAAGGAAGGCAGATTCCGCTGTAAATAGAGGCTTTATTACAACTGGAAGAAAGAATTTAGAGCTCTGATTATATGAGCATCCTGCTAGAGGCTTTCTAATACCTGCAACCTCTGACTTTCAGCCTTTTTAGCAGTCCATCTACTTTAACTTACTGGTAGGCAAGAGTATTTTTCCCTTTATGTAATTTGGCATATATTCAGAATCCTATCATGCTCGATATTTATACAAATATATATATAAACGTTTCCAAAAAGGTACATCTACAAATAGATCTTAGTGATATTTAGTCATAAATCAGGAGGCTCAGATTGATATTTTCCAGATAGAAATGTTATTAAGACACTTTTTTCACAGAATCATTATAGGCAAGGGGTGCAGAGAGATTTCAGGGTGAGGGGCAGCAAAGGTTCATAACGAGAAGAAATTTGCCTTGGTCAGTCTTTTACAATGACACAAGTTGCTAAGTTACAAGCCTCTTTCCTGAACCCTCTCTCAATTTTAATTATTTTCTTGTGATTTTCAAAAAAGAAGTGGAGCCCCATAGATGACCTAACACTCCAGGAGCAGCTATGCCAGCGCTCAAACCAGACTGAGATACTATCTTCAATATCGCAGATACATTTATGGAGTATATTAGTGCTCTGGAGTGTAGCAAACCAGCTGAACACAAGCTCCTAGCTTAATAATGCTATTATTATCCAAGTGTTTTCCAAAAATCACTGCTTCTCAACACAGAGCCTCCCATTCTCTGATTAGGACCTAATTAATTTTCCCTTGATTCTACAGCCTTTCGTTTGTTCATGTTGAATGCATTGCTTTGCCACCCAAAAATTGTTAGGTATTTTATTTCTAGTCAAGAGCAGCAATACACAGTATGGAACAAAGATCCAGTTCTTGGGTGCTGCCACCTGCAATGATAGTCAAGACACTTTTATATTATGAAGCATTTAGGAATTTGATAAACGATTCAGTTCTAATTTTGAATCATTCTAGGATCTACATAGGAGAACCATGCCACACATCTACTGCAATTAGAAACATATATGAAATAATTTCCTTAAATCTGTTTTCCTCCCACCTATGTTAATTGGAATTATTGGTATTCAATCTCTTCATTCTTTCTGGCTCACTCCCTGTGTCATCTGTTCCATATTTTTGCTTTGGAGCTTTGGAATGAAGTCAGACTCACCAGCTAATGATCACCAGTGTACCTCACTTACTCCTTCAGAAAACTGTTATAATACAGACTCATAATCATTTCTTAAAGAGCAGGCAGCTCTCACAAAGGAGAGAAAAGGTTTGAACTGCGTGGCTATCCTCGTAAACAGAGCGATCCTGAGCCCACAGCCAGAGGCCTCAAAGACCCTCGAGCTCCATCCCCAGGCTATGGAGCGCTTGGCCGCTCCGGGGCCAAGTCCCCACTGCTTATTCAGACCTCCCCATTCTTTGTGGGGAATTCAGGGCACTCAAAGCCCCCCCTTGCAGGATTTGCCCTCACAGCCCTCCATCCAACCCAAGCCTGCTTGCTGCTTCCTTACAACAAGTCACCTGAGCCTACCTAGGCCCAGGACAAAACCTGAGCTGGGCCCTCCACATACCTAAAGGTCCTGTTGTTACAAGCTGTGCCCTCCCTGCCCTGCTCCCTTCCTCCTGCACAGAGAGGAGGCCCCTTCCCTGTAGGCCCCTCCAGCAGTGGCCCTAAGCGGAGGCCTCACCCTCACTTCCCACTCTGTGCCATGTCTAAATAACACCACAGTGACCAACTGAAGGGGCACTGTTTGGACTGGGAAACAATTTTTGCCCTCATATGTTTGCAGTCGCTCGTAAGCTGGATAAAGAATGTGACGCGTCCATAAATATTACTAAGAAACAGCTTGATCTACAAATGAACAGGTCACAGAATTGGATTTAATGTAATGTTTGCTAGAAAGGGAGAAAAAAAACGTGAGTGAAGTGGAAGTGCTATTATGGTTTCCAAAGGCCGCAAAGTCTTGGACTGCTCATCTTGGACACAGCAAAATCTAAGACAATTTAGGAGCGATTTCTCAGTTATGGCAAGTTCTTTTTATATCAGTAAATAAATGGATGTGTGGCACCAGTTTTCAATTCCTGAGTGCTAAGGCCTAGCCAATGTGGTCACAGAGGTGACATTTTTCCAAGAAGACTGAAAAGAAGTTGATTTGTTTCACCTAAGTGTCTGAGAAGGGACATAATTGCTGTACATTTGGAGGGAGGAGAAGTTTAGCACTAGATGAGGAAAGAGCTGTTCCTGAACAGCTCATAAAAGCACCACTGTGTACCCCGTAAATCAAGTTTCTAGCCGTAAGAGCAGTGAGCGCCTGAGCAGCCATTAGCTGTCTGGTCAGAGCAGCAAGGTGGCCCCCTTGAAGATGTAGCTCTAAGGGCTAATGAAGCACTTTACGGACACGGGGGCCTGCAGCAACAAAATCAACATCCCGGACAGGCAGCTCTCTTCCAATTCTTTAATTCTTTTTTTCTTTTTAAATTCGAAGAGAGCAAAACTTGTTTTACTCAAGCCCTTGTTCTGGTATCTTACACACTAGAGCAGAGTAGCCACCTCTTCACTGGAATACAGCAGTGCAAGAATTTGGTATGAGAAAGACGGTGTTGAGTTGCTAAAGCGGTAATCTACAGTAAGAGGAAAACATGAGGCCTACGAAAACTCTCTTCTCTTTTTCCCTCAGCTGAAAAGAAACCCAGTTTGAAACAGCTAAGTATTCTTTTATCAATGTTGTTTATTCTGCATTGCTACTAATCAGTTTGGTGTTAAGATTTTCCCCAGTCCCTCTTCCAAGTAGCGTGAAAGGCCAACGATGACTCGCAATGGAAGCAGCTCGAAAGACAGCACACAGGCAAGCGCTGGATCTGAGCACTGAGACTTGCTTTGCAAGCACCCGCTGCCAAACTGCAGCCTTAGCACACACTGCTTGCTAAAAATACGGAAAGGCCAGAAATTCAGCAGACCAAATCACTCTGCAAAAAACTATCTGCAAAACCATGGGAAAGGTCTACAATTGAAATAACAATAACACCAAGATACCAAAACAAAATAAAAACCAAGCCCCTCATGATGCAGGTTCACCCTGAGCTTGCAGACCACTACAAGGAAGAACATGAAAGTGGAGGTAACCACAGCAGTTAGTGGGGCCCATCTAACACAGCAACAGCTAATAGCTGTTCTGCTACATAGGTTCTTCCAAACCTCCTTTTTGCATCCTGTGGGCTCTTGCATTCTTCCTCAAATGCTATAAAAAGACAAAAGGTGAACATAGTCTGCCGTGGGGTGAGAACAAGTGAGATCGAGCTCACGTAGGTCCGTCTGCATGGTCCTGAGAAGTTTTGTTTTGCTGCTCTTTCAGATGAGCACGTATCATTTGCCTTTTGCAGCAGCAGCAACCTCATTTTGCATTAGCAGATGGGGAGTAGGAGACACCATTCTTGAGACACTATTTGTTGTGCTGGGAAAAAACCTAAAGGCAAAATTATGTAAAAGTAGATCCTAGACAAGATGCAGAGGTGCCACCAAATGGGGGTAAACACTGACCATGGGAATGGTGCTAACTTCTGCCTTCCCTGGATGTTCACCCCTAGGGCAGTCCTCCAATACAGCAACACAGCCCATTTGCATCTGGAGAAGGTTCCCACTTGGGAATCCTCTGCCCTAGTAGATGGCAAAAGCTCAATTTGCCATCAAGCCATTATGCCATGAAGTCAATGCTTAACTGTGTATTTCTCAGTCCCAAGAGGTAGCAGGATTTCAGAGAAAAACAGATTTTATGGATGCATGCAGGGCATTACAAATGGGACAGAAAACCACTATGATTTGGAAAACTGCTTTTGCGCAGCGGCCTTACAAACTGCCCGCTCACTCGTGACATGTATTGTTAGCGTTTGCCCCTCTGCTGCAGCGGGCAGACAGAGAGAGGCTACCACCCAACAGGGGAAGATCCCACCACGCTCCTTCATTTTGCTCCCTGTCAGAGTGTACATTTTGTGGATGAGAGGATGGAAAAGAACACTGGTTGTTCTTTTGCATTGAGTGTTATAAAATTGGACTTGAAAAGGTGCTGTGCAGTCTGTTTACTTTGCTAATATTATGCCTGCCCACTCTACTTTGCAGCCAAGTTTCCTGAATTACAGTATTAAAGAATATACATGACATTTACAGAATCTTTAAATTTCACAAAAGTGACAGATATTTTTGTGAACGCGAAGAGTTTTCTGTACAACTATTTTATCTCCTGTAATATGTATGTTTTAAAAAACAACATCCAGAGCTGAAACAATGAACTTTACAGTGTGCTACAATCTTTTGAACCATAGGGCAGTAAAATAATGTGCATCATGCTCAGATGGTGCTAATGTTGCAAAGTAAGTAAGTCACTCACCTTGAAGTACCTCAAAATCTGCACTGGAAGGCTTCCTCAAAATTAGCCTCAGAACCTCCCACTTAGGTTAGGAAGTATGATTCGTATGTGATAAAGAAAAGACAACTTAACTATGTAAATTACCAAATTACCCTTGCACTTTCTCAGTAAGAGATGGGTAATTCATGAGCCTGGATGGCACATCTAGAGCCTTGCAGGACTGGGCTAGGAAGGGCTGTGTCTGCTGATGAACGTGCAAAGATAGCCAAGCTGGTACTAGAGGAGGTGCGTCCTGAGCTGGACACTACAGAGGCATGTCAGACACCACACTGTGTCTAATTCCCAGTCCTAATGTTTTAACTCCCAAATCATCCTTTCTTCTAAATTTTATGCTGCTTTATGCCTCTGCAAGGCATAAATCTCCAAATAAACTGCTCTCTTTATCTCTTGCAGGCACTATGCAAACCTTTACACTCTTGTGTAGAAAACGCATGTTTATGCCTTACAGAAGGCAGAGCTAAGTGATACAAACTAGGGAATTTAAAAGTTATGTTTGGCAACTTGCCCTTATTGTGCTCTAATTATTTCTTAATATCCCAGTTTAAGGGCAGCATCTTGGCCCCAATTTTAAATTGTCTGGCATTTCTAAGTTCGTATCACAGGATTAATGTTAAACAGTTTTCAGATTTGTTATTCAAAACTGCTGATTGTGTATTGCTTCACAAAGCAGCATGACTCCATTAGAATCAGGATTTATTGTAAATATGATACTGTTAAGGCTGACTCTTCTGGATATTAAAAATGCATGGAGAAAATCCATTGAAAAATTATTATGTGAGCTGTCGTAATTCGTCAGTTTAATATCTTTGTCATTTGCATTTCTTTTTAAAATGCCAAAAACAATTAAACCTTATCCCACCAACAGCAGTTGCCAAATTTCACTTGAAATTGAAAGACTAATGCATCGTGTCAGTTATTTTATTAATATTAAATCACAAAAACAGAAACAGAAAAGAGAAGGCATACAACAAATGCAGCTACAGAGTATCTAAGCTCTACAGGCTAGACACCTAAAACACATTTTTGCAATACACCCAGAGGAACTGGGCAGGCTTTCATGTGAGCAAGCAGCGTCCCTTGACTGCCAGGCCATGGCTCAGCAAAGCAGAGTGTTGTTGGGCTGTGGCCTCAGTGCCCATTCCTGACCTTCCAGCAACACAAGCTTCTTGCTAGCTGAGATTGCCGTGTTTTCAATGCATCTGTCCTCGTGGTTTCCAAATATCCCTCGCGTTTTGGAGCGACTCAAGTGCCAGCGAGAAAGACAGAAGGCCTCGTGAGTCAGCAGGAGCTGCAGCTAGAACAAATCACTTAAGATTTGTTTCCTGCAGAAACACCAGCTGCTGTCAGATCTGTTTGAATGGTGTCGTGCAAGGCCGCTCTTAGCACAGGTCGGGTCTTAGAGGAAGACAGTTATTTCTGCAATTGGTGTCCTCTGTGATTATGAAATATCCCCCTTTTACTATAGGCCTAGAGGTGCTTTAGTATGCAATAAAACAGGAAATAAACAAATGCAGTAATTTTCGGTAGTGGCATTACAGGAATATTAGTGCTAAACAAATTAAGCAAATATTTGACCCAGCCAGGTTAGCTTCTCCTTTCCCTTACTTAAAAATCAGACGTGATCATGCACCTAATTCTGCACGGAAGTTTGTCATTTGCTACATTCCCAGTGCCTCAGATACACTTGTCCCACAGTTGTCAGCAAGGGGCTGTCCCCTTTGGGACAAAAACAGCCAACAGCAAACATTGTTCATGACGGAATTCATATTTCCGCTCTCTTCCTTATGAGGAATTTTACTAGTTCTATCATGGACTGCACAAGGTGCTTGGAGATGATACCTTTCTTCCCTGATTCCACCCACACGAGCTGCTACCTCCCACTACCTGGAGCAGGGCAGAGGCAGCCCATGATGACAGACAGAGAAAGGGCTGTGGTTGGTTCCAATATTTCTTGTTGCTTCTGTATTCCAGCCTCTCCAGTGGCAAATGGGACATCCCTCATTCCTCTGAGCAGTGCTCAGGCACACGCTGCCCCTCGGCTTTGGAATTACAGAGCCGGGTTATCCACCTCGTCTGCTTTTAGAGCCCAAGCAATGTCCCTGCAAGTCACTCCATAATTAAGCATCAAGCCTCCTAAAAGGTTCCCAGCGAGACACAGTGGACGATGATTAAGCAGCTACGGGCTGGCTCCTTTCTGCCAGCAACCTGCTCTTTGGTTATACAGCTTTGCTTTTCCCCTTGTGGATGACTTCCAGCCCCCTCAGTTTTAGGCCTTAGAAGCCCCTGGGGTGCGGGCTGCTTTTCTCAGGAGGGTTTGAGCCGATGACACCTGTAATACCAGCTCTCACCCTTCCGATAGCAGCTAAGGGCTGGCGATCGTGAGGAACACCTGAGGATTTTTGATGAATGCCAGGTTGGGATTTTTGCTTCCACATACAGGACTGGATCCTTCACAACAGATGGCAGCAACAGCTCGGAGCTCCGAGCACTGGACTAAGGACATTTTGCCTAAAAACAAAGAGCCAAGAGATGACAATAAAAGACACCAAAACAGTACCTGATGGCAAGATGCTTATTAGTTTGGTCAGAAAAAGAGAGATAGAACTTGCTAGAAAATAAAATCTGCATCATACCATCTCCCCGCACCAGCCAGAGTTGACAGCGGTTCTTTATAAAAAGCACTGCAGAGATTGGAATAAATATTTAAAATATCATGAGTTTATGTCAACACAGTGCAACCACAGTATTTCTAGCTACAAAGTTACCCAAGAACCATTTTAAATTGAGAGGTGTGACCACCACTACCTTAGAAGATACAGTAACATTTCAGTCATAGCATTTGTTGACTTCTAGGGCAAGTTACTGTACAGTTATTCCAGGTTACACATCTACACACTTGAAAAGCTTGCATGGAAGTTTAATTCTCACAGAAATATTTTTCAAGATCATGGCTTCATCACACTGTTCTGGCTCCTGGGTGAAGAGGCATACACCGTGAGTATTATTCTAAAATTACACCAAGAAGAAATGCAATTTCCTAGTGGGCAGTGACCTGTAACACACTAGCGCATCTGCTTCAGCTGAGGCCATGAGAGAAAATAGTATGAGACAAAAATATACAGGCAGTGTAACATGGAAGACTGGGTTGTCACTTCGCATTTTATTGCCCAGGTGCCACCTGTTTCACTGTCCAAGGAAACCTGCATATAAACCCAATAATGATTAGCATGGCATCAATGACAACCACATTTTGCAAGGACAGCGAGTGAACTTGATGGATGGAGTGAAAGGAGATGCTGTTGCCCTTCCTGAAAACATCTTTATCCTTGTAGGAGGAGGAGAACACGAATGCAAGCACAAGTCTTTGGAGCAAAGGACTGCTACAGATCCGCACACAAGCTGCTGTCAGGACACACGAGTTGGGTTTTGCTGCTGCAGTTTGAAGCTGTCCTAGTGCCTCAGGGGCTGGCAAACCCAACTGCCACAGTCTCCATTGCAAGAGATTTTGTTTCAGGAGGATTCCAGATCAATGGGAACAGTTCATCCAAGCTCAAGCCTTGGAGAGCCAAAGAATTTCAGAGCCCTTCCTGGACAGCAAGGGACCCTTACCACACACTGTGAGGTTTTCAGTTAGGCTAATTCTCCATGCAGATAAGCCAGGCCATATTAAAACTTTACGAACTACTGGATTGATGAGAATGCCAGGTAACTCCCAGCTTGCTGCTATAACTACCTGAATGCATTTCTTACTTGCATTTTCATAAGATGTGCACTATTTGCCTCAAATTCAGGTAGCAGACTACAAAGTGCCCGCAAGATGAAATCCTTAAACAGAATTAAGTCCCAGCAGTCTTCAAGGTCACAAAAATAAGTCATATTGATTTGCTGAAAATAAAAATGACTGATTACTTCAAAAGCAAGAGAATTACAGTCAACAAACTGCTTCCTGTGTCTCGCAATCCTCCTGTGACACAACGGATAGCATGAAGAGAAAGACTAGACTGACACCTGGCATTTACCTGTCCCATAACATTTTAGACCTCAGAATAAACAGTGTCTCTGTCATGGATAAGCTTTAAGTTCCACTATTGGTCAAACATGGAGCTGGAATATCAGACATTCCTCAGAGCTAGGATATGCAGTAGGAAAACCTTCAAGTTCCTTTACCGCAGATTATTTACTGGCAGGCCTAGCCCGCAGCCACAGCTATAGAATCGACATAATGTAGGGTAACAATTAACCACAGCCAGCTCATTAGTGCTAGAATGATATTCCAAGTGCAAAGGAGTCACATAAATCCCCAGGAAGCACGAAACAAGGCCTCCCCGTTTGTTAATAATAGTGTTGGATGCGTCCACGGCCACGCTGTGCAAGAGGCACCCACGGGTGCCCGTGGGGCAGCACGGCCGGCTGACACCTCTGGCCGGAGGGACGAGGCTGCTCCCGCTCATCCCAACAGGAAATTGGGAAAAAAAACATCGCTTGGGGGCAGGCCTGTTTCCACAGCGCCTTCCTCCCTACCACGGCCGGCTTGGCACCACTTTTGTGTTCCCTTTCTCCCTCATGCGCTTTTCCCAGCCCTCCATGGGGTTTTTAGTGGTGTTTTCTTCCACAAGTGCCGTCCTCGGGCTGGGGGGCAGCCCCACACGTGGGGAAGGCGACGTGGGGACGCACTAGGGCAGCCAGCCGGCCCTGCTGCACGAGGAGGGGCCGCGCAGGCCCCACACAGCGCCCCAGACACCTCCGTGCCGCCCCTGGAAGGGCTTCCCAAAGAACACAAGGGCACTGAGCTCTATCACTGGCACAGAATAAAAGTGTAAGCAGTCTAATATTTAAATGTTTAAATATTTAAATTTTGGGTTTTTTTTAATGAAAACATTCAGAGGGGTTGGAGTAGATGATCTCTGCAGGTCCCTTCGAGCCTCAGCCATTCTGTGACTGTCAAAAGCAGAAAGCACCATGGACTGGGACAACTTAAGGGTGCCCACAGCTGGCCTGTCAGCAGCACCATTAAAACCAGACAGACCCACACAGTTAGGGGCAAAAAAAGTATTCTAATGTTGACACGGAATGTGACTGATGATTGACAGAGATACAGTCATGTTGTGGAGAGCAGAGGATGGAGTTTTGCCCTACAATTATCCGCGATCGCACTGTGAAAGTCTCCCTGCCAGAAGGATGAATTCAGGAACCAAGGCCCGATCCCCCGACACTGGAACCAAGTTGTGATTTCCAGCACTCATGGGCTACAAGGAGCAGCTGCCGGGACGCGGCTGCTCCCTGCTGCCAGAACAGCATCTCCGTAGGCAGGTATCCAGCTTGTATACATTAGCATGTTTACATTTCAACTGACAAACTACCAAAGAACAAATTAATTGGGTGCTCCACTTTATTGCTGCAAACACCCTGCTCCCCTCTGCTTTACCCCGACTGTCGGAAGTGCCCTGATTGCACCCAGCGGGTTTCCAGAGAGGCACTCAGAGCCCCGCAAAACCCGAGCGCTTGGGCCACATCCGCAAAAATTCCCAGCTCAGAACTGCCACGTTCATGCCCAGCTCCACTGGATTTCAATTAAGGATCAAGTGCCGTAATAGAAGGAAGGTGCCTAAAAACACCCCTGTGGATCTGGGCCTGGCTACCTAGCTCCCTGCAGACTCTTTGGAAAGGGAAGTTTTCTCCATGATGCTCCAAACACGGAGCAGCCAGGCTCTTGGGAGGGCTCCCAGGAGAAGGGAGCGTGTCCATACCATATGTGTCGGAAGCTCGCCGGGATCCCAGAGCACGGCCTGGCCCGCTAACAGCGGCCCACTCCTGTTTTGCTCACATTCAATTCAATTAGTTTTTGCTGGTGTGTGTGCGGGGGAAGTAACTGATTTTAATTTTTCCTTCCAAAGGGATTATTTTAACTAATTCTAACAGTACACTTTGCTTTTTTTTTAATAAAACGCAAAGTGCCAATCACCCTTTCTGTACAGAAAGAAATCCCTCTGGAGTTATTGAATGAATTGGCGTTATAACGTGCTTTGAAAGGAGCTGATAAAGTTGTGCCAGCAGCAAAGCTTTACTAATTTTAACTTCCAATTTTATTTATTTATTTAGATAATTAGAAAACTAGAACCTTCCTAAGGCAAAAAAAAAAAAAAACCAGGAAAACCAGTTTCTATGGCTTTCAGACACTAGCATCTGCCCTCGCCCCCCCCAAAACTGGACTTTAAAATAGATATGACTCACTCCAGAACTGAATCTTGTAGCTGGATTAAAGTAATAGCGCTGTCAAGACTTCAAAAGTATTAATTGTTGCTGCTTGAGAGTTTAAAAACCTGGAGGAATTAGTAGTTCTGTGTCACGGTATCTATTGCCTACAGGCAGCGTACTGGAAAAAATGAATCCTTTCTCTCTGACTGGGAATTTCTGCCTAGTCATGGAATAGGGACCATAAGTCACTATCATTTATATGTTAAGTCTACTTAAAAAGCTAACCAAAGTACCAAAAGCAAAGAATATTTCTGATCTAATATTTCACAAAAATGAACAATATAGTTGGTCTACGGCAATTTTTAAGCTCACAGGTACTGGCAATATAATCCTCCTGGATATCAACATTTTAATTCCCAGGAAAACTCAAGGACTTTAGAGAAATAAGAGAAACGAAGCACCCTAATCAGTTCATCACAGAAGTCAACAGCAATACACTTGAGATGAGACTGACCTGGACAGCTTAGTAGACAAGAATTTTACTATCACTAAAAAAAGCCCTAATATAAAACACTATACCCACCCCCCCTAAGAAAAACATCCCTTCTACACTCACGGTATCATATTTGAAATCTCCTGTTCTGTGGAATATTTTAATCACACACTGTGGAGGGGAACATCACTTTCAAATTCAGTAACCGACAATCCTGGTGATCTAAACACATTTTAAAAAGCACTGTAATCCCTGCAAATTCTGTATCCCATGGTGTATTTTACTGTTCCTGACATATCAGTAAGACACTGACATGTTTAAGTTTTACAGCAGCCAAAGCAACACGCAAAATATCTATCACAAAAAGCTCTGGTTTTATTCTGATCAGTTATACAAGGTAATCCAAAAGGGAAAGGCAAATAATCCATTTAATCAAATATGCAATGTTCGTATTGCGTGCACATCTTTAGAAATCATGAAGTGCCTTATTTAGCATGAAAATGCACGATTTAAAGTTAGAACATCAACAGGAACAATCAAAAGTGCAAATATATTCAATATTTTGTACTCTAAATGTAAGGGATCAAAGTATATATAAAAATAGAAATATCTTAAAAATAATGATTGATCTTTAAACATATTAAAAAAAGATATTATCTGCTTTTTTAAGCTTTATTAGCTACCTGTACACACTTATTTCAATCTGTGAAAGATTTTTTTTCCTACTTAAGTGTATACATTTTCCCTCCCTTCCACATTTCCTGCATATACATTCTGAAATAACATTGAAAACATGCAAAAGACAGACCTTTCACGACAGCTTATGTTCACATTTCCAGGAAACAAACTTAAAATGAAAAAAAAAATACCCCAAGACCATAAAGGGTTAAAAACTGAAGTGTTCCAAATTTTACACATAGAAATTTGACTCAGTGAAGGACGTTTAAAGAGAAGAAGGCACAAAGGCTGAAGAAACGCATCCTTGCAGCAAGTGAAACAGGCTACAAACAAGCCCCGTAGCCCCTCTACGGACCAAGATCTGTTTTATGTCACTTACCAGCATTATCCATTTTCCCCGCTCAGTTTTCCGGAGCAGAGTTCCCCAGAAAAGCAGCCGGTGCCGCCTCCGTGGCTCTGAGGAAGCCGCTGCCCTCCTCCTGATCAGTAGCCCTTGCTGGCAGAGCGAGCAGGCTCCGTGCGCTCACTGCAGTAGACATCACCAGGAAATTTATATCTCCAAGGATGACAAACAGCCATTAGCTCCATTATAGGCTGATTAGGATTGTGTGAGCCTATCAAGTAGATACTTAAATCCCCCAGGGTTTTTTTTACCTCTTTGGGGAGAAAACAAAAGAACTCTGAGCCTATAATATTGAACACACATTGCTGAAAAGTAAAATGAAACACTGATGAGGCTACGTTGAAAGGGCAGGGATTAAAAAAAACCTTCTGAATAGAAAAAGGGCAGAAAGAAAAAAAAAACTGAATAAAAAAGGGATGTGTGACAAAGCAACGAGGTATGTTTATCAATGACACTGAAGCAAAGTTTTAAGGAGTAAAACGAAAAAATGAGACGGAATCTAAGCCTGAGAAACCACTAGGTTAGATTAAAATTTGCAGCCATTAGACTTAACAGTGCTTTACATCCTACAAGTTCTGTGGGATGTACATCTACCTGATGTTCCTCTGTCGTTTACAAGAAACTCAGTGGACTTGCTCATCTGCAAATGTATGTCAACACATTAATTGTCTCTAGACATTCATTATCACACCATTTATAGCTAAGGAAAGGGTGAACAGTAACTAAAGGGCTTTAAAAACACACTGGAATGTGTCAGGATTGCACTCAACAAAATCTGACTGACAAATGCTGAGATGAACAAAATTTCTTCTAAAATTTTAAATTCCACCCAAGTCTCTGATGCACATTTTTTCATAGAAACAAAGAAACAAAAATAAAATAAAAGGAAATTCTAAATACTTCTCTTATTGTGCCAGAGTTCGCTCCTTATAAACGTTAAAACAGAAGAGAAAAATCTCTCTTCTAGCAGCAGCAGGTGAACAGGAGCAGTTCACGGGGGGAGCTGGGACACTTGGGTTCCAGCCCCAGTCTGCCAAGGATTTCTTTGCAACCCTGAACTGACAGCACATAAATGCCACACAACATTTTCCTGCTATTTTCTCCTGGTTATAAATAATTTACTCAGCTACTCTAGCCCTCTTTACCGCAGTGGAAAAGAAACACAGATTTTTGAGTCTGTATTTTGCTGACATGAGTCCCCCTCAGCCCAAGAGCATCATATGAGCAGCAAAAAAATCTCGCATTCGTCACCCCTTCACTGCCCCTTTTATCTTATTTGTCCTTTTTAAATGTTAAATAAAAAGACAATTGCAGCACTGCTCTATCTGCACTGATTAGGAGCGGGGAGGGGGAGAATCAATGGCTGAGAGCTAAAGTCATCAGAAAGAATGGAGAGTATTTAGGGCACACCGGATATATTCTGTGTTAGAGAAAGGAAACGTTGGAGGGCTAAGGAGAGACGAAAGATTAGAAATCTGTCACACTTCATATTAAGCTTCTATTTATAAATGGCTTAAAAAGACTTTATAAAAAATAGGAGCTATCATAAGCATGTTGAATTAGTATGTGCTATAGATAGCTACAGTTGTACAGTACTGGGGGTTAAATATGACCAGTAAGCAGCTTATTCACCTACTGGATGCTGCATCAGTTAATGACAATTGATTAATGGGACAATTGAGGTAACTGGTATATGTACATCTGATGAAATCTGAATGCTCCTTGCATAGGAGCAGTGAACTGGAGGCATTAAGGCAGATCACAGAATCACATAGAATGTTTAAGGTTGGAAGGGACCTCTAGAGATCATCTAGTCCAACCCCCTGCTCCAGGAGTAACACTGAGAGCACGGGGCACAGGGCGGCATCCAGGTGGGTTGGGAAGATCTCCAGAGAAGGAGACTCCACAGCCTCCCTGGGC
>JAUBOD010000141.1:444006-473253 GCA_032353885.1 Nothura maculosa
GCTGCTATATCAGCCTGTCAGATCATGCTAATAAAGTGGATTAAAAGCTAATTAAAAAGATTAAATGTAACAAGGGCAGTCAAAACAAGTTTGCAGAGGAAGCAAATTAATGTCCTTTCTTTATAAATTCACAGATTTAAAGATATTATGTGTTTTAAATTTAAAAAGGAAACCATGTCATATTCCAGCCTGTGGTCCCACTATTTATCTAGTTCACAGAGTTCCTGACACCTTTCTAACATACACGCAACATTTCTCATTTGGCTAATTTTTCTACTGCTAAGACACTCTCACACAAGAGCAAGCTAAGCTCAAATATGCCTATTATGCAAGGGGGAAGTGCACTGAGGAGTACAAATGCTTGGCAGGTTTTACCAGGAGTACCTATGGAGGCTTCTGCTATTTGTCAGGCTAATGCTGAGGAGAGGGGTGATGCAGTAGAGAGCCTGAGGTTTTGCTTCTTGATGCTGCCACTGACCCCGTGCAGATAATGTGCTAAGTGCTCAGCATCTCTGCTTGCTCCTCTAAATTACAACGCTTTCAGTAATACCTTGTATGGGGGTCTTGAGGCTAAACATGTAGAAAGCAATTCTGATTCCTTCCATCAAGCCTCTCATTAACTGTAAAATGCCTCCAGGGAAAGGCAGCTGATTAAACAGATTCCTCCGTGACATAATGAATTTGCAAAACCCTTCCAGTTTTGTTTGGAGACGTTTGGGGAATAATCTGTTCATTCATAGAGGGTGAAACCCGCTGAGAGGGAGAAGGGCTCCATTCCCTCCACCTTGGGGCATAAGGAATCCTGCTGAGAAGCGTTTTGGGTGGATGACCACAGAGAGAGCGGGACAGGGCCACGGCACAACTGGCCACATCCCCTGGCTTGCCCAGTTCTGGTGCTAACCCCAGGGCAATGCTCTTTGGGCACGGTCTCCTCACGCAAGGAGCACAGGAAAGACGCACGAGGCTTTTTCCAGTGCGCAGATCTTGTTTTCAGTGTGACTCAGCTCAGGAGAGTCCATCAGGATGACATGGCTTGTGCTTTATTAGCAGTTAGGTTAATGTTTGGAAATAAAAAGACTGATGGTTTTATCTGTTTAATCATTTGGTGCTGCCAAGAGCGACCATAAGCACAGCTCAGCGGTGCATGCAGGCAGTACGGGCTGACATTCATTATCCACCACTAAAATCCAAACATTAGTGCACCAGTTGTGTAGCAGGCTGGCAGGGCAGGCCGCCAGCCTCACAGCTATTGGAGTGACTCAGTGATAATAATGTTTCTTCATGGAGGATTTTAAATCTGTCTTCAATGGGAAGAAATAGGGATGGATGAGGTGGGCTAATTTCAAAGCCTGGCAGTTATCTGTGTTTGCCCAGCTTTCTTGTGCCCTCAGCTGAACCAAGGCAGAGCTGAGGATGAAAAAACACCTCTAGTTTTTCCCCCACAGTTGTTTTACTTGGCCTGCAAATGTTCCTGCTGCCTTTTTCAATCCCTTCTCTCCAGGTGTGCTCTTAGGAGAGCAGCGGTTGCAAAGCAGGCAAAGACAACACTGACCTGCCATATGCAGCTAGCAGCAGATACAGCAATTTATCACCATAAAGCAATTGGGCAGACAGATCACGCAGCCAGCTGGCAATGAGACAGCGTTGTATCTGGCAGATGCCATCAGTCCAAAGTGCAGAATAAGAGTCAAGGGGAGCCAAGGGGCACCAGGAGGTTGCCTCCATAGAGGCATAGCTACCTCAGCTTGTATTTTATCACCATTACCAAAAACCAAAACGAGCCACTGCCAGACCAGGAAACAAGAGGTGCAACTATTAAACTTTATGAGCCTCGGAAAAATGCAGTCCAGACTTTCATGGTTGAGTCAGCAAGGACCTATCTTCCCCATGCAACATAAAAGGAGAGAGAAGGCAATGAAATAATCACATTGCAGGTACATCCAAAGCAGTGCTTCCTTGGATGTGCAAACAAATGCCTTCCTGGCTCCTGGGATGATGCATGGATTGGTACATGCATAGTCCAGTTGACCAACAATTTTAACGAGCAGCCATTGTGCATTTCTCAGAACAGAACAGCTTAGAGTCAGCCACATTAAGTGATTTTTTACAAAAAGCTTCTCAGTCCAGCAAAAGTACAGATGATCTGTCACGTAGGAGATGGATCCCTGCAACAGCCACCATGTTAAATGAGACAGAAAAAAAGGACTTGAAAGCCTCAGTAGCTTGTGTAATTTTCCTATACGTTTCTTTCTCCTGCAGGTATTTCTTCTGCTTTTTATTTCATTGGAATGAACTATTTTCCCTATTTTCTATATAAAAGGTAAAAAAACAAACAAACAAACAAACAAAACAAAACAACACAAGCCAGGTTCTGGTCATCTGAGATATTTCTAACAGAGAAAATGCTGTCAGGAGTTGCCCCTGGATTTAACATGGCAGACCAACATTTTTAATCTTGCCTCCTCTGCCAGAGCTACACTGCTCGCTAGCACAAAAATAACCAGAGACTGAGCTCTTCCCACTCTCTCTGCCTTTCCTCATATATTCACCAGAAAAATAGCTGGAGCACACCTCCCACACACTGCACAGCATCCAGGCTCAAGCAGTCTTTAAACAAGCTTTTTCCTGTCCCAAGCCATTATGCTAGAGCTAGTCAAAAGTTAACACTTGCAAGGAAATAGTGAATTCAGAGCAAGGAGAGTGGGGGAAAACCCAACCCCAAACAAACCTGAACTTTAGCACACCCAGAATGTGCTACCACTTCCTCCTAGCAAGAGGCTCTCACAGCACTATGCACCCTTCATTTTCAGGGGAGGCCAGGGAGGAAGGAAAGGGAAAAAAACCTACCACAACCTCCTTCAACATCCACCTCAGGACAATTTGCTCAAGTAGCTACAGAATTTCCCTCTGGCTCCACGTTTTCAGCCTTACCATTTAATGAGAAACCCTTGCCAGCTGCATGCAGCTCCCCAGCAGCCCCTGTGATGAGAACAAGCACCTGAGGACCAACCCACCAGGCTGAGGGAGCAACAGCTCTTTGCTTTCCAGGTCCCCTGCACTGTCAGAGGCCCTGGGAGCCCATGGAAGGGACAGCAAGGCCACTGGGCAGCAAAAGCAGATCAGCAGCAGCCAGGAAAGCACTGCAAGCAGCCATGTGTTAGGAGTTGTAACTTTGTCCTAAGCCATAGAGGAGGTGCAGGCTTTGCATGCGTGTCTGCTGTAACCACCATTTTGTTTTACAGCAGCATTTCTTTATTACGCCTCTCTTTCTTTTTTTCCTTGTATTTTAGTCACAGCTGCTTGAGGAGGCTTCACTTTCCCTTGGAGCTGCAGTTCAGTTAAAGCCCAACTTTAAAAATACATTTTCTAAATATGCACTATTCACTCTTGTCCTCGGTGACTTGACGGGTAGAAATAAGAGCTGCAAAAGCAGATCTTGACAGTCATCCTTAAACCTTGCTTAATATGGAAACAATCACCTGCCATTTAAGCATTTTTTTTAAAGTGGCATAGTGTGCTCAAGAAAATGAATGCATCTAGAGTCTCATCCTCTTCATTTTCTAATGGAAAACTTATTTACAGAGATTGCAGAAGTGCACAGGAGAAATGACAGATCCTTTCAGGTGGCCCCTCAAAAACCATCCAGGCCTCTTTTCTCTCATTTTATGCAAATGCAATGCATTTGGGTGTGCATGTGCATATATTTTCCTCTCTGCAGACACCCACTGGCACAGCTTTGAACTTGTGTCTTACGAAATCCCAAGGACGAGTGTATGTCGGTGCATAGAGCAGAGACTGGCACCTCGCAGCTGCAGGAAGAGGCAGGCCCAGGTGTTTCCCCTGGAACAAGTTACATTCTGTCTATCTCGCGCTGTGGCAGCTGCCCCTGCAGAGACTCAGAGATATTCGAGACATCTTGCAGAGAAGGTGATATCGAAATGACATGCAGAATTGCAATAGCAATGGCCCAGGTTTAGCCGTAGCTTCTATGCAGTGCAATGAGGGTACTAAAGCAGTGTTATTCTTGCTCCTGGACCCCAAAACGTGGATAGCACCTGGACCTACTCAGGAATGGTTTCAGTCAGGCCAGGTTCTGCTCTGGCTGTTCCAGGCTCACTTTTGAATTGCTGAAAGGCTTTTGCTGCAGGCTGGAAATTACCCTTAAATTCCGGAGTAGAGCAAGGGATTAACTTTCCTCCTCCGCCATTTTTATGCTAGGCTTTTTTAAGAAGCACATCAGAGGAGAGGGTTTATTCACATCCCTTGTGCTCATTGCTTGCACGTTCAGGACACATGCCCCACTTCATGCACTGCCCTCTTGTTTTCAGCTGTGTCTGTCACACGTGGCGAGTCCCTGTGACTGCAGCTGTATCCCAGGAGGCATCCAGGTAAAAGAAGGCCTGGGAGGTTTGTTGCTGGGGGCTCAAATTATGCTTAGAAAATGAGCTAAGCTAAACATTATTTTCCATTGAAAGACCTCCTAAGAACTAAACTGCAACTCTGCTATGCAAATTTAGCTACCAAGTCTCTGGGATAGGATGTCCAGGAGCAAGGACCTTCCCCTTGTCACCAGCATGTCTCGGTTCTGACCTGAAACACAGACGTGTTGGTCCCTGGTGCCAGGCGCAGCGCTGTGTTTGCGGTCTGCTGCAAATGCTGGTCTGCAAGGCAGTGCGTTGCTTTATGGCGTACGAATAAAAAGCACCGAGCTCAGTTCAGCTGAATTTGCCTTTGCTGGGAAAGGAAATAATTATTCTATTTGTTTTGCTTCCAAGATGTGAATAGCAAATGTCTTTCTCACCTCACTGAGAGGAAAAATCACACTCAATATGGTTGAGGTGCACCCCTTTTTATACTGAGCAGCATGACAACCTTGCAATTTGAACAGAATTTTTTTTTGGCTGTTACCTTCTGTTTTTTTCTAATGTGATTTATCATTTGGAGATGCCTCATACATGAACATCTTGGGTTGTTTCCTATAAAATGGCACAGCTTATAAATAAAAGGAAAGGGAAAAGTAGAAAAAAAGTGAAACTAATTTCAAACACACTTTCAGAGGAGATGATTTAGCTGCAGTCTGGAGGAAAATACTCAGCCAAAGGAAAAAAGTCTTCCCTTTTAAAATCAGCCGTGCTGGTCTGTCACCGGGAATGGGAATGGGCAGATTGGCCCTTCCCAGGGGCTCGAAGAACCTACGTGATATTTCTTTTCTTGGAATGTGTGACCTATGATACTGCCATGGCTACTGCTTTTATTTATTTATTTTTACAGTGAACGTGTTGTGCCTGAGATCATCTTTTCCAAAGCTCATACGTATCTTCTAGAACGCTGGTGGCCAGAGGACAATTTCAGTATTTACATCCTGTGACAAAAGGCAAAGTTTTGGGAAAAGAACACAACGAGCATGACGGACATTTTGACTGAGAATGCCCTCAATGTTGCAGTTCTCTGACCTACCACAGGTTTTTTTCAGGGACTTTTTTCTCCTTTTTAGAAATTGGGTGTTATGACACAAATGTATTAAGATCCTCATGCAAAGGGTGTTTTCGTCTGGTCAAAGGTCTTGTGAAACAGAAGCTCTTCAGTACAGCTGGCATTTGGTAGTGTAGAGTTGCTCTTGTCTCCTCAGGTTAGGTGACAGCAATCTCTGTCCCTGTGTTACTTCTTGGCCTCAGTCCTCTTGAAGTAACATGATCCACAAAGTGAACATTAGAAATGTTTTCTGAGCCAGGGATTTTGCCCTGATGGATTTCAGAAAGTCCCTTCTCTTTCTCTCAGCTCTTATGTCATCCTCAGCTGGTCTTACACAACTGAGGCTGCTCCCTGGAGTGACCAGGCAGCCACTGCCTCTACGTTTCACTCTAGCCATACTGCTTTGATCAACCAAAGCAACTCAAAGGCAGATCAAAAGCAGCTACTCTGATCTGCAATTCGGTCTCATGTCTCATCCCCGGCTACCTGCCTGACCCCTCCTTTTCAGTCCTTCTTGCTCTCTTAGCAAATTTTGTTCTGACTGAAGTGATGTTGTTGAAAGGGTAGGCAATCCTGCGACCAGCTCTGTAGGTAGAGATGCAGGGAAAAGGATTGCACTATGATTTTATCTGATAGAACAAGTAAATCAATGGTGTGAAGATTCATCATTGTTTCTAACAGCCCTTTCTGTCAAGGGAATTCTCTGAGAAAAAGGTCGTGTGCCATGAGCCTACCCTTGCTGCTGTACAGTTTGAGTGCACTACTGAGATTTCACCAGGGACTCTCCGAAAGGAGAGATCTTGTAGCACTGGCTGTTACGTCTAACTGTAGTACACCTCACTGCCTACTACAAACCCACTACAACTGTGTGCCCAGATTCCTTCTACCATTCAGAAAGAAAGCAAAGCACTAGGAATCTTTCTGGGCTGAGAGCAGCCACCTGCCATGATGCCAGATGCTAAGGAGGAGGATTTAATCCCAAATCCTGAAATATTGCCAAGAATTATTTTGTCCTGAAAAGCATGGTCTCCCTTCATGCAGCATTTTCAGTCTGGAAAAGAGAATTAAATGAGGTACCAAGGTACCCCACTGGGGTGCTTTCGCTCAGAGGTCAAGCACCCTCACCTTGGAGTCATTTTGAGAAGATGTACACGTAAGCTTTTAGGTGCTTGAGTAGTTTTATATCAAAAACTCAAGCTCCTACAGCCTTGATGTCCTTATCTTTTCAGGGGAAATGGAAAAAGGCAGTTATTTTGACCATCCATGTTTCAGAGGCTGTTGTTCTGAAGTAGGGGTTCATCTCATCTGAGTTCAACCATTTAAAACTATGGGCTGGTCTAACTGAACCACACAGGTTTCCCCATGATTTATCCCACTGCAAGTTACAATTATTTATTTATGTGTGTCCCACATATATGTATGTGTGTGTGTATATAGAGAAAGAAAGATGGAGTGTATTGCTCCTGGAGCTCCCTTTCCTTTACTATTAAGACAGTACCATTCAGGTGAGTCCAACACCAAACTTTTATATGGCTAATGGCTGATGAAATCAATCTTGCAGTGAAACTATTAGTTAGGTAACTAAGCCCAGCCCAAGCTTCTTGCTGAATCTAGTCCTTTTGTTCCAAGCCTGGCATAATTCCTCTTAAATGTCACTGCTTCTGTTGTCCCCACTGGCCGTATTTCATGGCCGATGGGTGTTCAGACCAGGAGGCTTTGTGTTGGTGGGGCCTGGTTCAAGTGGTCACCACTTCTGGAGATGCTGCCCACAAGACAGGACTAACCTCAGTACAAGTAGACACAACATTAACCATCTTGCCTGTTCTCCCTTTTGCCCCTGTTCTTTGGGAGGATTACACATGTGGAAAGCAGGAGGAAAACATTGGCCCAGGCAGTTGTGTAACGGTGCTTGCCTGCTGGTGTCATGTTCCTTGGAGGGTTTTTCCTTTCCAGGGTGAGCTGGAGTGGTTCCCAGGCTAGGCGAGGGTGCGAGTGTCATTTATGACAGCTCCTCAGGATGACTCCAGCTACCCTGGGTGCTGTGGGACCAGTCCCTTTTTCCTTCCTGAAAGTCACATGCTAAGCACAGCTCAGCTGGAGTCAAGGACCAAAGCCAGTTAATTTTACGTACTACATAAACTGCCATACCAGGCGCACTGTGGGTGAATTAAGGACATACTTTCAGCCTTAATTCTGGGTTTCCTAGGTTTTGTCAGTTTAAGCCAGATTCCTAATGTTATTTTAATGCAGTTGTTTTGTGTGTGAATAATATGCCTTTTATGCCAAACCACAAGTCCTGGAACTAATATCTCATAAAAATGCCTGCAGTCCAAAGCTAATAGCTGTTATTCAGCTGATCAAGTGATGCCTAAAAAAAAAATTACAGATTAATGCTATTCCCGAGGGGAAGGTAAAATTAGAGTTGACTTTTGATGCAGTAGGATGCTCCTGCAAGCAGTGTGGGAGGCGGAGGCCGGGCCTTGGTGTGGATGGGTGGGCCGAGTGCAGGTGCTCGCTTTGCTCCTGCTTGGAGGGGTAACAGGGAGGGATGGGATGCCCAAAGGGGAGCAGAGCTCGAGCTCAGGTAGGCGCGGGTGCATTTTGTGAGGAGAAATCAAGCCACAGGAGGTCAGCACAGCCTGCGAGAACAGCCGGCGTTGCCGAGCCGCGCTGGTCTCTCTGCAGAAAGATCCGTTTCCCAGAACATCTTATTTAGGAAACTCGCCTCCCTCGCGGTGGCGAGCAAGGCAGAAGGCTTATTTAGGAAGAAGGCGAGGAATGGGCACGCAGGGTGTGCGTGTGGGAGCGCAGTGCCGAGCACAGCCCTGGCGGGGTGGGAGGCCCGGGCGACTGGTGTCCTCGCACGCTCACTGCCCATCCGATGGCTTCCCTTATTGCCCTACCGAAACACTGAGGGATCGGCTGGATCAGATCCTGCAGAGGGGAGGACGAAATGTGGTGTGCACCAACACAGTTTGCTTCGCTCCTATTGGATTCATGCCCTCACTTTACTCCAGCTCTCTGGTTCTGCATGGTGGGAATGGGCAGGGACCTCTTCCAGGGGCAGGCAACCAGTTCCCAAAGGGAAAACGTGGAGACGGCACTGGGATCACTGGAGCCGCAGGTCACTCAGTCACGATACAGGTAACCTTTTCCAACCTCGCACTACGTTTGGCAGCACAAGGTGAAAGCCCCTCTTTGGGAAGGGGGATATGAGTTTCCAGTGTGACGGGATGTGCCTCACACACCTGCTCCAGGTGCCCCACATGGTCCAGCCTCACAGATGGGGCTTATGGGGCTCGTGTTCAGCAGGACGAGCTGTGACATACGCTGAAAGTGCCAGAGAATTTTCCACTGCAACTCATCATCTTTTCTAGCTGGTGCAGAGTGCTGTAGAAAAAACATCTTAAGTCTGCTGTTTTTCCTGGCTCTTTTGCTCAGAAATGTGGAAAGTACCTGCAGCAGTGGTGGCTTTTCAAATCCATCCTTTAAAACTCTGGAAACAAAGTGAGTTCAGATGGAAAGGAAAGAAAGTGCATAGTTAACAGCCCTAGGTCTGAGTGGTTGTAAAGTGCTAAGCAGCCTCGCTGCATTAATCCTGATAAACAAGTAGTGGTTTTCAGTCCTGTGTCCCTGGCGCTGTGGAAACTTTTGACATGTCTTTGCTGGCCGTTGTGTTTTGAAGTTAACTTCTGCCTCTGAGTCAGATGGGTGTTAAAAACCTTAGGACAACTGGAACGAGCTGCACAGTAGAAAACAGACACAAAATAAATAATTAAGTCAGTGAGAAAATTGTGGTCTAAATTGTGCCTGAATATGCATTGAAGAGTTAAGCCTTACACTTGAAAATCTTCTCTTTTATTCCATGTTCCTGCAGAGAATGAATGTGTGTTACATGAGGAAGGCAGATTTGTGTGGAAAGCACCTGCTCCTACAGCTTCCAAAGATGTCCTATGGTTAAAGATTAATCTGGCCCCATATAAGCCTATGACTTGTCCAAGACAGTTAGATAGGTTTTACTTCAACTTGTGCACATACATTACACTTGTCAGAAAATTTCTCTTTTACTTCTGTTTTGACCATGTTTCTTCCAATAACAGAATTTTATGTTTTTTGTTGGTTTTATTACTCAATAACTGGATAGAGAGGCATGACATAAATCCATATGCTAGGTATATTCTCTCTCTGAGTGCTTTGGTATGTGTATACATACAGAGAGAGTGTCATAATTTTCAGTAATGTCTTTTGCCTTGCTCATTTGATCTTGCAGACTCACTTGTTATGGTACTTCTAGAGGCAACAAAAGGTGCTAAATATATGGTTCAAGTTGTAGGTAGAGTTACTGGCTTACCCAGCATCCCATACATAAACAGAGCATGCAGTTCTGCAGAGCAGCTTTCAGATTCCTCCTCTCTCTCTTCCTATGGAGCCCAACTCATTTACTGCTCATCAGGTAAGGGACCCTCCCTCCCTGTGCAGTGCTGCAGGACTAGGGAAGTATCAATACTGACAGAAAAGAAGAAAACAGGAAAAAAAAGGAAGAAAAAGAGTCTGAAACACACACAAAACATGTGATTAGCCAATTTGAGGGAGCTCTTTTTTAAAACAGATCTATTTTCCCTTGTCTTTCCTTCTGGAAATTTCTGATCCATTTTAGTAGAGAAATTTCCCTCAGTATTCAGCTTGAAGCAAGCATGTAGAATTTTCCTATCAGGGAAAATTCCAGGCTACATAATGAAAGTTAGGTAAAAGGAAAATAACCAAACAACAAGGCTGCTAATAGAAAAGATGAGACAGCTTGGGCAATGGGAAACACTGTAATGTGGGAATTGAAGTTTACCTTCTGTGGAATGCCGCTGCTGAGTGGCTTTAATTCCACAGAGCAGCATTATATAATTTTTTTAGGGCAAGAAAGAAGCCAAGCTTTATTCCTAGAGCCCTTGCTTGGCTGTCGCAGCACCCCCACAGAAGCAGGCAAGTGGCAGCGAGCGCAAAGGCGAACGCCAGGTTTGCAGGGACCCAGTGCCGGTGCTCGGGGAAGCTCAGAGGCTGGTAGGGGCAATGGGCAGATCTTCAGCTGCTGGAGGGCCATGTAAAAGGTAACGTGTTGTTCCCTTGCTGCTTGCAAGTAAAAATCCTCAGCACAAAATTAAGCTAAATCTCTGTCTATGGTAACACAAACACCCTGCGGAGAGGGTGGCTGAGGAGGCCACCTCCTCCTCAGAGAACCATGTTGTGCCTCTCCAAAGAGCAAATACAAATGTTATTTGGTATCTCCAAAGAGGCAGGTTCCTCAGTGAGCCTGCCTGCTTGTGCACTGGCTTATTCGTCAACTTAGTATTCAGGAAAGGGAGCAATTACCATAGCAACATTCCCATCTTCTGACATGTCTCATGCAGATCATGTAGTCAAGGCAGCGCAGCACCCCTCACACATGTGCTCCATGAACTTTTGTATTACTGACAATATTAAAGAGAAAAATAAGTCTCTTGATTGACACTCTTGCCTGTAATTTTTATGACTCCTTAAAATAAAGATGGAAATGCTCCCCTTCCCCCATCCTCCTCCTTTGAACTGTTTTCTCTCCATCCCACTGAAGTGATGAGAACAGCTCATGCCCCAGATCTGCAGATATATGTTCCTGACACTAGTCCCACGCTATGCAAATGTGTAAACTGCAAAATGCAAAGGGTTTTAAAAAATTAAGTACATCTAGCAGAGTCTAAATTTTAAGTAGAAGTGCTGAAAGGAATTAAAAACCTTCCAGTACCTTTATGATTACTGCTCTATAAAATTAAGCCAATGCTTCGTCCATGCGTTTCCACCATGGTCTGGCTAGTCCTGGCCCAGTGCCAGCAGTTGAGGGTGGGATAGATGAGGCCATGTGGAAAACAATATCCTCCAAAAATCCTGTAGCATTGCCAAAAGTCAGAATAAGACCATTTGATGGTCTGGGATCACACCCATCTCACAGGTGGTTCTGCCATTAAAAGTATCTCAAGTGATTGCCGTGGAGTTCCTGTTCCTGTGCATTTTTTATAAAACATGTAAGTAAAACTCCCCTGTAAACATATAAATACAGCTGTCTTGTGCTGCAGCCAGGCCCTGGCCAAGTGTGTGGGGAAAGTGCTGGGCTTGCACACGCTGCTCTAAGCCTTGCACATCTAAACATTTTACTGTGTCTTGTATCAGATTTTACTTTCACATCCCCACGCTCCCCACCAGCCCTCGCTGATCTTTAGTGTCATGGTGTAAAGCTCTGGGACTTCCCTTCCCCAGCGAGGGTGGATGTGATTATGCTGTGGTCAATGTTGCTTAATGGCTCAGCTGAGATCACGTCTTGAAGGAGCTGCTGCCTCTTGCTCAGATTTGGGAACACCCTCTTCCTTTGTCTGCTCCACAGCTGGTTGTTCCAAGAAATAATTACTGAAGAAAATCCTTCTTTAAAACTTGCCCAGTAGAGACTCCTGGCCAGACTAAATACAGGTACTTGAAGTCTTCCACTATCATAATTTTTTTTGCTGCCTCTCTTGTGCACTTAATTGCCTCCTCCACCTCTATAACTAATAATGCTTCTACCTTGTTAGGCCACCACTAAGGAAAATAGATTGCAGATTAATGCCAGTAGCAGAAGAGGGATGGACCCCCTATCTTCTTTTGTCCCATTACATGAGCCAAGTGTAAACTTAGAAGCCAAAGTGGACCCTTATTAAATAAGAATAATTTATTTTATATAGCAAATAAACTAATACATATATTTAGAAAGCTATCCAGGCGATGCTTTGCCTGCAAAATTAAATTAAGCATCCAGAAATGCAGAAGCAGAATGTCCTGAGCAGCACAGGCAGTGCCAAATGGCACAGTGCGTAAATGTTTGGCATCCAGCAGGAAGAGCCTGCAGGTACCGCAGATGCAGACGGGCCTGGGGCTGCTCACCAAAGAGCCTGCAGCTTGCAAGACTCGCGGCGGCGGGAAAACCTGGAGCACAAGAAGCTGCACGTTTGTAGTTGCAGGGAAAATAAAGCCCATGTCGAGCATGCACGCTGCCAGGGTGTAAAGCTTCTCCAGCCTAGCGGCCAGTGTTTACTTTTTATAATAAAAATGCTGAATTTGAACACCGTGACTAGCTACAGTGTGAACTGTATGGAAAGATGCTGGTTTACTTCTGTCAAGTCCTTTCTTTTTTACAGCTCTGAGGAACAGCAGGTAGCTGCTCTGGTGGGCCAGGCAGTCTGCGGCCTACCCTGCCCATTTCTGTGCTGACATTTGTTGTGCTGAGGTTCAAATCCCTTTACAGCTGTAGTCTGAACAAGAAAAAGGCACTTAAGGGAATAAGTTGACAATTTGCTCTTCTGGGTTACATTAAAATTATTGATTTCCATCTGCTGCTGGACAAAACAGAGTGCATTTTAGATAAAAATAAAATCACTCATTTTGGAGGCTACATGTTTAAATACATTTGCTGTTTATGGTCTGTAAATGAGACAGTGCAGTTCTTCTTAGAGTTCCTTAATAATACAAATCAGACGACGTCACTGTGCTCAAAAGATCTATTTTAGCAGTAAGCACTAAAAGCCCTTTCACTTCATTACGTCATTACAAGCACTGTGCAAAGCTTCCCACCTGGAAATCCCATGGCACCCTCCTTCAGCAAAGCCTCTCTCTGCAGAATAACACCTGGGCATCTGCTTCCAATTCAGCAGGCACGTGAGGATTTTCCTAAACAGATGCTAACAGCTAGATCATTTTACTTTCCAGACTGATTCCATTCCCCCTTTACCCTCCTTGCCTCGGAAAGGAGCGATCATTTCCACTGCAGAAAGTTATTCACTCAGACCTGTAAATACTTTTCTTCTGGGACTTCTGCAGTAGTCAAAATGGCATGTGCAAAGCCCAGACCAAATATACAAGCAGACATATTGAAGACATATGCACTTCCACAACACATGCAAACATCCAGGGTGGTTTTTTCTTCCTTTCTTTGCTTTACAGCATCACCTGTGGCCCCTGTTGAAGTGGCTTACATAGCTCTGAACCGCAGGAGCAGTGCAGAGCAGCTGCCATACCCCAGTGGATACGACCTTTCCTACCAGTATGCGCCATGCTCTCATTGAATGCTTCCTTTCGTCGTTGTTACTGATGGAAAGGATTTACTTGTGGCCAATATTTGCCCCGTTCACATGGAAATGGGAAGACGAGTGTTACAGCTGTGCCCACGCTGCATTCAGAAGGGACCTCCCCTATTTCCTGCTCATTTACTGCCAGGACAAAGCTACCGAACTTGCCCCTGTGACATTCACCTTGCTGTGGCATTTCCAGCATATCTGAGGTCTAACTTGAGTTCCAGGTTAGGAATCCTTTCTACATGCCACTTGATGCTGTCAGAGTTTTGGAGATTACTGAAGTTCATCTTAGAGCCCCTTGGGCTGGCTAATCTGCATAGAAAATGAAAGGTGAATAATGTTGTCAGGATGTATAGTAGTCTAATTGCAAGTTTGGAAGGAAAAAATCAAGTGAGAAATATATGTCTTATAGACTATCATTGCAAACTGTCATCCTGTTGGATTTTTAGCCATTTTTCTAATTGCAGCGTCCAATGCTTTGACATACCTTGATGACAGTTTACCTAATATTACTCAGGTGGACTGAGAAGCAAAGAAGCAATTTCATATCGGGGAAAATGTTTGCTGGTTTCCCTTAAAATAAAGCAATGATTACTATAAAAGACAGTAAAATGCATTTTTATCACACAAAAACTAAATCACTAAAATAATTTGATGTTGAAATTGTGGTAAAAATCAGCAAATTATGGCAATCTGTTAGTAACAGGGTGATATGAGAACTGTGTATGCATGCTTTGGGGTTGCTAAATTCACATAGAAAGCAAGGATGAGCTTTCAAAAGCCAAAAAGCACATATTGTCCCAGTGAAATTCATAGGACTATATCTTCTGAAGTTCTTTGAAAAATTCTGATTTATTTGTTTTAGTATATACTATGTCAAAAGAGTATTATTAAGGCTGCAAAGTCAGGCCCTCAAGAGTGAGGTAATGTCAGAATTAAGGCCGTCTGTTCAACCTTAATTTGGCCCCTTGTGAGTATGAAATATGATACTGCCGTTAATTAGATGATCACACAATATATTTCCCTCTGTCTCATTCATGACATATGATGGATTGTGTTCACTAACAAAACATTATTTTTTCTTCAAGGATCAAGCATCCTGCGTTCTCAACTATCAACTCTATCTTTTTTTTCTGTTAATAAAAGTAATAATTCCTTCACAAGTCTTTTGTTGGTGGTTTACCATTGCAGCTAAAACATATTTAACAAGTAGTGATAATTTTATTTTACTGCAATTATCAAGGGAAAGACTAGAAGTCTTTCTGTTTAGGTTATTCATCTACAAATGATTCCCACTGCTTAAGTTTCAGTGAGATTTTCCCTCCTTCATATTTGATGCAGACCGTTGTATTTGCACAAGCTTTGAGGAGCTACAGATAATACAAAGGAAACAAACTAATCTGCTTTAGGATCCAGATTCTGTGTGGCCTTGCAAAGATCAGGAATTGCAGGGAAAATCCTGTTCAGCCACAAGTTGGATCACTTCCAAAGTTGATAAATATTTTGAAGAATTCAGCTCTACTTCACAAGGAAATGCGGGCATTTTTTTCCCTAAATTTTGGACAGTGACAAATAGATTTTTCCCATACGGTAGAAAGTATTCCTAACGTAACTGCTACCTATCTTCCAAAGAACTATCTCCAGAGCAAGAGGAAGGTAGAGAAAAGTTTGTTAGACACAGAAAAAAAATGTTTTCCACAGATTTGTACTTGCACTGGATGACTTGTTCTGACAACTTTTTTTCCACCCAAAAAATAATTGTCCTGAGAGAAATACCTTTCAGCCAAAATGGCTGAAATTTGGCAGGGTTACAAGTGACTTTTACTTTAGTCATCGTTCATCCATCATCTTTCTAAAGAATGATGGATTGTGTAATTCCAAAGGGAATGAACATGGTCTAGAGGAGTGCTCCCTGGGTACACAGGGCTATAAGTTATTTATACCATTGTTCATACATCATAGGTTGGATTTAGTGCTCTAAATTGTTTTTGACTTTAAATACTATGATTCAAAGCTCATAGTGGGTGGAGAAATTTCTGAAATTTGGAAAGACAAATAAGAGTTCAAAGCTTCTCAGAGTACTATTATTTCATTAGACCAAATGACCCCTACTACATTTTGTGCTACATATATTGCTTTTGACTAATATGGCCAACTTTAGACACTTAAGCCCATAACTGAACCTTGCTGGTTTATTTTCTGAGGTGCTGAGTACCGATATATTCACAGGTATATGGGCAGAGAATTCTAAGTGCAGATTTCTAAGTATTATGTATTTCTGAAAAGCAGTCTTGTTTCACTTGATCCCCTACCTATGCATTCAGCTATGTAATATTTGGTCCCTTTGCTTCCTTTGTATTGTTATGTTTTTCCCAATGTCACTTTAAAGGACATCTTATTAGAAGAAAATTTATCTTGAGCAGGTGCAAAACTCAATGAGACTGAGGAATTTGCAACCACATTGCACCAGTGGTACAATCAACATGGGAGTGACATTCAGAGTGTGCTCCAGCAGAAGGTTTACAGCTGTGTGGCAATCTGGCATTTCTTATTTTTTATTTAACACCTTCTCAACAGGAAGAATTCTTGAATTCAGGGACGGAAAAAAATCCTTGTGAGATCAACAACAACAACAAAAAATCCTAGACTTAACCTAGACTTAACAGTGCAACACAAGTTAGGTTGGCCAATGGGAAAGAAGTCACGGGTACGTGCTCTGGGTTTGCCACCCTAAACCACAGTTGATAGTCACTGCTGCTGCTTCTGCTCTTACAAAGCCTGGCCGGATTCTTTGGCACGCTTGTTCTCCACCATTCCTTTCACATGCTACCAAAGCTTCCAAAAGCACAGCTCGTAGCTCTCTGAAGCATGACTGGATCCATGTTTTCTTTCCTTGCTGAAAGCCTGTTGAAACCACAGACATCTTACCATCTCCAATAACAACCATCTATTAAAACCAAGTCTTAGTTATCTGTGGATAGAGTAACCATGCAGCAGATTAACTGCACATCTCTGCCAAGTCACTGGGATCCAGCAGCATAATGACTCTGCAGCAAGGCCACATGGCTGCAGCTGGTTTGCTTCCAGAGGCAGGTCGAGTGCGTAAGCAGCAAACTTGTTTGTATCTGGCATGGAGTGGGGGCAAGCAAGCAGCAGACTCAGGACAGGTCCAGCAAGCTGGTACCTTGCTCAGTGCTGCACCTGTACAGAGGAGCTTTGGGGATTTGCTGCATTTTGCATCTTCTGCACAATGGGTGGGATTGAGGTCGCCCACAGCAGTGCGCAAGCGGATGCTTGACCTAGCTCTGTGCACAGCCATCCGAGCCTCTACTTTGCTTTCCAGCATGGTTCTTCATGGCTGTGCTAACCAGGCTGCCCTCTTACCCGGCTCTTCCCACACTGCGTTACCTACCTCTGGTAGCGGTGACTTGCCCATGCAGTGGAAAGCAAGAGAGGGATGCTTAACTTTTAGGAGTCAAGAGTAGCCTCAAGTCCTTTAAAATAGTTTTCCCTGTGGTATCTAAACATCAGTATTCAAGAAATTCAAGAAATCTTAAACTGGAAATTCTGCCTTTTTCTGTGTGCCCTGAATTTTGTTCACTTTGATGTTTAAAAAAAAAAAGAAAAAAAAAAGGAACTGGCTGCAAATTTTCCACTGGCTGTGCTAGCTTTATCACGGATCTTTTCCTGGATTCTATGTGAGTTGATGGTACCATGGTTTCCAAGGGACCACTGGAGGTTCCTTCTTTTTCTGGGCACACACTTGCATAAAATCTCTAGTAACTTGCTTAGCTTTGAAATCTTTACATCTCTGGCCAATGGGTTAAAAAATATTAAGAAAAGACAGGCAGAGAGACACAAAGGCAACATAATCTTAGAAGCCTTATTTTTTAAGGAAACCAACCAAAAGAAACAAGCAAACAGTCACAGCATCCCCTAATCTTTCCTTAAACACCAAAATCAAACCACATTCTCCAAGTAGTGCATAGTTTCCTATAATAGCATGTACATAAACATAAGTGGATCATAAAAGATACTGGAGGAGGCATGTCATGATTTGCATTAGATCATTTTCCCCCAATGAACTCTTGTTCCAGAATTAAACCTCTGCTGTTATCCCCTTAATAAAATTCACACATAAACGTTTCACATCTTTCAAGTGCTCTGCATATGTTAAAATAGATGTACTTAAATGCACTAATAAATATATGCGTGATGTAAACTTCAAGACATTTGGATCTTTAAATTACTTTTGTAGAATAATTTCTTGGTGAAAATAATTCCACTCACATTGTTTATTCTGATTCTAAGCACTTTTCCTGCCTGCTGGAGTGCCTTTCTGATTGTCTAATAATTAAACAACAACAAAAAACCTCTGTCAAATTTAGACTGTGGCTAGTATTTTTCAACTGAATTCTAACACACACAGGCATGTGTTGAACGTTTGTTTATGTGCCTCCCTGAAGCAAGGCTTAAGTGTTCTCTCTGGTGCAGCATTAATGGCACAGTCCACTTCTTGAGAACTTATGACCTGAAATGCAGTCAGACCTTGTACTAGGAAAATGTAAAGAAAAATTCTCATGTAGAAATAACACAATCTACAATTGACATTGCAAACTTCCCCAAATATATCATTCATACACCATCAATGCATCTAGAATTCCAACAATCAGCTTGAAAAAAACAGAAATTTGGGGGTAATGTGATTTTTATTTATGTATATTTAAGAATAGTTCAGTTCAGATAGCTTATCACTGCAAATAAAACTTGATTGCACTGATCTAACTATAAACATCAGGAATTTAAGGCAACTGTTACATAAAATTACATTAACATTTCAGTCGGATTGAATTCTTCTTCAGATACATTCATGCAATCAACTTTTAACAGATCTTCACAAAGTACTTTAAAGTACAGCATTATCTTTTCTCCCACATTAGACCTATCCAGTTTAGCTTTTCTCAAATGATATAAGGAATGGACTTCATGATGCATATGGGAAAAATAATGGTTTAATGACTTCTCTGATGCAAGTAATCCATGTTGAGAATGCTGTGGAGATAAATACACATCCATACGCATGTCACATGCAGCATGAAGAAACTGGGAGGGAGACTGAAACATAATTAGTGTTCATAGCTAAAATCATTATTATTTTCCACAGAACCACCCAAAATATCCTTTTGATATCCTTTTTGCATTGAGTAGAGGCCTATTACTGTTTTGTTTCCAAAAGCTTCCTCTCCATGACAACCTCTGTTGGCGATGGGCAATCTTGCATGGAGTCATAAAAAAAATCCTCCCTGTTGCATTTAATGTTCACTCCAATTTAGGCTTTTCTTTTCCTTCTTCAATACCTGAAAAAAATGACAAGAGCACCTTTTAAAAATCCCCAGGTGGATAAAAATGAGTTAACTTAGAGAGGTTTCTGTAATGCTCTAATATTTCCTTTCCCTTTACTGTCTCAGCCCCACCACTTGCTCACACAATCTTCTCATGAGTGGCCTCACCTGCTGTGAGAGAAGAGGATCTGCACACGTGGTGCCAGTGGCTGCCCAGTAAGGAACTGCAGAAACCTTTCTCCCTCCAGGCCTTTTCCACACCAGGCTGAGCCCCTGTGGCACACGCAGCCTTTGTTGGCTGCAGGGGACTGTGAGCAGTTAGTTACCTCCCTGAACAACTCTGCTTACCTACAAGCAAATAACAGCAGATGCTGTGATAGCTCCTGCTAGCTGGAGCTGAGCAGCTGGCTCGATTGGAGAGCAAGCTCTCCAACTTCTGTGTTATAATTCAGTGGGTTTAGGCCCCCCATCCCCGTTCCAACATAAGATCTTTAGAAATGTACAAGCACATCTCCCTTCCTGAAGTTATGTGAACGAAGAACCAACGACTGTCGACAGGGTACCTCTCTCCTCTCGCCAATGGCCACTTTTCTGTAATATCGGGATTGCTGAGTTCAGTGCTGGGCTCCTTAAGAAACTTATCCTTGCTGCAGAGCTTTTCTCTTGTCTATGCTGAGTGAAGGCTGGGCCACGCAGTGGACTGTTTTTTCTGGCAATGAAAACATTCAGCTATTTCATGTGCTGTTCCTGAACACTGAATTACTATCGGTATCTGACAGAAGTATTGTTCTTATGACTAAGACCCCTCTGCCAAACATCTCAAATAAAAATGTTTCTTTTGGACGTTTTCGAGCTTGCCTGCATGTTGGAAAAGAAAGAAGGCAAAAGAGAAACAATTTTTGAGAATATCGAGAGGAAAACCCAGTCACAAGTAAGTTCACCTGCTCATGCAATAATGCATAGATGGTGGGTATACCAAGACACACTGTAAAGATGTAGCTAATTCCAAGGTGGAAACAGCAAGACACATCTCCAGCCAAAAAGCCCAGCTTCAGGGTGCTCAGTACAGGGGGCCAGAGTGTGGCTGGCAAACCAAAATCATAAAAGAACCAGTGTCAATGGTTTCAAGCCAAAACAAAAGGATGGATCCAAAAAGTGACAGTGGGTTTACAAGAGCCATTCTTGGATCTCTCACTTTTTGCTGTAAGGAACATTTCCAGTAGTTTTCACTGAAATGTTTTATTCATCTTTTAAATAGAGCCCCTCTCCTTTATTCCAAAGTACTCTGCTGCAAACGTATTAAGCAGCTTGGCAGGAAAGCTCATTGCCTCAAACCGTGGACAGACACTGGCTTGTAGAAAAGGCAAGTTTTCCTTTGCCCACTATGCTTGTGGTTTAACTTGGAGAAACTAACTACAAATCATTTTATCACTAAGGAGGTTTTATTTATGCATCTCTGTTGGAAAAGGAAAAAAATCCATTTACTAACCCCTCCAGCTCGCTGAAATTTTCTCAAAGTAGATTAATTTGAATTTGAGTGCTCAAAAGGCCCTTCTAAATGTGTAGTTTCCAAATACATATTCTCGAAATCTTGCATGATGACAGATTGTCACTATTTCACTTTTCTGCTGTTTGGGGTGCACCTGCCACACACTTCAGAGTTGGTTTATGCAAATTGTTTCAAGTGTGGCAAAATAACAGGTGACTGATGCCATTTGCAGGCTTGCAAGTGCCTGAGCCATACAGCAATCTGGATCAATATTCTTGGACCAAATCAAAGGAAAATCACAGGGGACAATATGGCTACAGTGAGTCTACTGGAAGACTCTTAGGTTTTGTAAGGTTGAGGGCCACAAGAATCAGAAGTTTTACTATGTACATTGTGGAAGAGTGAAGATTTTGCACAATTTGCTTATTCATGAACTTTGTAAGAGTGTGTGATTATTTACCACATTATTATGTTTTATTTAAGACTTGGGTTAGGTGAAATTCTTCATCACAACAACTTCCTTAGAAACTTCTTTCCTGTATTAATGTAAATAGTGTAAATGAATGCAAATGCAACATCAAGCTGCAGACTCAAGCGAGACTTTGCAGACCAAACTGTGACAAACGAATATTGGATCTAGACTAAAACATAGATTCTGTATCAGGATGCCTATATGAGCAAATGGCAAGTAAAACTACTCTAAGTTTCTCATGTCAGGTTCTCCTTAGTGTTATATTGGAGTGCTTCTTAAGAGATTTGAGCATGCAACAAGCTACCACATGAATTTGTGAATAATCAGTTCATAATAAGTTTCTCAAATGTGGATACAGCCTGGTCACAATGTGGTTAACGGCCCAATGAATGTAATGACAAAATTCTCGTTGAGCAAGGATTTCACTCCATTTATGGTTGGCCATTGAGATGATCAAGAAGATGTTTGCCTATATAAGGCATTCATATAAATGAAAAAGATCTTCAAGGGAATAAAGGAACCTAATTCTACTTGTGTGCTTGTCTTACTATCCCTTTTCCTTTATTTGGCAATGGGTGGCCTAGAGAGGGTAGAAGAATGTGAAGTCCACAGACTTTTGTTTATCCTGCACTAAGGTGATCTTTCATTCCTATTTGCTGGTTTGATTTTTCTTTTCCTTGAGTAAATTTATAAGCAGTAAACACTTTATAACTGAAAATACTTGAAGATTTTTTTTCTATGTCTAAGCATAACATTAGCAACTTTCCCACAGAACTATACTTTATTCTAGCTCCATTTAACGGAGTCATCAGCTAATAAAACTAGGTGGGTTGTAAATCATTCAGGTAATTGTGAAGAGTGCTTAAATTAGTTTGGAAGTTATAAGAAATAATAAATATTCATAGCTAATCATGTTCTCCATCAGCCATTCCATTTGCTTGACTGTTGTTAAGAGCAAGCTTAAAGTTTCAATGGAACTTCTGTCATTCTGCTTTGTTCTAGCCTAGACTTCCAGGAAAGTAAGTCCTGATAAGAGTCTGTCAGGGGTTAATGTTGCAAAAACAATACTCACATTTTTGGGTATCCCATATGTAGTTGTTCAGAACCTCTCCCAGCAAGTAGAAAATGTTAATTATTATGGTAACAGCTGTGAAGAAGATTATTTTGACACCTGGGCTGAGATGCTCAAGAAGTGGGTACACCCACACTCCTGTAACATGGTGAATCCAGCACACCCTGTAACAGAACAAAAATCATCATTACTGAATGTAATAGCTCTCTCTCTCTCTTTTTTTTTTTTTTAACCAGAAGTTGCTTGGGCTATTTATGTACTTAAAAAGCAATTATTTGAAAAGACTGCAGGCTGCAATGAATTTGGCCTCATCAAACACCTGGGATGATATCTTTCCAGACTGGGATCAAAAATGATGAAAATAAGACTGATTTCCTGCAATCTTATTGCTTTTTCTTAACTTAACCTGAACAGTGGGACAATCCTCAGGTTCTGCAGCTTGCTTCCGTGATGACAAATTGCTGATGTAGGCAAGTATTTCTTTGATGCATTCATGTTCACAAAGGCAATATATAAACTTGTTTCACACAGTAGCACTAAAACAGCAACACAACTCCAAGCAAGGTTTTTATCCAAAGAATATTCAGTGGTCTCAAGGCCCCACTACATAGCCAGAATTTCTGCTTTCTGGAGTGGCTGTTCCCCTCTGTATACATTTTTGTGTTCCTAATGCATTTCCTCTCCTCACCTGGCAAGCACCTCAGGTTGGGGGCTTGCCAGCCCTCTTTAAGGAGAAACCTTTAGGAGAAGCTCTTTAAAGAGAAACCCTCAGCTCTTTAAAGAGAAAGCAAGCTCTTTAAAGAAAGAAAGCTCTTTAAAGAAAAAGCAAGCTCTTTAAAGAGAAACTCTCAGCATTCTCTTAAATCATTCTCTTAAAGAAAATCATTTGAGAGAATGTTCAACACTAGTGTTCTAGGTTGCTCCTCATTTTACTCATTTGATATCATTTGGGAGCTAATCATTTCTCTCTCTGTGTAGGATAAAGAAAAATATCAATCCTGTCACCTCAGTGAAAATTTGCCCAACTCCACACTCACTAGACAATAAAAGAAAGAGAATATTGATGATTTGCTGGTGACTGTGATTTCTAGTATTCAGACACAGCACTAATTGCAAGAACACTACCCCAAGGGACAGCAAACCAGCTTTAATGCAACAGGGTCTGAAGGAATGCTCCAAATAATGCAGTTTTTCAGTGAGTGATGGCAGTGGACATGAACATGGTTGCTGGTGCATGTTCACCTGCCCTCTGCAGGTTGGGCTTTGCAGTGAAACCCAAAATGGTGAGTGGAGAGGCCAGAGGAAGCAGAATCCATATGTTTAAGTAATGGGAAGCTATACATGGCAAAAGGATTCAGCTGCCCTGCAAAACAGCAAACAGAGGAGAAATGGGGAAGGTGCTCAGTGGAGACCAGCCCCTGGCCCTGTGAGCTGCTGGACTCCCTGTAAGAATTTAAATCAATGCCTTTCTGATCTTGTCACTTGGAGGGGGAGCTCACAGTGAAGGACAGCTAGAGAGAAGACAAAGCAGGTGTCCAAAATCCCAGTGTACTGATTCTCACTTACCCTGGAAATGTACATGGTTGTCATAGCTTCCTTTCTCCTTAGAAAAGCTTTTATTACATCCAAATCCTTAACAGTTGGACACTTCATCTAGGAATTTGCACATGTCAGTAAGATGAGCTGCATGATCTAAATACCAATTAAAACCTCTTTCTCCAAAGGAGAAATATATGGAAAATGATCTCCCTATTGTTTGCAGTTCATTTTTTAAAGCATCATTCTGTGCCAGAATGAACCTCTGACCAGGGTGTTTGTGAGAAAAAGAGTTACTGTGTGACCCATCGTAACAGGATTGATTCAACATATTCCACTTGATCAGAGGAAAAGGACAGTAGAAGGTAATTGGATGTCCTCCATTCCCACTAGCTTTGGTTAGATTTGCTGGGATTGCCTATTAGTCTGATGTTCTTCAGTTGGTTTGCTTGTATTTTATGATCATTTTGTAGTAAACAAGCTTCAAGTAAAAAAGCTTGGAACAAAACAAAAGACAAAAACAGTGTTTCTTTTTCACCTTTTTTTTTTTTTGGCTTGATGAAAACACCTAGCAGCACCTTTACAGAGGAACTTTTGAAGTGAGCTTCTAAACTGCACCTGTGCATTCGAGTTCCTGAAGCAAGCAGAAGTGACATTTACTAGAAAGCATTTATGTTGGAAAGCCAAAGCATTTTCTAAATCCAACAAATGAGTCATTAGTGAGTTCCTGAATGCCAGCTCTGTCTTGCTGGTTCAGAATCTTTGAGTACATTTTATGAATGCTATTCTTTGGTGGCCAAAATGCTGGCCCGCTATTTGTTTGGTAACACTGCTTGTGTGTTCAAATTAGCTGCTGTGTGCCCATTACCAGAGCAGCCACAGCACCGAGGAACTCACACGAACAAAAAGGACCAAGTGCCACTCAGGAGATGAAGGTCACATCTCCTGGCCAACCCCCTGATCTTCCTTCAAACGAGCCCTACCATGCAGCTCCCTGCGCTTGGCTAGACTAATATTAGACTTCTCTGCACTGAGCAATGACACACTGACTATTCCTGCATTGTCTGGATCAGGAATGGGAGCAGCAGAAGTACAAATGCTACCATGGAAACCTTACCTGATGGCCTTTGTGAGGGAGCTCATTCCTACTTGAGCACAAGCTAACGCAACACTGCACAATACAGAGCTGATCAACTGTAGGCATAAAGCTTCCATACACAGCTCCTGATTACTAATGTTAATGAATGCCTTCAACGTGGCAATTCTAGCAGGCATTATTCTTGTCCAACCCCATTATTAGATAAGCACAGGGGAGCAGGCATTATGGTTTACTTTGAGTGCAAACCTCGATCCAATTTAAGACCCTGCTATTGAGCAAGTTTTAAAAAAAAGTGTCATTTAGATAAAAATATTCTAAGAAGAAAAAGTTTAAACTAAAACTAGGACAACTGCTTTTCAGCAGATAAAGTTAACACAGCATCTTCCCATGTTTTGGGTCTTTGACAGCCTATGTAGACTGATGACACAACCTGGCATTTATTTTCCAAGATGAATGTGTTACAGGTTGCAGAGTTAATCTTACTGGTCATTAGAAGCAGTAAGACAAAGGAGTAGAAATATTTCTGTATTGTATTTAAATATAAAATGTTGCTTTAAAATGTGGTGATATTTGTAAATATTCAATTAGCCAAACCAAGCTCAAGTCAAGTTTTGGACTTCCAAGGTAAAATAAATTTCTAAAAAGAGGCAATAACATGTTTTCATTTTTTCCTCTGATTTCTGTGCCAGAGTTCATCATCATTTTTCACTACTATTATGCAATGGACTCTGAATTTCTCAATTGTCAAAGTAATGAGGCTTTTTTCCCACCATTTTTTCCAGCAATAAGTTTGAGTAAATAAAAGCTATGCAGAGAAAATACTTGTACATTTAGTTTTTATTCTTCGGCAATTGCTTCAAAAATGTGGGAATGTTATGGTCCATGTGTGCCCTACCTGTCACTTTGAGTAATGCAACTACAAATGTGAAATCTAACCTTGATGCAAGCAAGCTCAAGAGCTAGATATCATAGCAGATGACCATGTTGTCTGGAGATTTACAGCAGGAGCCATTCAGCACAAAGCAGCTGCTTCTTTATGAAGGCTGCTTTCAACTACATAATTTTGAATACACCTGTAGAGGCATTACATCTTGCTGGCACTTTGGGGGCAGACTCTTGAGTTTCTACCTCTTCCCTGTGCAAGCCAAATCCTTCAACTATATTGGTCCCAAAATAAGTGCTCTTGGAGGATACACAGTGAAATCGGAAATAGGAACTCTTAGATGAAGGTCTGTTTAACTTCTAAAGATCTGTGAGCAAGAAGGGACAGAATAATAGTAATGAATGTCATAAAATGGCTGAAGAGCTGCAAATGCTCTTCATAACATGAGAGGCACCTCAGTGGAACTCCGAGTAACAAATTCAAATCTGATAAAGGAAATACCTTTGGCATGATGCCTAATTAACTTCTGGAACTCTTTATCACAATATACATCACTGAAATGAAGATATTTTAAAAAAAATGAATGCAAGTTTGGGAAGACCTCACAATTCTGTTAGTTCATCCCTTTGTAGTCACACACAAACCTATCAAGTTTCTTTATAAAAGAAAGACTTTGTACAGACAGTAAGAATGTGTATAGTTATGTTAAAGTTCAAAGAGTACAGGGCATATAAACCTTCATGACTCAAAGATCCAAACATCCACTTGCTGACAGAGGTGTTGGAAAAAAACTTCCTTTCCAAGCTGGTTATTCCATAATGGCCTGATAAATCTCCTGAAGTATCTGACATTAGCTACAGCCAGGGGCCTGGACAATAAACTAGATATACGACTACTCTGATCTACTATAGCAGTTCATTTCTGGTTGTTTCTTGCAGCAGTAAATCCTTTCCCATATCTTCTGTATCATGCAGGTAACCAGTGAGGTGCATAGAAATGTTGCTGCTTTGGCTCCAAACAAATCTGAGGCCATTTTTCCTGATAGTTATGGCAACTCTTTATCAAGCAATAGAACACGGGCTGCTTTCTACTCTTTGATTTCTTGATCTTTCCTAGTGTCATTCTCCTCCTTTTCCACAGAATGGAATTTTGCCCAGAAAGAGGGCTACTAAACTGTGGAATGTCCCCCAAAAGAGGTGATGGGCTTAGAGCTGCTGAGTCACTAAAAACTCAAGTGAATGAATCATTTGTGGTTAAAGCGACCAAACCTGAGCTTCCAGAAGCAGGAACACTAAATCTGTTCTATTTTGCTTTACTGACTGAAATGATTTGAGAGACATTTTCAGAATGCCTGCTCCTTTTTTTTTCCCCAAAAAATATAGGACATTTTTTTTCATCTAATCAGAGTTGTTAAGTTCTCAGCCATCTTAAAATGCTGAGCTTCTTATAATGTTAGCTAGTCTGGCATGTCACCTACACTAGGAAAGTATATTGTTTAGAAATTTTAAATTGTAATATATAAATTTAATAAATAGTAATTACTTGTCAAATAACATTAATCACCCTATTTTGTTCTAATTCCTCCTACCAAATTCTTCTACACCCAATTGCATGATGCTGAACAGGAAATGGGGCACATGACTAGGTTACCAGTATGGTGTGGCTCAAGTGGAGGGAAGCAGACAAATCCTAGAAAACTGCAGTTGTTCTGCTGGATGCAAAACAAACTCAGCATGACACGGTGCTGGCATCTTCTGGGTTGAATAAAGCTTAGCAGAAATTTGTGTTTATGTGCAGGTAGCTAAGCTGACAGAGCCTCTGCAGATTAGTTACAAGGTATTGTCATCATGGGAAGTCATCTATTCGATAAATCACATTTAATTTTAATATAGTAATGGCTGCTGTAACTTCTTGAGCTACATTTCAAGGAATTGCACAGGCAAGTGAAAATGTACTATCTCTGTGGATGTCATCTGTGATTTCACTGTTTCTTTGACTGAAACATTTGAAGATGTGGAGGCGGAGGGGAGCCAGAGCACAGCAGTCCGTTAGGGCTGTCAGACCCCAACAGGCTGAGGCTCTCTGTAGACTTGCTGAAACCTCTTCTGCTCTCCCACCCTCTTCCTGGGTCAGGCACAGGGGATGCTAATCATCTCCTGTTCTGCTGCTGCTGCTTCTACCTCTTCCTGCTCTTTCCTGTTCTGAATAGTGCTGGCTCCAACTCTTTTCTCCTCCTCTGCATTGTCTTATCTCTCACCGCCTTTCCATCAGCCCTCCAGGCTGGACTCAAAGCTTTTCTCTCTCTCTTCTTGTCTAGCTTTTACCACTTACTACTATGTCTTCAGGTTTCAAGCTGTTGACCTGTTGGTTGCACATTTCCATTACCCATGTTCTTTTTTAATCCATGGTTCTAGTTCATCTGTTTTACTTGCTTTTAGAACTTTTCACCTGTTTTTCCCCAACCGCTGATTCTCTGTTCAATTTTAGTCTCTCTCAAAAGCACTGATAACTTCCTCCCTACATGTAGGCAGTTGGCATGCACTAGCACAGGTATTCTGTATCTTCTCCCTCATCTGTATCCAACACTTCTGTTCTCAGCTGCTTTAGAAACCTCCTGATTTCTTTATTACAATGGCTATCATTTCTCACCATCCTTCATGTTTTCTCTTCACCTTTGTCTTCTGAATTTCAGGTTTTTTTTTCCTAGCAATCTACAACCCTATGCCTTTTCCAATGGCTGCTCTTTTTGATCTTCTCCTTCTATGGAGAATTTCTAGCGGAAGTTTTACAACAAGGCTGACAGTATCTACTTCAAATTTGTTCCAAATTTTCCCAGAACTTAATTCTTTCTTTGAATTCCTTCCAGAAGTATTGAGTAAACTACCCATCAGCAGATATACAAACCTTTTAAAAATCATCTATAGAAGAAACTGTACTTTCAAAGGAAAGTCTAAAGATACCTGAGCTGCTTAAATTGTTTTATTAAAGAACGAAATAATCAATCAAGTTCCAGCTTGGCACACATAGAAGCAACTGCTGTTGGATTTGAGATAAAAACAAAGGAGCAGATCAAGTTTTTCTGCTCACAAACACGTAGCCCAGCACAACTAAAGCAGCTGAGTTGGATTCTTAGGGTCTGTTTACTTGGCACCTCAAGAGCTCAAAGGCAGAAGGAACAAGAAAGCCATTTTAACTAAACCTATCTGTCGCTATTTATTTTAGGGACATATTAGGCTTTGATATTAGTTGCCATGAGGTCATTCTTATTACAAGGACAACACATTTCTGGCTTTTTTTTTTTCTGTTCCTTGACAACCAACTCCATCCACCCATTGGCAGTATTTTCTGGTAGTACTGGCAAGCTCTTGGGTTTTCTTAGCACTGTCTAGATTTAACAATTCAACATTAATTTTGACCTTTTCAAGCCATGCTAAATAAAGCCAATTGGCTTTTCCCATCTTATCCCATTGCCATGATCCTGAAAGTCCATGTATGGTATGCGACAGGCAAGTCTGTGAATGTTTTGCCTGGGCACAATTCCTTGAGAATAAGGGAGGTTTTGCCCTCACGGAGAGTAAATGTGGTAAAAGTGCCAGCTCAAATGCCTTCCTAAGAGTGAAAAAAGCAAACAAACAAGCAAGAAGAATGGAAGGAAAGAAGGAAGGAGGGAAGGAAAGTAAGGAGGGAAGGAAAGTAAGGAGGGAAGGAAAGTAAGGAGGGAAGGAAAGTAAGGAAGGAAAGTAAGGAAGGAAAGGAAGG
>JAUBOD010000141.1:473629-490592 GCA_032353885.1 Nothura maculosa
AGGAAGGAAGGAAGGAAGGAAGGAAGGAAGGAAGGAAGGAAGGAAGGAAGGAAGGAAGGAAGGAAGGAAGGAAGTTTTCATAGTTGAAAAAATCATTAACACAACAAACCTACACCATAGCCTTCTGTATGCTCCTTTACAATACAAGTATGACTTGACACATAAATCATGGGGAATGGTCTGAAGGTTTCACCTGAAGTGGGAAGTGAGTTCAGAATTCACAGGCAAAACACAAAGAATATCTGATTAGCAATCTCTCCATTTAGAGTTGGATAGTTTCAATGAAAGTAGCAGCACCTCTTCAAGGTAAAATGAAAAAAAAACATATAGACTAAGAACTAGGCACCAGCTGGGAGGCCACAGACAAGCAAAGATAGATACAGAGGAAAGTTGTTCTACAGCGGTGTTTTGCAGCCAGGTCATTTGCAGGAACAGGCTCAATTTTTAATGCACTGTGCTAACCTTGAAGGGTCAAAAGAATATGCCAGTAAGGGCAGCAAATCCTAATTAAATAACTCCAAAATCTCTAAGTGAATAAAATCCGTACTTCAGTGTGGTTACTTGGCAGTAGGAAAGCAGTGAACTTTAGCTGTGAAAGGTAGTCCTGAGAGAGATTAGAAAAATCCATACTTTTCATATTTTCTGGTGGGTATCCCCAGCCTGTGAACATCAGATACACTGCACTGATATTAGTGAGCCATCCCTGACATGTAGCCTCAGGCAAGCATGGGGTAAAGTCTTCAATAACACTGGAATGCTGAAGACATGCAGAAATCACAGAGGATGGCAGAGTCCATCTCTGCATCTGGTCCCACAAGCCACTGGAGAAAGAAATTTTTAAACAGTTCTTCTCACATTGATACTATCAGAGCTTTTTAAAAAGATTTAAGAACATCTTTGTTTTTATTTCACTTATGTAACTAGAATATATCAATGTTTCATTCCTGTGGAATACTTTTTAATGGATCTACTTGGGTGATTTTGAGAGAACAAGAATTGTCATACAAGGTCAGAATACTGCTACAGCAACTCTTCCATCCCACTTCTAGGAAACATCAGAAGAAGATAAAGAAATATCACAATTGTGCATTATTACACATGGATATTTTTTTCCTTTGCTTTGATGTATAAGATTGTCTTTATCTAACCAACCTCAATTGCAAATATTGTTCTTTCTTAAGAATTTGTTTGTAGAATTAAATGACAGAATCCTCGGACACAACATCTAACTTAACCTGGATTGTTTTATGATCACTCTGTATGTGCTGACGAGTCCTTATAATGTTCTCTCCTTCCTGGACAAAAGGAGCAAGTCCCATAGCAGAGGCAGTATAGCCACACCGCCTTGAGCCTATGTTCCTCTCTCACTTGACTTGAAAAAGCAATATTATCCATAGTTTTGGAAAATGTCATCTCAGCTGAGGGCAGGTTGCTGTGAAGTGAGAAGAAGGGATGGGAGAAGCAAACAGGAAACCATGCAAGGTTTCTAGACAGGATAAAAACAGGATTTGTGGTATCAAAGGAGTGCCGTTAACAAAACAAAGGTTTAGTGAAAAATAAAATGCCAAAAAGACTAAAGTAAATTAGCTGTTAGATCTAAGTGAGGTGCCTGAGTAGAAACTCTGTCCCAAAAAACAAATTTAGTGTTACTGAAGAAAGCTTTTTTCTGTTATAATTAGTTTTCCACAAATATTTGCATATTTTAAAATAATTTGAAGAGCCTGGATTACTATAATCCATTTTACAGAAAGAATTTATGAACTAGTAAAGAAAAAAGACAGCATTCTATCTTTCCTGTTGCAGCTTAAATACTGATGCAGGAAATCATTTGCCTATTCTCAATTTTATTTGATAGAACAAAAACCCTAAGCAATAAAACTGAGGTCCAAGAAAAACATTTAGCTTGAAAAAAGATTCAAAAATGTACGCTTGGAAAGACCACTGCTTACATGGGATTGTTCAACAAATTCCTGTTGTGTGAGGTTTGGCATATACTTTCTAAAAATATAAGCATCTGGGGAAACCAGACAAAGCCCAGGTCTTGGACCAAACGAGGCATGCAGTGTAGATCTGTTAGTGATTATATCCATAATGAAATATGTGCCCAAGTTTAGCAGTAGAAACCCCCCAATACACTATGAAAACATAGAGTCCAGTCCTTACCATAAAATATAGGCAACAGCAAAGGTGCAGACTGCAGCCAGTCCACAGGTCCTGCTGGGGTACTGATGATGTGTTGTTCTCATCTCGATTAATATAAAGGGCAAAACTGTTGTATGCTGAGAAAAACACAAAACAATGAGGAAAAAACAGGTGATACAAACAATTTTCACTGTGTTTCCATGCTAATACCAATAAGAAACATTATCACAAAAATTTCAAGACAATTTCTTGGTTATTGGAAAGAAAAGGCAAAATGAGTCAACAAAGCAGATCAATAACCGAAATCCTTCGTGGTGCCTTTACGCTCTCCAGTTGTTTGAGAGAGCACAGGAACAACAAGCAAACAGAACTCAGGCCCAGGTCAGCTTTGCAATTGCTCTGCAATCCTTGCTACATGACTTAGTGTGTGTTCACAACCTTTAGTTTTAACCATACAAGACAAGGGGCAAAACATCTCATTTTCAAGGCTGTAGGCACAAACAAATCCAAATGAATGAATATAAATGGAGCTATTTAATGCTTCTGAGAATTAGGTTGAAATGTATCTCAATCTGGGGACCCGAAAACAGAGGACATATTTTCAGATGATATAGTTTCAATACCTTTGAAATAGTTCCTCCATCTGTAAGGCAAGAGCAATTATATTCCTCAGAAAGGCACTATGAATCTTAATTTGTTAGTTGTTGTGCAAAATGCTTTTAGATTCCCAGATGAAACACATGACAGCCGATGCTCTAAAAACCTTTGTCTGCCACTTGTCTTTATTTAGCTGTGAAATTCCTTATTTTGTCATTTTTCCACACTTTTCCCTACACTGTCCCGTCTGAGAAGGTCTGTTCATCCAGTTAATGTCAGCAGCATGAAAAACTGCATTTTGCCTGCCCCTAACACTTGAGGTCCAGATTTCCGAATGCTGGCAAGCACAGAAATACAAACAAGCAAAGCACAGACATGTCAGGAAATAAAACCCATCGTTTCTGCATATACAGTTCAGCTAGAACTGACATTACTGGTGACTCTACAAGCACATCCTGCCTCACCAGCTTGGGTCCAAATCTCACTGATGTATCTCCTCTAGCTTTCAAGGTTGAGAACTTGGCCCTGGAATTACTGTGACTGTGCACACAAATCCCCTGCTGTGTTCAGTGGGAGGTCTGCAGGTGCAAGGATTGCAAGAGCAGCTTAAGCCATAAGCCAGGTTCAATCCTTTCCTAACACTGGCTCACGATTTGGAAAAGAAATGTTATTGCTTAAGGCCACATTCTGCCATCAGATGTGCATGTGTAGTTTGGGGGGAGCTGGAGGACTGAATTTCTAAGAATTACACTGTAAATCCACTCAAATATTAGCCAACAGGAAGGTAGGATGGGTGTAAAGCAGAAATACCTTTGTGGTGGTAGAGACATTTGTCTCTAAATGAGACAAACTAGAGCGAGGGTTCTGCACCTCCCACAACTCTGGAGAAGGAAGAATTGTTTGAATGGGGAATGATAAGATAATGGAAATGCTCTGGCCTGCGCATGTAACACAATTTGAATTGGATAACTGCTGTGATTTTCAATACATTAGTAATTAATGAGTAGCACTTGGAGAATGTCAGGTGGATAATTCTGCAGTTAGGGGAGCTTTCAATTTCTTCCTCTTTTAACAACCTGTTCCGCCCCCATCCCCTTAAATAGTATAAATCATCATCAAGGGAACGGATAGATGTTTTGCATGTGGCCTGTGATAGAGGTGCCCACTCTGAGCTGAAAGGTCTATTAAGCGAGCAAACCTTGGGAGTCCATTAACAGGGCTCACAGCGAGGCAGCCTTGGAGAGCGCCTTGCACGTCTCACATCTCTATGAGAAAAGGTCTCTCCTTCACTCTGCATGTCCCCAACAAGCACTGTAGCTGGGGGCTGTGCGAATATCTGGTTCCATAGTCTCTTCAGGGATAAAAACAGAAAGTAACAAAGCTGCTAATTCTAGAATTTCTTCTCTCTGTTTTTTCTTCTGTGTTTCTCCTATGCTTGTTATCTGGTCACACAGTCTTAACTGTTCTCTGTAACTAGGATAGTTATAGAGGTTCTGTTCTGCATCTCTCAACTGAAATCTGATTGCCATTTCAGATCTAACTTGCTGACGCGCTCTTCATTCACAACAACAACTCAACAGCATTCAAATTAAAAGGTAGTTAAAATCATTTCAATAACTGTCCCCTCATCTTCAGTCCTTTTCTCTCTCCTCCAGTTTCTTTAGATTTCCAATAAAATAGGTGATTATTTTCCTAAATTCGTTCCAATGCTCTTTTCTAAAAGGCAAAGGAAAAAGAAATAAATGAGTTGTATCATTGAAGAGTTTATGTACAAAATCCTGTCAAAAGCATACTGCAATCAGAAGGGTAAGCAGAAAAAAGAGACATATGCAGCTGCTACCTGCAAGCACTGCAGTTTTAAAAAGCCACAGCATGAACTTTTGTTAAAAAATATTCTTGTGAAACTGCCACTTAAAAACTTTCAGATGCTTTACCCAAACTACAACAAAGATGCTACTTCTCTTCCCACACATCTCCTCCAAAATCCTTACATTAAAAATCACAAAATTCTGTAAGCAACTTCTGTCAATATTGCCAATTAAAACTCCAGAGCTATAAACAGCAGATTTGAATCAGATCATCATTGGACTCATGCCTAGCAAAGGTGAGCAGGGGTCAAAGGTGCTTGGAGTGAGATCTGTCAACACTGGGAAAGCTGCAAAAGGCCAGAAATTTCATCCCATCTAACTGTTCTATTGCCTGATCTCTGAAGAAACTCGGGCCCTGTGGAATCTGATGCTGACAGGAAACGGCACAAATGTTTTCTTGAAACATTTGTCTGTGCCTGTTAAAGGTTGGGCCAACCTCGTGGTGTGTCTGGGATGGCCCCCCTTTACTTTCTGGTAGGCTAGAGACAGTCATGGCCAGGACAGCACCACATGTCTCGTTCCCTTGGTCAAACTGTCTCCCTTGGCTTACTTAGAGACCTGAGGAGTGAGGTGCTCAGAACAACAGGGAAGTTTAACTCATGGGGATCATCAACCACTGTAACAGCTTTCCAAAAGTCAAAAGCCTTTAAGAGAAGGGCACTTTTAGTTACAAGTACAGGCCTATGTTACAATAGCAGTACACTATGCTAGTACTGTTAAACCTTGTTAGGCATTTCTTATTATAAGCTAAGTTAAAGGAAATAGGCATTTTTACCTGGACAGCTTATGCTAGCCCCCCTGAAACCTGCTGCTCCTGCAAAAGGCAGTTTTGCCAGTGTCACTGTGCGACACGAGAGAGTTGTGTGAGCAACACGACCTTTGCAGAGAGGCCTCAAGAGCCTTCTCTGTCAGCTGGAAAGGTGAAAGTTGCTCCATGCGTGTTCAATGTGTGGCACTGAGGAAGCTCCTTGGCCCTTCCTCTATCGGGAAGCATGGGCTCAACTAACTGTATTTGCTTGCAGGAAAACGTATCCTGTCGGCTTCTCACGCTGCGACCGTCGTGCTGCCCGCCAGCCTCTCTGCCTCAAACTCCACTGACTCCCATATGTGAAAGGCAGTGACCATCTTACTCATTTTCAGTCCCTCTCTGAAGCGTTTTGGCTGCCAGGACTGCCGCGTTAGCTGAAATACTGTGGTAAACTCCCATTAACCATCTGCTGCGTCGCCCTGCTCCGATTCTGCGGAGCAGTTTGTGCCCGAAACACTGTCTGTCCTTGTAGTCTGTGATCCAGCAGGGTCTGTCACCTCCATTGAAGCATTTCCTGCAGCTCACTGAACCTTCCTGTCACTTCAATAAGCAGATACACCAGTTAGCAACACTGTAAAAGAATTTCCTATTTCTGGGCTGAGACTTGTTACATGCTAAGTTTCAAACACACCTTTATGTGACCAAAATATATATTCACATAAACAGGACACTTTAATTATCAGTTTTTTACAATGAAAGACATTTCTTTAGAAAGAAAAATGGCATGGCAAAAATGGATGAATGGATGGCACAGTTATGTGTCATGCATTTTGGCATGCTCTTTTTGCTTTTGGGGAACCCTGCCAGATGTGGAGAATATCATCCATATCCAAGCAAGCCATGCAAACCATGCTGCCTTGTTAGGTCTGCTAGTCTATACTGTTCTCCAGAGAGGAGCAAACCGTATTTATCTCCTCATTTTGTGTTCACCAGAACTTCCTGAGGTCCAGCCACCTACACAGGGGCAAGGATACACTAAGCTCTGGGCTTCTGCATGGGCTACATGAGACCACATTTGGTGGCATGGTGCACCTTCAAATACTGGTAACGATGCATGATGATTGAGGGAAACCATCTTGTCTCTGGAGTCCACGTGGAATGTGCAAGATCTCAGAGCTACTGAGTGAAGCTGCATTAGCATCTGCTGCAATAAACTACCCGTAGAGCTGCAGGCAAGTTCGTTCTTAGGACCATTGCAATTGCTCCTGAGAGACACTGTACTCAAAAGCCATATTCATTAATGAGTCTTTAAAGGATATTTTAAAAAATTGCACCACTCATCACATGGCATGTAGGTACCCAAGGAAATTTTCAGAGTAGAAAATGATGTTACAAATGGGCCCATTTTCATATGCTTAACAAATCTGAATTTTGATGGAGGGCTGCACTTCCCCATTTTAGGTATACATTGCAACAGGCAGTTGGAAGAAAAAATTTTATGCAAATCAAGTACATTAAGAATGGGTTCTGTAACAGTCTTTAGATAAATTAAACACTCACTTTTGAAAGCCTGATTATATGTTTTATCTTCTAAGCAGTAACTGCTCCTTTTTTAACATTGTTTGCTTACCCTTTTTCCTTCCTTAACTTTTAAAGTAAATTTTATAGCGTTTTAAAAGGTACCAAGTTGACAGCTTGCATACAGATATCTGCTGTCCTTAGCATAAGAGACAGCAGTGGCTTACCACTAATGTGGCCTAGTCCTGATCTGCAGAAACTCTTCTGAATTGCGTTTAAGACAAGGAGTTCAGACTAAAAAGAAAATCTGTCTTTTGAGATCCCTAGTGAGTATGCAAATGTTCTTTGGGGACAGTGAAATTGTTAGGGGAGTGACACAGACTGTGATTAATTCATTTTAACCAACAGAGCACTGCAAATCGCCACTCAACCCGATGAAACTAAAACCTACAGGTGGGGCTGTGCGAGGGAAGGTGGCACAGGAGAGTGGCAGAGGAGAGTGTTTATTAAATGGACTGAGAAGCCAGAGGCACCAACCAGGCACCTGAGGGCTACATCAAGGCAGTCGGGCCACGCTGTCCACGCTGGAGCTCCTGGTAGACTCAGTGAGGAGATATCAACCGTGCTCCTTCTGAAAACCTCACCTTATTTCTCCATTTCCAGTAGCCCGTGTGTTGGATGGGAGTATTTCAGAAGGGATCTATATGTTCCATGCTGTTGGGGTGCTACAAGTGTTTCCCTTCTCCACTGCTGAGGTTAAGCAGTGGTTGCAATTACAAAAATAATAAATTTGGCACTGTGGTAATCTGAGGCTGCTAAGGATATAAACTCAGCAGCATTTCTAGAACAGCAATAATAAGATCTTACCCCTCTACCCTTCTCTCAGCTGGACTAATCTCACAAAGAAGTGACTTGTCAAAGTGACAACCAAACCTCAGTTTTTATGACTGCTTCCTGTCTTTCTGAATTCCTTTCTAAACTCCAGTTCCATCAGTATGATGTTCTCTTTCACTTCCTCGAGCTCACATGCAGATTCCGTGCTGTGAAGCAGCTGCTGCATATCTGAATGAGTAAAGCAATCCATCTGCAGATGCTTCTCTGCAGTTTGCAGAGGACTTTGCATTTAAAGGTGTTTTAGAACCAACATGTTTTAGGCTTATCTGCAAAATAACCTATGTCTATTCCTTTTAATTAAAAATCATTAGAAGTGTATTCACCTTAGAAACTAGACCTAAAAATGTCTCCAGTTGTAGTCAGCACCATCTGCAGAGTAATAGTAATAAAGCTGCATTTTCCACACTCTTCTAGTGGAGCTAAGTACAGCACCTGATCACAAACTTGTAAAGCTAGGGCATGATTATGATTTACTTGCTGAGAAACTTCTCAGAAAGGAACAGCTGGCAAGAGAGTATTTATGTGTCATCTGAAGGATGATACCTTCTACCAAGGCAGCCTAATCCATAAAGAGAGCAGCAGGATATTAGAACGGGGTGTATAATAAATTGGAATCCTTGAGCGAGCCTGAACCCTTCTGAGACTGAGAGTGCTGGTTGCACTTTTCCTTTTACAAATGAGAAATTATGACTATTAACTGAGACACACTGATGCACAGGATGCACTCTGAGGCAGCCAGACAGCTCATTAATTATTATTGTAGGTTGAAAGGAGGAAGAAGTTATTGTATGACCTAAACAACGACCAATACCATACAATGCCACAAAACACAACAGCCTGAGATAAACATTTCCGATCAATATAAGAGTGCAGTGATCTCTGAAAAGAAAAGGGACACTGCTATCCCTTCTCTTCATTTCTGTAGATAAATATAGCGGAAACAGCACATATGATTCATAGGAATTCTATAATTGTTTTCTCCATGTGTCTAATGTTGACAGTTTCATTCTCCTTGTTTCTGATATAGGCACTACACACTAAATATTAAAAGTATCAGGGACTGCTAACAGCAAGGAGGTTGTATATAGGCATATTCTATAGAATTCCTCAGCTGAAGAATTTCAGCACCCAAAAAGTATCACGGAAGATACCCTTGCAGTGGTCCTGCAAGGACAAGATACGCTATCTCCTTTCTGCAGGAGGGGCAGATCAGGTGGCTGGACTCACTAAAGGGCAAGCAGGGTTGCCAGGCAGGACCTGAGAACCACGTTTTCATCTTCAGTTCCACTCTGGTGTATTAGCCTTAAAGCAGCAGGCATGTACAGAGAAGTTATATATATATATATATATATATACATATATATATATATAAAGGGGAAAGAAACCCCTTTTATTCACTTGAATTTATAGCCCTGAGCCATCTTGGCCCTGAGTCTTTACCTTGAGGTACTCTCTGTTCTGTTTCCCTGTTTTTGGAGACTTTTCCAGCTGCCTCCCTCTGCGCCATCCCTCTCTTCTCACCTTCTGCTGCTCCCACCTGCTTCCTTGCACTCCGGCCAAGGCAGCCCCCTTGCACCCTCCTGGCCCCGTGCCAGTGACACCTGTGGTGATGCCTTCTTGCTTCTCTCAGGGTCTCTTTCTATTGAGTCTGGTCCTCCTTTCATGCCCATCACGTGTGGCAGGAACATGTCACGGCTTCACCTGAGACACAGCAACATCTTGGTCACTTGGGCTTGACATGAGGCGCTGGCAGAGCACTGCAGGGCAAAGCCCCGCAGAACCAGTGCTCTGCTGCCAAGCCACACTGCAGCACCTTGCCACACGATTCGTCTTCCTCAATGCTGCATAACTCAGTATAACTGCTTTGAATGTCTACCATGTTCCAAGCTATCATGGGACTCAACACAGTAAACACACGCAAAGTGCAGTGTCATGTAAGTCACCCGTTTCCTTCTGTTGGGATCCTTAAGCTTGGCTTTCTGTTCCTGGCACCATCTGAGATTCAGGGACGAACCCAGACTCCCGGGTCAGCTCCCAGCAATGTGCATGCCCACTACTGGCACGGCACTTTTACTATAGAAGTGCAACTATCAAAGCTCAGGTTTTGTCCATGCAGTCTCAGCACAGCCAGCACTGCGAACCGCAGTTTGCTTTCAACCTCAAGTTGTTATTTTTGCCACAAAATCACTTTGAAAACACTCCAGGAACAGTTTTGTATGTAGGCATGCACACATGTGCCCAGCAAAGGTAACACTGTCATTAATCACAACATTATGCAAAGTATATTTTTTATGCCCATTTTGTTTGCCTCAGAATTTCTCACATTATCATTTGCAGAAAGAGATACATCAAAGCAAAGAAATACTTCCTCGTTTCTTACAATAATCCATAGAAATCAATGTATTATACATACTCATATCATTGGGATTCACATATTCACAGCACGTGTCACTAAAAAAAACTTGCAAATATATTTTAGTGATTTGTTTAATTACTCATATGGAAACCACTGTTGCTTTTCCTGAAAAGATAGATCCTTTCACATCATGAGCCCAGTTGCACAGGCCTCAAGGGAAAAAATAACTTGTATCAGTAAGTCTTCTAAATCTTTTAGATTTATTTGAAAAGCATATCTATACATAAAATGTGGCATGTTAATTTTTAATATCTGGCAATCTACTGGGGCAGCACTGAGGCTTTCACTGAAGGGTCTTTTTGGCTTTATGATAGCAAAAGGATCCTCTTTCTAACCTGAAGACTTTGGACTTTGAATCTGTCATGGGTCCAGGAATGAATATTGCCTGTCCTGGGCTTAAGGCCAGTGTAATCTGGGGAAAGAAAATCAACATTTGGGAAAATCAGGAATCCATTCTTTTGGCAGTTTCTTTTGCAAATGGTGGCTCTTTGATGCTACTCGGAAATTTAAAATCTTGGAAGCGGTTACTGAATATGTGGATTTATTGGGTGTTGTGCAGGTAAGGTAGCCAAAGGTCAATTTTGGATCTATCACATGATGACTACAACTTATCTGCAACTTGGTTCAAACAATTGACCTCACAGACATTGTCATTATGTATTTTTAATTCTTTCTCTATATTACACATGCAAACAACTCCAAGATGTGACATAACCTCCTAAGCCTTTTCCTTCTTGCATTACAGAAAGCAGTAGCAGATTAACCTGAGCCCAATCTCATTACTGCCCCTAGCAATCTGCTGGTAGTCAATCTTGCATGACGTACCTTGTACTATATGTTCTAAATTGTAGGTATTTAATTGGGAAAGAGCTCCTGAGGCAGTTGTACCCAGTGGCTGGTGCACTGCACTTGCATCAGCCTCTCTTTCCTCCAGTCTCTGTGAACGTGCTGCATTTTTGAGGGACACAGTGGGCAGCAGATGCGACTGGAAACTTAGTTGAGGTGGGAAATGAGGCTATGAAGAAGGGGGAAGAAAGCTGGAAGTTTCTCTCTGCTTTGTGTGGCCTTCAGAGCTTCTTCGCCTCTGCAAATAGATGTGAGTAAATAAAAGTGGGGAACACCTTGAATAAAGGTCTGACATTCCCCGTGTATTTTACCTACTCTGTGATATACTTTCAACTACGAGAATCATTGTGTTTCAAATGCACTTAATTCTAAAACTCATCGTTTATGTTAAAACAATTGTTATTTTGATTGATCAGTGTAAGTCTACACATCATAGGAAAAGGTAGCATTGTCTGACATAAAGACATTACAAAATCCATAATCTCACCCTTTAAAACCTGACTTGAACCATTGGATTTGACTTATGAGGCTGGGACTTATGAGGCTGGTTACAATAGTGCTTCATGCAAAAAGCATTAGGTTAATACTGGATCAGGCAATGTTGCCAAACACACCCTGGCATAATTAATCACAAATATTTCAAAACCAGATCACCTCCAAGAGGTTATTGATTTCCTGTCATGACATGTTTTCCTTATGAGGTGCTACAGTGCTATGGATCTGAGATGTGCTGGCATGTATTTTTCAGGGCCTAAGCCTTGATCTATCTCCCTGGATTCCTGCCACTGGTGCATTGACATCTGCAACTACTCATGTTTGACAGCCTCATGCATGAGCTATGTAGCTTCCAAGTTGGATGGGATTAGTAGAGGAGACTTTCTGGATACTTCAAATGTAATTGAAAGCAGATAAGTAATACAAGAATATCAAGATAGTTGCATACTTTTTTACAAATGGTATTACAATAAATCATGCATATACATGCTTAGAATGAGAAAAATCTCAGTGTTAACCAGTATAGTATGCACAAAACTGTTTGCCCTTGTTCTGCAATATAGATGAATCATGACATAATGTTACACCTTTCTAAACTAACAACGTGTTGCATGACTTGGACAAGCATGCAAAGTAACATAACGTAGATAGAAGGATGGAGGAAGAGATATTTTACCTTTCATTCATATTTGAATAAAGACTATTACATATTTTCTGTGAATAACCCCTGCTATGTGATGAGAGCTGAAAATAAGCTCTCCAATTTACACCATTACTCACAAATTATGTAATCTCAAGATTATACAGCTACAGTATAAAATGTCAACAAATATGAAATCAAGCTTTCTCTCAAAACAAAATCTAACCACATTCCTTGTATAGCACACTTTTTTATTTACCTGTATTTCTCAGGAAATATGGAAATCAATACAGTAATCTTAAACATGTTTCTGTGTGTATTAACTAAATGCAGCAATACGCAGAATATAAATAAGGCTGGCCTTTACACTGCCATGCAGCATTTATCTTCTACATATCATTTCTCTTTTTTAGCCTTTTGATTCTCCAAACACAAGTAATCTTGCTTTAACGCAGATAATGCAGAACTTCATAATATCTCTGGGAAACAGACTACTGTCTCCTGGGCAATATATGTGCAATATATCAGCATCTCAAGAGGACTGGGACTATGAAGACACAGGATGCAGTGACACCAATAATAATAATAAGGCTGCACTGTGTTGTCTTGCAGAGTCTGGCTTGATTTTATTCTGCTCACCTTAGCCTGGATCTACCTGTCTCTGCTTCCCGCTCTGCGCCCAGCCAGCCTGATCCCAAGGAGGTTATCAGTGGCCTGCACAGCTTTTCTCTTTCAGAGGATTCAAGGATAATAAAATTATCCTTGCTGATAATGGAAGCTGCAATAACAGCCTCAAGTGTATCCATGCAGAGTATTGATGTAGAAGCTAGAGCAGTTTGCTAGGGGGGCCCCAACAGAATGAGGACATCTGAAAAAAGCAGTTCAGCTCAGCAAGCCTGCTTAAGCTGAGAGCTTAAGCTGAAAGGCAGACTTACTCAAATTTTGATCTCTGCCAGTAGTACATGATGGAAAAAGCAAGGAAGATTACTATTCCCCCAGGCCTGGGAAGGAAGACTGACTTAAGACCATTGCCAAGACATGCTAGGAGAAAAAAACTCTTACCTAATAACATTGATTTACTAACTGCTGGCTTTGCCATGTTACATGTTTCTTTTCCCCACCAATAAGGTTCTCTTTGCTTTAAGCCCATGGAGTCACCGCTAGCAAGCACTTAAGCATGGTTTATTAGGGACATGCAATTCACTTTTGCAAGTGTCTAGGTGGAGTCTTGAACCAGGGCTATTTTCAGCAAGAATACCAAGGTGGTTGAACCCGGCCCATTTCACTGGCAACAGCACCTGACAAGCAGGTTATATGAGGGACTTCCACATCCCCTGACTTCTGACTTAAATTCTTGACCTCTAACTTAAGCTCTTCCACTTTTCCTCTTCTTCTTCTGCTACAATGCATGCTTGCTGTGTTACTGAACTTCCTAGTGGCATTTCTACAGAAGATACATGGCATTTGACTGGTGTTCGTATTTTAATTATTTGACCTACTGTGTAATCAAACGGTGGAGTCTTTTTTTTCTAAGGACTTCCTTCAACCCTGAGCCAATTTCTTAAATCTAACCACTCTTGAGCAAAATTAATACATAAGGAAAAAAATGCCATGCTCATGAACTGCCATGCTCATGCTCTTGTCACGTGTCAAGACAAACACAACTACTATAAAAGGGACTTAAATGCCAGTCCTTAGATTCTTAATTTTAAATAGTCAAATCTAGTACCTGCTCTAATGAATGACATGGTTCTGTTGTATCTGGAATAGAAGGTACCATTTTCCTGCTAACAAAAGAGCACAACAAAACAAAAAGCAGCATCATTAGCAAACAGGGCTGGAAAATAGATCCAGAGACCCTAGACAACTCATAATTACCATGGCAGCAGCAGGGACTACGTATTATAATTCCTTGTGAAGGTTGTACATCATTAGTTTTATTAATGATTAAAAAAAATTCTGATTGTCAGTAAACTTTATAAAAACTCTTATTTCTGTAAAATTTTGGTGAGGTAAGAAAACATGTTAAAAATACCTTCATTAGTGAGGAAATGCACAAAAAAAGGTAAAAACACCTCCCCTAAACCAAATCAAACGGAAATCAATGACAAATTTGGTACTGAAATATTAGCTATGCCTTGCACCAGGCTTAGTCCACTTCACCATGTCTCCAGTGTCAGCAGATCAAACTCTGAAGACTCCTGGATTGAGATCCACAGCTACATAAGGGCTTGAAAGTACATCACATATTCATGGCAGCAGGAGAAGAAAATTGCATGGATCAAATCCAATAGTTCAGGCACCCAATCAAAGTAGATTATTTAAAATCTTTTTATTAAATGTGAGCACATCTGCCTCTGTAAATGTCAAGACAGGCATGCTAGAGGAAACACAAAAAGGCCAAAGGAATACTTGGGCTGTTGCCTGAGAAATTTATCCTTGTCCTGACCCTGCTCTGCTGGTGAAAGCAGAGAACAACTGGGACTTAAAATGGACTTCAGCTCGAGGGCAACTTTAGATGGGGTCCGTGGCTGTGAGCCCAGGCTTAGCAGCGTGCGTGCCCAGTGACTCACATGGTTTGGACTCAGGGACTCGTGGTGTCTCTTCAGCTAGATACATGTTGGGAAGCAGAAAGCACAAAGGATGCAGCAGTGAGCCAGTGAGCCAAGAACACCACAGTGATATTTGGGAAGGTGCTTCGATACTGTTTCCAACCTCTCCTTTGTAGGAAAAACTACAATGTATTTGTGAACAGAAACAAGTCTATAGAAATGAATAAAAACTGTCATTTTTGTGTCCTCTTAGCCAGCCTTCAGACGGGATCAAGGAGTCAAACTGACTCTAGCAGCGCTGATGGATGCGCTCATGGTGTCTGCAGGGATGCGAGGCAACCTGTGCCACAAGCACTGCCTGTCCAGGCACTCGTCTTACCCCCCCCCACAGTAGCTGAGCACCTGACAAACACTGAGGCGCTTCTAACATTCCTGGAAGGCAGAGCCCTGCTGTGCGCAGTTCAAAAGGAGAGAGACTCTCTGAGTTAGTTACAGGAACTGTAAATTATTCATGCACGTTATGTAAGTGGCAGGACTAAGAACTGTGTCTTGCTCCGTGAGGAAACCTTCTCTGCTGATCTTCTGCTGTGGCTGAGATAAATGGTGCTCTCACGGGCACATGTTTTTCTCTCGCTCTGCTCAGAGCAGTTTAACAGATGCCTCTCTGAAGCCCTGCCTCGGGCCTGGGCCTGGGCGAGGTGCTGGTGGCCTGAGTGCATCATCTTGGACCCGTTTCAGTCATTTCTTCCAAGCAGGTCTTAAGGAGCTCTCTATTCATTTTCCCAAGTGTATTTTACCGATGATGGACTGTCTTGGCCAAAAAGTGGAGAGTCTGTCTCACTAGGCAGCTGGGAGAGGTCAAAAGCTCCGCTAGGCCATAAATCCTTGTCAAAGAGTTGAGAATTGTAGACAAGAGAATAAAATCAATTGTTTATAGCTCTTTTAAAACAATCTTTAGTTTTGAAAAATGAGAACTTTGGCTTATTTTTTCCTACCTTGGAAGAAAAAATATTTGCAAAAATAAATAATTTAAGTATTTCTTTTATTTCATCTGAAAGCAGTAGTAGTCTGAATTTAATATGTGACAAGCTCTGGTGGTAAAGAAACTGACCAAAGACACTGAAAAACAAAGTTTTGGTGACTACTGGAATTCCAGTGTGAAGAGAAAATCTTGGGAACGTCTTGCTAAAACTCGTTTTTCATCAAGGACATTAGCACTCTATTTGTCACAGCATCTGTAAGCTTCCCAACTCTGAAAGACGCATCACTAACACTGCTGCCCATGTTGGGACAGTAATAATCTCTCGTTTAATAAGAAACCACATTCTTTCATTTTGGGAGAGGATTTGCAAACGGCAGTCTATTCATTCATTCATTTATCAATTCCAGATGAATTTAATAGGCTTCAGACTATTTAGGACTGAAAGTGAGAAAACAACAATAAGTTTAATTGGAATGGGGCAACAGTCTTCAGTGCATTACACCATGCTCTGTGCCCTCTGTGGACTCCTGTTTCACTTCAATTACCATTTTGGTGCCTCGGCTCTGTTGAGAATAAGGAAACTGCCAGCCCTGACTTTGCTTGGGATGAGGCACAACCACCTGAAGCTATCTTCATTTTCACACATTTTACCTCTACATTTTATCCCTCTTTTTGCTGTAGAGCTCCTCTTTCCCTTCTTGCTTCCAGCTTTGCACGCTGAATCCCCCATTCCCTTCCCACTTCTGCTGTAGGGTGTGAGGATAAGTTATGATACGGACCTGACCAGTGAATGTCTGGTCTGGCCTTTGGTAGGGAAGAAATTCCCCAGCCCTCCCTTCTTCCTAATGCAATATTCCAGTACCAGCACTTCTTCATTTACAGCCCCAAGCAACAGGTAGGCTTTCTAGACACAGTGTCAGCTATTAGGTCCTCCAAGGAGGGAAGCTCGTGAGAGAACTCTTGATTAAGGATGCTCACATCTTCAATATGCACTCAGAAAAAAAAAGCACGTGAGCCATAACACTGGTATTTTTACACCACGAAAGGCTGTGTTTTCCCAATGTCTTGCATGGATATACAAAGAAAAAAGTGACAGTGACACAAAAAGCTAAGAGAAAACGAAGGGAGGTGCAGCAAAGTGCAGAAGCCACAAGAGACAATGTGTTACATATCATTTGGACAACAAGCTGACCATGAGACAGCAGTGTGCCCTGGTGGCCAAGAAGGCCAATGGGATCCTGGGGTGCATTAAGAAGAGCGTCTCC
>JAUBOD010000141.1:490692-508335 GCA_032353885.1 Nothura maculosa
GGTGACCCTGCGTGTGCAGGGGGGTTGGACTAGATGACCTCTAAGGTCCCTTCCAACCTTAAGCATTCTATGATTTTGTGATTCTATGATCAAAAGTGCCAGTTGCTGTCGTTACAACAGCACAAACATTTATACTGCACGTTACTTCTCAACGGGATACGTGCAACTTACCTTGCACCTAGAGCGGGAGTGTGTGTGAGGCAAAAGCAAACAGGACAGATGGTGAACATATGAGTCAAAGCCCACTCTCAACAGAAGTTACAGAAAAGGACAGGTGGAGGAAAACTATTTTTATTAAGTACTCTTAGCATTTCCTTAGGACCTTATTCTTTTAGCATATGGAAACAGTCCTTATCCTAAGAAATTCACAGGTATTTATATTATTGGTTGCTCTGGTAGTGACGCACCTTTTGTATATCTGACCTGCAAGATGAAAATTCAGCATCAATAACAATATTTGCATAGGATGTATCTTTGCCTTGAGGTTGATGCAGGCTGCAGATGTAACGTATAAGCTGTCTATGCATTTTCTCATTTCCATGTACCTTTTCATTCTTACAGCTGAGGAAAGTCTCATGGAGAGGAGTAAAATGTGATGAATAAAATTCATAACAGTAAAAGTGCCAAAACACTGTAGTTTTAGTTTTGATTAGAAACTTTACTTTAAAAATCAAGAAGCAAATATGAAGAAGTTTCTGCTTGAAGATGAAAGGGTTTTTTTGGTGCTGTAAACAGCTTTTAATGGCTTTGTTAAGCCTCCTGATACCTTCAAAGTATAAAGTGCTATCAGTACAAAAATTTAACTTTCATTACAAGTTACATAATGTACTTGCATTATAATGTCCACACATAAGATACATTAGTAACTTGTACATATAGAACTATCATTTTAAAGGCCCTCAAATTTTAGCAATCGTAAAATGCCATGCACCTGAAAGCTCTAAGGATCTTCCTAAAAACCTCATAAGGAATTTGGATTCCAGAGGCATACTCTATCCTTATAATACTTTAAGAAGGAAATCTGCTGTTAAGTTTTTATTAAAACCTATACATAGCCATCCAGAAAATATATGTGTCTCTTGGCAGGTCAATTATTCCCAAGGTTTCCACATCAGGGATGAAGTCCTCTGAGATCCACTTTGCGTTTCCTCCTCCCTCCATCAGATTGATTTCTGATGTTTGCCTGCTGAAAGGATACGTTAACTCAAAGTCAATGTTTTTAGATTTTACCTACTAAAGAACATTAGACAAGGAGAGCCTACTCTATTTCCTTCAAAGCTTTGTTGCCATAATATGGTTTTGCATTTGATATAGTCAAATGACTCTTACAGTCCATATACAAATGGAAATAATATCACTACTTCTGTGGCTCAAATAATCATTTTCACAATGACTGGATTACCTAAAACCACTTAGATTAATGAGGTGCCATTTAGACATAAAAAGGAATTCAGCACAGTGGGTTTTTTCCCAAGTGTTATTATTTAAAACACTTTCTCTTATGAACTCTAGACTGTCTTTTGCAATTTATCTCACTAAACATTCATGGATGAATGGTAATTGCTGAATGTCTTGGAAACAACACCTTGAAAATGTCATTCAAATCAAATTTTCAGCAGCATGAGAGGCTAGGAGGTAATTCACACTTCTTTTATGATAATCTTCTCTAAGAAGGCCAGCACTCATCTGCCTTTCTCCTCTTCCTCCTCCAAAAGGTAAGGATTATAAATTCACTCTGATTTAGTGCAGCTAAGTTTAATAGGCTGAGAAAAACACTGCAGCCTGAATATACCACTAAGATTGCCAAATTATGATAGAAGCCATCTCCAGCATTATTCACAAGCTAATGTGTTCTTGCTCGGCACCACAAAGAAAGAGAGAAGGTTTCTGCAAGGCGAGCCTGCAGAATTTCCTTCCTCCTGCAAGGAGCTACTTCTCCGCAACCAGGAGCTGTTCCGAGACATCCAAGCCCAGCATTTGGAACCTGTCCTCCCTCTAAAAAAGGAGCTCAGACCTCTCCTTCAGTCTGCTACGTCAGCAACCTACTAACCTCCCGAGGGTCCCTTTTCCTATTTTTTTTTCCTAAAATCACACCTCGGGGCTCACTGGACCTCCCTGGATCGACACACACTCCAGCACTCTCATACCACACTCCATCCTGATCTACGCAATGAGCCGTAATTCACGTGCCAAAGCTGGACAAAGGAGTTGGACACCATAGGGCTAAAAAATCTGCTTCATCCTTTCGAGTGGCAACTCATGAATGAGGAAACATTGGCCAGGAGGTTCATGCCACAAGATCAGCCCTGTTTCCTATATTTGAGACCAGGTTCTCGTATTGGCGCTATGCCCCCAACACACATCCCAAAGCAGCAGCAGATTCACAGTACGGAATAAGGAAGGAACAAGCAATGCAATGAAGCCCAAACCATTCTTTTCAAAGATTGCCCGAGTTACTGACAGCAGGTACAGAAAGACATGAGCATTGCTATCACTCTGCTAATTTCCACAGGGCAATCTATTTACACAACCTAAGCTAAAGGAAAATTAAAAGAAAAAAGCAAGGCGAGGGTTGGAGAAATGCCAACCCTTTCCTCTAATCGGGCACGCAGAACAAACATCCTCTTAATACTCTCAGTTTACTCTCAAGCATGACCACTCAGTAAATTATGGATGCAATGGATGGACCCCCTTTCTGCATGGCTTTTATTCTATGACTTCCCACGAAGGACGATGACACCACACAGTCCAAACTCTTCACAGGTTGGACACTGTGTAACCTCTCCCTGATTTCACACACGCAACTGCCTACACTTGTCATGAGCCCCAGCAAATGCTTTGCAAAAGTTGCAATTTTTCTGCTGAATGTGAGTACTTCTTCAGTTCTTCTTCTTAGAACAGTTTAACATTCACACAACAGTTACACCAACAACAGTTGGTGCCTCATCTAGGAAAAAGATTAGTCTTCTCTTTCATCATGCCTCGAAGCAGCAAAGCTGGGTTGAAGCCCAATACTTTCGAATTTTTCTAGTTTAAGCACATTCCCTGACAGTACCCACAGTCTCCAGGATGGAGCTGAGGAGCTCATCTTGTGCTTACCTGACAAGATTCCCCTCTTCCAGACTGGAAGAGACGCCTCAGGGAGAAGAAGACTATCCACAGGGTTTCTAGTTTCTGAGCTGCTGCAGGGTCAAGCAGGTCCCCGAGACAGATCAGCTCCACAGCTCCAGAGACTGCCCGTGGAGAAGGTGAAGTTGTGATGTACTGGGAAGCATTTTAAGAGTGAATTCCTCCTGTTGTTTAAAGATTTTGAGCTTTCTGTGTTTAAAGTAATAGATTTCAAACTGCATTGATCCCTACCATCATTGCAGTTACTGAACTTTTCACGGATTTTATCTGTCTGTCCCGTCAGAAAACACTTCCTGTTAAATGAATTTTTGGCATGGCTGCATCGTTGTGCGCAGGGAGCAGAAAGCCAATGCACAGAGCAGCAATCAATTTTGTAAAAAGTATTCCGTAAATCAGGGCTCATCTATCTGTTTGCCTTTACATTTCTGCTGGAGCCTCTATAATTAATTTATACAGATATAAGCACTTTTTCTTCCCTCCTTTTTGATGCTAGTTATTCCACCAGCCTGTGCAGCGAAGCTGCAGCAATTTCAAAGGCTTCCGTTCCCTGCACAGAGCGGAGCAGCTGCAGGAATATTCTTTGAAGAGGAAACGGCACCCAATGGGACTGGCAGGCAGCTCAGAGCTGCGCTCAAAGAACCCCCAAAGTCCTCGGGAGCATCTGAGGACATCAAAAGAGGAAAGATCTTGGCCAGAGGAAGCCTGAAGAATTTAATTTGAAAGACTTCCCCCATCCCTAGAGCTTTCTTCAGTGTAAGCAGCAATCTGTGAGGAAGAGTCTTTCTCACATTTGGCTGAGATGATCGTCCTCATATTGAAAGGCTGGAAATGCCAGGTTTAATATGGAGGGCGGTTGGATTCCTTGTTTATTTATTCAACTGTAAGTGTACAGATAGGTATACAGACATAAATGTATCCATATATTTAACTGTATTCCCCTATGTTATTAAAAATTACATTATTTCTAAAAATAGAAATATAAATATAGAAATCCAATTTACATAAACCATACCTCAAAGTGACCCTGCATCACTCATACTACCTCATGCAGGCTTCTGGTTAACTGATGGGCTCACCTATGTCATCCGTCTCAGTAAAACAGCTCTTTTTTATGGTGTCTGGCAAGTATCTACCTCAGACATTCACAGCATAGCACATGCTTTACTACCATCCTACTTAGGAGATCTAGAGGCAAACTGAATGTGTGCACAGGTACATACACCCCCTCACTCTCTGCAGAGAGTTTAATATCTACAATGTAGGGCTGAACTTCTTATCTGGATGGAAACTTCCAGATCTGATTCAGGGACCTTCAATTTGCATGGTAATGAATTCAGTGAAGCCCTATGGTCCATGCCACTTCTGAACACATTTTTTAGTGGCAGACCATGGGCATTAAACGACATGCATATTCTTTTCTGAAAACTGTGTGCTTCCTTTATTACTTACATATAAATTGATGCCATTTTACTACACTCTTTCACATGTACCCAATGTTGCCTAGAAAAAGAACTGACATGACACATCCTGCAAATGCTTCCCTGCCAGATTGCACTAACTATACTCCCACCACTCTAACTTCTGCAGCCTTGTCCTTGCAAAGGGCAAATCCCACCTTTCGCTGGCGCTCTCATACCACACTCCTCACTTCTGAATTCTGCTTTTTGACTAACTTAAGTTCATGTACATACAAGTCTGCATTGAGAGGTGTGCAGACATATTGTGTGTGCCTATTTATGCATACAACTCTGCACCTTGATCATCACATATCCGAAAGCCTTATTTCTGAGATCACACTGGGTTTGGCAGGACAACAGTGCACCCTGTAAGGAACAGCCCTGAAATCACTTTGCCCTATAAACAATTTTCTCTTTTGATTAACATTATGCCACAATGTTCTGTTATCAGCCAGCGAGGTAGGATATTGCATTATCTTGTGGCCATTTTGTTATACATTACAATGAATTGACTAATTATCTTAATTAAAAACACTTCACTTTTCCTAAGTGTATTGGCTGCTTAGCAGCGTTATTAGATGGTGTAGAAAAAGAGCAGAGGGAACTAAGATGAGATCAGTGGAATAACTTTCATTTGAGCTTTAATTCTGAACCTTCTGAAGTGAAAAGTATATTGATTTTCCATGACCTCTCACATCTTAGTGATATTTTGACAGTTTGATAGGGTCAATTGTGAAAAAATAAAACTTCCATAGCCAGTTGTTTATACTCCTGAAAACAAAATTAAGATGCAGAGCAGGAAATAAACTGAAATGGTCTCATACTTGAATGGAATATAAACATTCTGTCTAATTAGGTCACTATGCATATGTTTGTTTACTTGGTTATTTTCTCTCTGGCAATTCTTCTTTGGGTAGCACAGCTACCCCACTTGAGATAGTGGAATTCCCATGGCAAATAATATGAAGCCAATAATTTCTGGGCCAGAAAGTACATTTATTAGCACAGTATTAAGTATTTGATAATGCAGAGAGCTAAAGTATGAGAGCAGTACATGGCTTGCTGCTTCGAAGTCAGATTAGTCTCTATACTAAGTTTTTCTTCAAGCCAGCAGAGCCCTTAGGGAGCTGCATTTCTCTGCATTTCTGTCCGTCCCAAACTTACCCTACAGCTTTATTCTAATGCAGAGAACAGGGTAGCAGCTTCCCATTGCTTAATCCATACACACAGAAAGCCTTTCCCATGCTGCAAATTTATGCAGTATTGCCCCTTACATTCAACTCAATCTCTACATAACTTTTCTAGGCAGAGGGAGAAAGGAGAGACTTTTGCTGTCTCAAGAGCTGACCAGAGAAAGAGAAAATAATTAAAGCTTTGGAAGAATTCAGTGTAGCTGATCTTAATACAAATGTGACCAGCAGCTTGGAGCACCAGCCAGAGTTCAGAGTGCCCCTCTCCCTAAGGCTGCCTGCAAGCAAACTGAATTCCTGATTTTATTTCAACTCAATGAAGTCCCCTTGGTCCACTGTACCCTGAAGGCATGAAAACTACCTTGCAGCTTCTTGGGGTTGGCTAATCCTTTATGTTGTAGCACATGGGGCCTACATTTCTCTGTACCGTGTGTTCTCAGGCTATCTAATGCAGAAATTTTATTTTCAGAGGTGAAAAGGGCCAGCTACAAGAAAGAGCTTGAAAAGCACACTTTACTACTGGGATTTGCAACTGTTTGCTAACATTCAGACAATATCGAGATTCAGAGAGAATTCTGGTATTCACAGGAACATTGCATCCACAGAAACCCTGAGATTGACCTCTTCTGCTCAGACTCCCTTGCACTGTGTCATTAGTCTGCTCAGAGGATTCAATCCTCACCCTTTTTGGCTTTCTGTAATTGACTTGTCTTTGCTGGCCTTTGCATCCTTGCTGTGTTCCCAGCTCCCTGCTGCAGCCTTTAGCACCCACCCACGCAGGACTCTGCTGCCATCCCTCAAACACCTCTCCATGCCACAGCCAGCACCGCCTGCCCCTGTGCCAAGAGTCTGTATCTTTCTTGTCCCTAGGCACTAGCAAGGAAATGTTAAGGATACAGGAGGCACGTTTGCAGCAGCAAAAAACTTTGAGTTGCCAAGTGTCCACAGGCAGAAGTTTTATATTTTGAGTCCAGTGTATAAGCCCCGGCTTTTGCAAGTAACATGGGACTAATGCTCAGAGCCAAAGCTCTAGCATTTTATAGAGCTAGAAGGAGCTAAAATGGTCCTGCCTGGGAAGGAGTATCTCTTGCATAAGCTTCACAAGGATATCAGTCAAATAAGCATGTTGAATGTTGCTATTTCACTTGAATAGGCAGTGGAAGTCACTGTCTGCTCGTGTATTATAACCGCTGAGCCTGCCAGTTGCAACAAAGTAGTAAAGCTTTTTTTTGTAGAAAATCTTTTTTTCTTTTAAAATTATTTTTATTATTTTTATTTCTTTTTATTATTTTTATTTATTTCTATTTTTTTAATTCTGCGCACGTATTTAATTTCAGCTACTCTGAAATGCTGCCAGGAAAACCATGATCATGGATAAAAAGAGGGAGGAAAAATGGGGCCATTAACTCCAGAATACTGCCAGTTACTTAGAGGAGAACAGGACAAATCTATGTTGCCTCATATCGTAACTCAAGCTAGATTGCTTCAAGGCATATCTGTACAGGCACATTCACTAGCTACAGTTCCTACAGCACAGAAATCCTTGGCCATCGGGAGGTGCAATGCTGGAGAAAGTCACGGTTTCATTGGGCAGAAACAAGCCTTTCTGAGGCAATGGTGAAGATGCAGAATGGCCCCATTCAGAGCTTGGGAGAGATGTTGCCTGCTCAGCACTGAGTAGCTCAGGTCTAACAAGCCTGTCCTGAGTCTGTGTCTACTGCAGCTTTTAGAGGCTTGTAATCTAGCCAAATAGTTGTAGATACATGAAAGAACATTGAAGGACACATCCCTAACAGCACTGTGTCTGCCAAAATTCAGCCCCTTGTTCTAAAGGATGAAAGTATTGGAGCATTTCCAACGTCAAAAAGAAAATGCTTTCTCATTTTAATTTTCTCATTTCAGTTTAGATAAGTTGCTGACTTCTGGTTTCTGAAGTTCCCTCCTGATAGAAAACCAAGTAGGGAGGTGACACCTCATATAGAAAATTTTGAACTACATAGTTTAAACTTGGTAAAGTTAAAAGTCTTAAAGCAAGAAATCATTAGGCAAACTTAACTATGAACTTTTTTATGTATGAAATCTCTCGTTATAGCAATATATACCAAACTGCTTTTTCCTTGCTTTGATTTTGACCATTCCCCATTTTCCTTCTACGTCTATGTGCACATTCTGCGTTGGGTAGTTTTTCAGTCCTGGGCTGCTGGAAGCAGGTTTCCAGCCTTCCCGCCTTTAGAGGCCCAAGCCCACTCCCAGTGGAGCATGGGGAGGGAGGAGCCATCTCCTCCTGTTTCCACCACAGGCCCAATCCAGCAACTGTGCCTCAGGGAAGGTCCCTGGGGAACTCGGCTGCAGGAGGCAGGACAGGACAGGCCCTGTGGAGAGGGCAGATTCTCCTCACTTCTGCAGAGCCCTCCTTTTAAGGGCCTGTGCTGAAAGTGGGACGCGGCTTTCAGAAAAATGTGGTGACTGTTCCTCACAGATCCTAGTTCCAGGACACGGAGCTTTGAGGACGGGAATGTGCTTCACAAATAGCCTGCACTTTCAGGATAGAGTGCTTGAGCAGTTGTTCCTCCCCTGTAAGCCTCATGTCATCTCCGGGATGGGTGTTCTGGTTTCTCAATACAGATTGCTTGCACCTGGATGGGAATGATAGGGTGTTGGCAGGGATGCCGCGCAGACAACCGGAGCGGGGAGGATCCTTGCCAGCCTTTGTACGTGCAACTGCTGAGTCAGTCCTGCAGCCTCTGCCACCGCCACCCCCACAAACACAGGTGCAGATGACCATTTAAAAGTAATCTTAATTTGGCTGCTGCCCAAATTCCACATTCCTCTTGGCTCCACTCGCCCCGTTTTCCCACATGACCTCATCTCCTATGCCCTCGGAGCACGGAGCCAGGCAGGCAGAGTACACTTGATTCTCTAAACATCCAGGAGTTGTTGTGGAAGTGGGAAGGAGATGAGAGTCTGATACAGATGAGAGGAAGTGCAAACAGGCATGCCTGGGTCTGGGCCTTTGACCCGCAGACTTCCCCCACACCCACTGGAGTCTGGGAGTCAGATCCTTGGAGTTACCGACTTCCCTTCGTGTCCTCCCATTGAAACAACAATAAACAGCCTGCAGAAGATCCCTCCCCTGAGAAGGAATCCACTGAGATAAAGGCAGCTCTATTCAGAGCCCTGCAATCTCCTTTGTCCTAGTTTAGGAAATGTGCTCACACTCCTAGTACTAAAGCACTGTCACGTATCAAGGCACCTTCATGGGAAATTTCAAGCTGCTGCAGAACAGCCTAAGTCACACAGGGCCCTGGAAAGGCCCCTGCCTCCCTTCTCTGTCCATCTGAGCACAAAGGCACAGCTCTGATGATGGAGAACATCTTTTGGGGCAGCGTGCAGACTAAGGGTGAATTCCTGCATCTACCTCAACATATGAAACACTGACTATAGCTCAGGGCATGAGGAGCAATAAAAGCTCACAGACATCTTGCAGAGAACAACCAAAGACTAAGATAAGTTTAACCCATAAAGCCCTCCCTTAACTCTGCTCTTGACTACTATGCCAAGTTTTCCTCATGTAACTATATTCACCTGTTTACAAAGGGAAAGTAGATTCTTTCTGTCCATTGGCAGAGCAATAGTCAAATCCACAGATCAATCACTCACTGGTGAGAATCATGTAGTGAAAGCCAACAGCAATGAAAAGCAGCTTCTGAACAAATGCTGCTCCCATGCAGTATTTCACCTTTCAAGATCAAGCCAATAGTTGGTGAAATTAGTAGCTTGTCTGATTTAATTTTGGACAAACACTTATTTTTCCCCTTCACCAATTTTTCAAAGAAAAGTAAAAATGTTTCATTTTTGTTTTTCATTACAGTTAAACAGAGACAAATCTTGGAATTTTTCTATCCAAACACTGAAAGTTGCAGAAAGCCATCAGCAGTTTGAAGCAGGAAAATGGGCTAGAAAACCTGGCACAACTTCAACTGCAGGACTCACCGCTTCAGCTACTGTGATTTGGTAAAGAAAAATCAAAGTGCTGAAACGATATATCATTTCATGAGGCATATTTAAGAACCACTCATCTCATGTTTAGCATTTCCCATGGGTTAGGGCAAAAAATAAACACCTGAGCAGTAGGAACGACAACACGTGTGGGACTCCTCTTCTGCTGGAGGCTACTCAGAGGGGGCCTCTGACTGCAACTAGAGCTGAGTTTCAAGCTAACCCTAAATATGACTCCACGGGCCCAGAAGAGCTAGGACAACAGAATGAGAGAGCATGTCATCAGAGGAGTAACAATATAATCAACTGGTGGCTACATCCCTCTTTGCTGGGCTCCCATACAGTCTGGGGTAGCAGAGGGAATAATGAAGATATCATGTGCAGAATGCCTGCTTGCTTATGCACTGCAAGAACTGTGGCCTCCTTGGTGGGACAGAGGCAGGGAGCAGCACACAGGTGTTTGCACTGACACACTGGAGCTCTTGGTGGGAAGGAAAAATTAATTTCAAGAGGAATTCCGTTTTTAACAAATTGCTAAGGGGCCCTTGGGCATTCTGTACCTATTTAAATGTAAATTGTGTAAGCAGTGGAAAGAGAAAGGGTGGGCAAGGTCATGACTGCCCATTAAATTTCCTGAATTGACTGGGAAAGATTCCTATTTGGCAGCTGAATGATCTGCAGGAAGTACTCTTGACTGTGTGCCTGCATCTTTAGGCTCCTTTAGGACTAAGAACATATGTTAGAAACCTTTTTTTCCCATGGCAGCCCTGAAGTTGCTTTGCAATCTTCACTGGCTCACAGAGATGAATACTGAGAGAGCAGCTTTACACCTTCTGTCAACCTGCACCAAAGTTACTGCCATTTCCCATGGTAAGAAATGATACCCAAGGACCCTATGGACCTCTCCATCCTTTCGCATATGAGCTCAGGACTACAGCTTAGGCTGAAAGGCTGTGAAATGGGGACAAACATGGTGTGTGGGAAGGAATAAATGAGAACAAAAGTGAAGAACAATGCAAGAGCATTGCATTGCAAGAGCAACAGTATGATGAAGAAATGGAGATGGACAGGAAACTTGCCCTTAGACATTTCGGAAACAGAACGAAAATGTGTTGATACGACACTCTACAAGAGACAGAACTATTCTAAATGCTATCAGTAGTGTTACAAGTGAACATGATCAGAGTAACAAGAAAGGAGAAATATTCTGAATCTGAATCACGATGTGTCCCTGAAACAGATAACCTAACTAATTTTTGTTTTTAAGAGTTGGAAGAAATCAATAATTTCTGCATATTTCAGCCTGATTAAAAAGAAATAAGGAAAATCCTCACTTGCAAGTACCAGCAAGCTATGTTTGCGATGATTTGTTTTTATTAGAATCTTTTTAGAAAAAACGTTTATAAAAATCCAAATATAAATTTGCTGCTCTGTATATACAGTAAGTAGAGCATTTGGTTTCGCTGTGGTCATTTCAGTGTTACTAACTGCAGTTTCATGATTAATTATTCATAACATTCCTCTTTCTGTGAAATAGCAGGTCAAAGTCATCCTAAAACCCAGACATTTCAAGTCACCACTAAAATTTTGATCAGTCTTTTGGAATGAAAAAGGAGGCGATATTAAGTCATCCAAATGGGCAGGATAATCCATTTTGTGAGAACACACAAAAGGACAGGCAGATCATGTTGACAAGGATTTCGGCTCCAAACAGGCTAAATGATGGATAGAAGCTCTTGTGTTCTGTTTGTCCAAAGACCACACGCAACAGTTCTGGCATGTAAGCAACTGCCATAACCTTCTGTGGACCCGTGAACAGCAAATTAGCTCCAGAAGTGAGTGTGCACTACTGATCTCAGCCAGTAAAATTCAGCTGTATTCCAATTTTGCACGTTGTGGCAGTTGGAATCCTCATTAGGGAATAAGAACTAAGGGCAAGGATCCTCTGTTATGGTTTGTACAATGTCAAGCACAAGGCAGCGGAGGACTCCAGGTGCTACACAGTGTAAATACTAGTGATTCGTCTTCCTGATACCTCACTATTAATTTGATCACTTGGCTTGATCCACTTGAGCTCTGTAATGGCTTTGGTGGGCTGCCAGAAGCCTTATTTCATCAAGTTGTTGACGATGGTGAAAGAACACGTGCCTCCTCAGGGGATGGGTTTCAAGCAGAACACAGCATCCATCCGCTCTTCCTATTAGTGGATGCAGTCTGCCTAGCCTGCTCTTGAGGTGAGGGGGAAGAGTGAAAATGAGAGCTCCTTACCTGCAGTTACCAGCTGCTTATCTCTAGCTCAGTCTCTTTGGGGGAAATGGTGACTCAAACCTCACTGTGTGCTGCTCCTTCTCACCCCTGCAAGGAACGGAGGGATCTCTGCGCCCCTCGGGCTCACCGGAGTGAGGAGCTCTCTGCACCCTCGCTCCGCTCTGAAGCCACGTCCTTGGCTCGCTTGCCAGGACAGCAATTTCAGAGAAGCAGATATTTTTTTCATTTTAATAAAGGCTTGTCTCTATTAATCCACCCTGTCCACAATCACATCAAGATCCGCACTCTCACTCTGTGGCTGTCTGGGACATTTGGGAAAAAAAGAAGTAACAGTTTGTCACCTCTGACACACTCCTCTATCATTTATTTTTACAATGAACAGTGCCATCTTTTTATTTCTTTACCCTTACCTTTTGTCACAGCTTGATTTACACACTTGATTTACTCACTATCTCTGCCTGTTAAAACTCTGTTTTGAGGCATTGTGTTTTTACCTGTGCTAGACTAGAATTCGGAAATTTTAGGGTTGTTCATGGCTATAGCATTTCTCTGTGTGTGTGTGTGTGTATATATATATGTATATATATATTTTGTCTGGAGTTTAGCCAGGTGGTTTTCCTGTATGTTTCTTTGCAGCTACTACCCCACTCCAGAAGTGAGGATTGCTAGGATAGCCCTCCTTAGTATAAACCTCCTTAATAGCAGAATATTGTTTCATTCAACAGAAGGAAAAGTTGAGGAAAATGTAAAGGTTACAAGAAAATATTTTTAAGCAATAGTCTTCACGACTGCTTCTTATACCAAAATGCTAACAATCTTCCTACATACGTATGCAAGTCTAATTTTTGAACCTTTTTCTTTCAATAACCTAGGCTGATTTCTCTGAATAACTCCCTATCTTTAAGCAGGATTTCTTTATAATTCTTATATTCCCTTCCAGTACATGCTTTGCTCTTCTTGCCATCCTCACACTGCTCTTTATTAATGCTTAAAAAAAAGAAAAAGTTTCTGGAAAAATCTCACCTCTCTGGGTTCCAGTATTTCCCTTTTCTTTCATCCAAGATCCATGAACCTCCTGATCATTAAAAACTGTTCAAAACTGTACAAATAAGCAAAGAAGGATAGAAATATCCTTTAAAATACATTACAGAAAGAAAATCTTGTAATTTATAATTGACAGGAGTTATAGGCAGGGTAACAGCCTCAGCTAATTATACACGTAGGATTTTTTCTTCCAACCAAATGTTTTCTTCCAACTCCACAGCTAAAGCTGGCGAACGCTTTCTAAGTCACACTCCACTTCACCTTACAGAAACACCCCAAAACATAGTGTGCTCAGTTCTTCACCCAGTGTTATGTCCAGACTTCAATTTTCAGCTATCATTTTATCATTATTCTTATTGCTAGAATTTCAATAAGAACAAGAATGACAATTAAGGATCTCATTGCTGCAGGCAGTACCCAGATACGAGCGACAGAGTCAACAGGCCGAGAACGAAACTTGAATGTCCAGGTGTGAGTCTGAGACTCCAAGAGAGCAGAGAGCTCCGCAGCTTCCAAGGCCACGTGCCACCTCTTCTCGTTTTCGTGCACGGTTATTACCGGTAAGCTTCAGTTGCTGGTCATGGCTTTAGCTGCCCCTCCAATGCTAACACACAGAGTACAAGGCAGGCAGGTTACAGAGTTCACTCCCTCTTCAGTACTAAAACCATAGATTTCTTTTGTGTAGCTAATGAGAAGCAATTCCCTGTCAGCAGGCATATGAAGATAACCCTTCCCTATCTGTGTTGCAGTGGCTTCTCAAGGCCGTAAATCTCTCCAGAGCTGCAATTACAATGATGGCTCTGCATGTTGTGTTTGAAGAACGGTGACAATTCGTGTGCTTGTTTGAGATGCCTAATCAATGGAGAAGTATTTTACAATTTGCTGAGGACACACATGGACAGCAATGGATGTTGCTACTACAGCTCCTAAAGGGTTTGCTCTGCTCACACACACGTCACTAGTAATTCTCCTACGTGCCTAGACTGGACTTCTCACACCTCTCAGACACACCGCCCTGTAACCTTGCTCTGCTGTAGATATCTATATATCCCAAGCCTACAGTCCTCTTATGAGCCTAAGACCCATTAATGTTTGAAAAGGTGACTTTGAAATCATAGGTTTCATGCACAACTATTCTTCACACAACTGCTGAGGCTGGTGGAAACCTCTGGTCCAGGCACCCTGCTAAAGCAACTCAGCTGCAGCAGGTTGCCCAGGACTGTGTCCAGCTGGGTTTTGAATATCTCCAAGGATGGAGACACCATGACTTCTCCAGGCAACTTGTGCCATTGCTCAATCACACTTACAGTAAAAAAGCTTTTCTTCATGTGACTGTAGGTTAATGTCTTTTCCAAATATTTTTTTTCTTGGCCTCTGTGAGGAACCCAAGAAATTGTTATTTATAGGGAAAATTTCTTATCCCTGCAGTTACCAAAGAGTGGAAAGGGTGGATTCCCTTCCAACCACACATCATTCTAACATTAGACCTGAATTTCCAGCAAAGGTTGCTACTCTTGAAAGGGTTGTTTATTATTGCATCTGATGGCTAATAGCCAGTGGAAATTACACAAATATCACAAAGTCAACACTAAAGGAAGTCTGTCATATCACAGAGTCTTTTTTTTTTAATTTCTCTTTACGAGGTCACTTTTACTAGAGCTGAGGAAACAGAAGAGTGGAAGATATAGCAGAGCTTCACTCTTCATCACTCTACTGGTGATGCCAACCACCTCTGAAGCTCAGCAGAATGCAAATAGTATCATTACTCTCCCCATCTCTTTACCCATTTGTTTAATGTTCAGTCTAAGAAAGAACCTCACACAGCACCTATTCTCTGCAGGTCACAAGAGGAAACAGGGCTTTCAAGTGGCAGATTCTTGCTGGAGGCAAGAATTGATGCCTTGGCGTCAGCTTCCAGGGCCACTGGGATTTTCCTTTATCATCTTGCCCATCCCACCTTCACCTTTCCCCTGTAAGATTTATTTTTTCAGCACACCTATTAATTTGAGGCTTGAATGGAAAGTCTGCCACAGCATAGTTAACACTTCATTTTTAGCATTTTTAGCATTTTTCATGTTGAGACTTGTTGCTCAATTTTATAATACTTATTATTAGTTCCTGTTAGGTTTCAAATAAAGAGCAAACAACAACAGCAGCAGCAAAAGAAGATGGGAAATAAACGTTTTGAAGCCTGAAAGCAGAACTCCAGGTCGGTTGCTGAAGAACCTAACTGGCATGATCTCTACACAAATAGAGCCATTTACAGGAAGACACTTCGCTTGAGGTTGAATCTGCCAGTATTCTCTATACCTAAAAATATCTAATTATGAAACATGCATAGGAAATGATGAGCTGACATAATATATAATCAAGTTCTGGGCAGTAATTAAGATATTGCTACACATCCATGTCCATGATGAAGGAGGGAATTACAGGTTTTTCTTTGGTAAAAGGGAGCAGTGGATGAGTCAGCTCAGCTACCCAGTGCAACAGAAATAAAAGAGCTTCCCAAGTAAGTATGAAGTGTGATAGATACCCAGGGTCACTGCTCGCAAAGTTTAGAGAGACCTGGGCAAAGACAAAGATCTTTTCCCTTAATTTTTATACTGAAATAAGAAAATTTAGCTGAAATCATCCACATTACACTGGAAAATTATATTCCCTTAGCATGTATAAAATAACTCCTCATGAAAAGATGAGGGCAATAAGGACTACTACATTTAAAGCACCTTGATGTTAGCTGCAACAAGAGATGATAATACGAAGTTAAGGATGACAGTGCTACATGCCACATCAAATTTAGCTCACATAAACTAACATGATAGTTAAAAGATGTTCAAGAGTAACCTCCAAATGGAAGAGAGGGAAAAAAAAAAAGAAAAAAATTGCTTAATGTGCTTTCTGTGACTTTCTCTCCAAAAGAACATAGTCAGGCAGTCAAGACTACAGTAAAAAGAATGTAGATTTTCTTCTTGCAGAAAATTTACCTCACGGACAATACAATCAAACTCTACTCGTATGCATGGAATGGTTGATAGTTACTTTGATACAAAAAAAAACAAGTAAATATAAAACGTTATTCATTTTCATCACTTTCAAAAATTCTGAAAAAAAACTACTGGTACTTGGCCATAACTGAGTCAAAATACAAGACAAAAAATATGTCAGTGTAAATAGTAATATTTGTGATGATTCCATGTGTCTTCACTGTTACCTCTTGCTTTTTTGATAAGATTATTTTGCTTTTCAAGTAGAAGTCTGAAAAAAAATCTAGCTGCAGTAGACACATTTACAGTATCTCTCAGTAAAAACATGTTTCATATGATAACAATTAATATTAATAAACTAAAATCTGGAGTAGAAAACTTTTGAATTAATAAAGAATACTTCATAATCGAAAGATGCATTCTTCGTAATGGGCAATCATAACTAAGTCGGAGTCTTTAAGTGGAATTTACTAGATCACTCCAACAATTAATTAAACTATGAGTATCAGAAAGCTGTCTCAATACCACCATGTAAGACAGAGAATTCACTGCATAGGCAGGACAGAGGGATCTTCAAGCAACTGGACACACATATGTGGTATTATTTTCTTTTTTGGAACATGGACATTCATTTCTTTTGGACTGTAACTTTCCATGGACAAAAATAGTTACTGTCTCCTTCAGGTGCTTTACTTGCCACCTCAGTACAAAGCAGAAATACAAGGGGAGAGCAAGCCACGTACAGAAAGGATGGCAGAAGCACTGAATTATAGCGCTGCAATGCCCAGGCTTATATGGTCACCAGGCAGTGACGTCTTTCTGGGCAGCCCACAACATGGCAAAAAAGCAGCTCTGCTGAAGGTGAGAGCAAGACTCCTGCACTGAATTTAAAGGCAACAGCAGGGACTCAGTTCTCCGTTATTCAGCACAAATTCCCAGAAAGAGATAGTGAGCAAATATACAAATACTTGACCTTTTGTGCTACCTGGTATTAACTAAAGCCACTGATGTCAGGCTCCCAAAATGTAATTTAAACTACGAGATGTCTCTACATATACACACGACTAAACGCCAACTCTGCAAAGGCGGTTTACATTGGCAAAAAGTTCCTCAACCAAAATAAGCTACAATGACAAAAATATTTTTGTAAGTATAACCCTGGTAGAGCCACATCCACTTCCGTAAGAAAGAAAGCAACACTGGAGAGCCTAAACCGACACTGGTACGGCTGCAAAACCGGCTGCCCTGCGCAGCAGCTGTCGCGGACTCTGCCACAGTTTTTTATATCACTCTCACATATAAACTGATGTAAAGGAGGGGTGAATGGCAGCTCTAACAGCAGAAGAGGCCCTGATTACTCTTCACTACAAATTACTACTGTGGTCCAGAAAGGTCCTGCTACCACGGCTGGAAAAAGTGAGAGCAGACCACAGGAGGCAACATCACAGAGTCACAGGATGGCTGAGGTTGGAAGGGACCTCTAGGGATCACCTGGTCCAACCCCCTGCTCCAGCAGGGACACCCAGAGCACGGGGCACAGGGCGGCATCCAGGCGGGTTTGGAAGATCT
>JAUBOD010000141.1:512840-543484 GCA_032353885.1 Nothura maculosa
CCCTGAATCATCAGGCAATATAAATTGACAAGATTTACAATAATTATTCTGTAAAAAACAGATCTTGACAGATTTTAAAGTCTCACTGTGAAGACATTTTGTTTCTTCATGCACTTATAAACTTATCTTCTTGCTTTCCCTCTAGCTCTATGGATATCAAGTCAGACAAACCTAAGCACACGCTTATGCTCCTTCTCCAGGCCCAAACTGGCACAGATCAATGGACGTTTGCGTTCCTCCAGTTTATCCCTGAAAGCCCTTCCGAGCTTTCATCACATCCCATCCCATCTCATCCCATTTCAGGAACTTCCCACATGACAGTCTTCCCCTCCTCCTTCCCCAGCCCCTGTTTCCACATGCATTCACTCCTCCTCCACTCTGGTTTCTTTCTTTCTCTGAAGGAACACCACTCACATACCAGTCTTCTCCATTCACACACCAGTCTGCTCCAGCTCATCAGAACTGAAACAGATGCAGCACAACCAGATGAAGAATGTCCTAGGAGGAGAGTGCCCAGGCCTGGAGAGTGTCCCTGGAGCTTGAAAGCAAGACCTTGGGGCAAGTAGGACAGTTCACAGCCCTGTGTCAGGCACATAGAAGGACTACTTACATATCCATAAGCACTGTGAAGAAAGGAATAGGCTACAGGAATATAAAGCTACTGGGGCACGTCTAGAGAAATGGGTGTCATGGCACATGCTGCTTTCCATTTTTAGAATGGCTTTTAAATCACCTTTCAAAAGCTGTCAAGCCTGCATTCCTGAGCTTTCTTGCCACATTTCCTGGCTAGTTTTGAAAATTACATTGCAGACCTACCAGACACTGTTAACTCAGTATAGATGGAAAGATCTCTCCAAGCTCACAGTACTTTATCTGTGGAAATTTTGCTGGATCCCACTGGTTTCATCAATATACCGTCCCTCCAGAAAGGGACATACTTTGGAGATGGTTAACCCAATTCATTTCTGCACAGGCATGAGATGACAAAAGGACCTCTGGCTGCTCTTTAAAGGACTGCTAAAGCAGCAAAGAAGCTTTTTTAAGAAGATCATGATTTCTTAATGCAAGCAAAAAACACAACATGGACAGCGAAAGACATAAAAGGTGCAATTTCCTTTCAAAGTCTTGTCTCATTTTCCACCGAGTTATATCTAATGTCAATTTAACTTTGCTCATTTATGGAGGCTAATCTATCTCATGGGATCATATACATTTTCTTAGCTGGAACAGGAAATACTATTTTATATGAACAATTGTCCAAATCCTGAAGGTCTTTATCATGTGCTGTTTTTACTCAAGGCTGTTGCAGACAAACTTCAAATACAGTCCCAACATCTAATGGTGACTTGTTTGCCTAAGGAGAAGCTGGAATCTTATTTCCACTGACTTTAGTAACAGAAAATCTTTCATGTTCTGAAACCTTCTCAGTCGCCTTCTACCTTCTCATGTAAAATTGCTTCTATCTCCCGGATGACTCTTGTTCTAAAGCTGTAGTCACCTGAGTACGGACTGGCACCAGGTAACTGGTAACAACCTGGTAATAATCTGGTAACGTTTCTGCAACTTCTTTCTAGTTTCATTCATCTGTCTTTAAGGAATTGTCCTAGCTCATACATTATCACAGAGAAATTTCAATTCTCTTATCAGTAACGATAACATTGTCAAAGATGTTTAAAAAAGCTGCCAATGCCTATTTCTGGTTGGCAGATGATTATTTCAGTGAGATTGCTAGTGCAGATCTTCTTAGCATTTCAACAGCCAAAGCCCTTTTGTGTCAATTTTGTAGTATCAGAAAGAAACATCACATTGAGCTCCCAAGCCATTTAGGCATGTGTTTCTAATTATTTTCTTTCATTCCGTTATCCAAATTTAGATTTCTCTGTCATGGTTATCTTTTCATCTTCTTGCTGGAGCAAGGAATGAAGTCATGAGAATATATTTATGTATGTTAAAATTATAGTTTGTTCACATGTAATTATTTTCAGATAAAGTCAAGAAAGGACTATTCTTGAAAAGCAAGCAGCATATAAAAACAAGGCACTATTTCAGAAAAAAAAGATTGTTTTTCTCAGTATTCTGGGGAAAGTTCAGTCTCAATAAGGTGTTCAGTGTGTTTATAAACTGTAAAATTGGACTGAGGTTAAGTGAAGGAAGATAGTGACTAAGCAAAGAGATAACAGAATTAGGAAACTACATAAAAGCTAACACAGGATTATATACAGGTTTAGTGCTCTGATGAAGTCTATCTGGCATCTCACCTGAAAGCATTTGTAGTGTGTGTAAACTCACTACAGTATTCACTAAGTGAATTACTGCCCAAGTCTAACTGGGGTACAAACACCACCCTTCTTACCAGATCCACACTTCTGAAAATACAGATATCCTTTTTTTTTATTTTTTGAACATGAGCATGTTCAAGTTGCTTTTTTGAAGAAATAGCTCATAGCAATCAAGATTGAGGGTTTTTTTTCCCCTTTTTTTTATGCTCAGTGGCTGAAAGAAATTTTTACAATTTTGTTTACCAACATGAAGAAATTCAAACTGCATCTTGGTAGCAGATAATATGAAATGTGATCAGGAAAGAGCCTAATAAGGCATGCAAACATCAAAGAGAAATTGAATATAACCTGAGAAAAACACTTTAAAATTTTCCTTGGCAAGGTTTAATGATATATTTTCTAAAAAATGCAAATATGCTTCTTAAAAAGCAAACCACTGGATAATTCCTGGCTGCATGGAAAGGAATGACCAGAACACTATTGATATTAAGGAGTTAAGATTTTGTTGCTTATATTAAAGAAAAAGTCAAATGACAAAATTCAGTAGTAATATGTATTGCAGGGTTGCAGGGTATGTTCACAGTCAAAGAATGATAAAGACAAAATATTTTTCAGACAAAAACTAAACCTATGCCTGTTTTGTATTTTTTTCACATTATATTGCTTTATTGCAGCATATTTTGAATTCTGAATTACATATTTAACCCCTCCAAGAAAAAGACTTAATAGAGTTTCATTTGAAGAACAATTCAACAGACTTTATGAAGTTTTCTCACTTCAGCAAAGGGGAGATAATGTAAAAAAAAAACACCCTTACATCTACTATTGTGTTTTTACAGTATGTAAAAAACAAAACAAAACAAAAAAACCCACCCAGTAAACGGGGTGCCAGAAGCAACCGGAGAAGATTCCTTTGGTAAGTGCTCCCTGAGGACAGCTGCACGGCTGTGCTCAAGCGTACCAGACATACCAAAGCAGGAGTGTATCTTACAGCACCGCTGAAATTTCACACCATGCTGCAGCCCAGTGGGTAGCCTGTGCCAATCACTGCAGTTCAGACAACATACCCTAGAGCACAGTTCTTCCCAGACTGTCGAGCAGAAAAGGTTCTGGAGGATCTTAACACAGCTGAATATGAATGTGCACTGCTCCTCTGTTCTCTGTGCCAAGAGTGTCACACCTTTTAGAGGCACAATATAGGACCTTGCCCACAGCCCCAACATGATGAACTAGGCATTTCTTCACATTTTAGTTAATGTTTATCATCCTTTTTTCATAGTGTTATCCTATCCTCCACCCAAAGACCTAGCCAGGACTACCCTAGCAATGTAGGACAGGATTGTTGTGATTCTGGCTTTGACAACATCTTTCATTTTCATGTAGATACATTACTGATCTCGTTACAAAATCTGCATTTTGGGGGTGAAGAGAAGCCAAAACTAAATAAACAGAGATCTGTCTTTAAACTTTCCATCTGTGGCTATTCTCTACCCTTAAGCTTGAGAACTTCCATAATTAACTAGAAGTCTAAGGAGGCAAACTTAACAAATCTTAATTAGTTAAATCACCCCTTTCAGAATATAATTTATTACTGTTCCCAAATTTATCTTCTGTAGACTACTGCAGCAACAAACACAAGTCCATGCTGATCAGAATATCATCTCACTGGCTGATCTAATCTCACCGAGAGAAAGGGAGGCTTATAAAAAATGTCTAAAGACTAAACATTGAATTGAGTGCCAAGTTTCGCTTGACTCATCTTATCTAGAAGCTGAGGCCCATCTAGCCAATGTTCTCGTCTGCCAGAGGTCCATGTTCTCAACTTTAAACACATTTTATATTTGCCAGTCATACTTCCAGTAATCACTGACTTGCAATAAAGAAGGTATTTAACAGCTCATATAACACCATATGCTGTATTTAGTTTTCTTTTAAAAATGCATTAACAAACATTGTTTTAAAGTGTAAGTTCCTTATAAACAAAATATAAACTGTGTGGTTGTGACTACACAGATATCTATGTGTGAGGGATATTTTGAAATGCAAAGGCCCTAATACAGACCTTCTGAGAAGTCCTTTGTTTTATAAACTCAGCCAAGGAACTTACAAATAAAGAAAAAAAAAGTCAGTATCAAACACATCTGACGAGGTAACTCATGCTCCAAGTTAGAAACAACTCAGGAAAGAGGCATGTAAATAACATTTTGGAGAATTTTGGAGAAGTGTATTTTTAGATAACCAGGAAAAATATAAGAACAAATTGATAAAAAAAAAAAGGGCTATGAAGCTTCACCATCTTTTAGCTCTATCCCCTCCCCACCGAGTTGGGGTGAAGGGGCTGCTGAAAAGAAGCAGAAAACCTCTGACATTCCTGGTGCTCCTTGTAGAGGGCAGCAGAGCGAGGCCTCCTCCCCCAGCCCGGCCAGCAGGCCCGGTGAGCGCCCACCGCTGCTTTGGGGCAGAGCAGGGAGCTTTGGAGACCACACTGCCCTTTCCACAGGTTGTCTTAACCAAGGCAGATCTGTGGGATACGGGAGGCAGGCAGAGGTCTCAGGTGGCAGCCTGTGGTTTGGGAAGGCATCCAGGCCACTGTGTGCGCGTGGAGCTTGGGAGCGAGGACTTGAGCGTGGGCAGGGCAAGGCTTTGCTCTCGCTCAGCTTGCAGGAATCCTGGAAAATGTAATCCCAGGATCTGCTGGGATTTGCGGACCTCCATGGAAAGGCTGTTTGGAAGGAGTGCAAGAGAGAAGCCTTCTTTCTAATAATTTAGGAAAGTTCTTTAGAAAGAAGCTGGAGAAGTTGCTAGTCTGTCCTGAAAGCAGGAAAAAACTCTACCTATTTGACCTGCACTGTCAAGCCCTTGAAGGCAACCAGTAACTCACCACAGAAACACCTGGGGTAGTTTTAAGTTCTGTGAACATGTCCCTTTTCCCTCTTTAGCTTTATTGCAAGAGTTTTTAGTTGCTTGTTTGTTTAGACTTTACCACTGGAGCTCTGGGGAGAAAACTCCCTTTGGAGAGAAGCTGCATTGTTTATTTTTAAAACAACTTAATAGGCAAAGCCTGCAGGGAAGACTGGCCCGTAGCATGCAGGAAAAGCAAACACAGTAGTAATGGATTCAGAGGTTAAAGCAGACTCAAAGAGGAAGTTAATTAGCTAATGAGTGCCCCAGCTCTGCACTCATCCTCACCCAAACACACAGGCAGAGCTGCCCTCCAGCTCTGGCTCCGTGCTCAGGAGGGATGGTGAGAATCCCTCACGCTGGGATCACTGGAAGATGCAGCACCCATTGCACATGCAGCTCCAAGCAGGCAGCCCCGGGCACTGCCATGGCCAGCCTGCAGCACCAACAACCTCCTATACCGGGTGCCTTAAGGCCAGCAGGGCCCCTGGGAGAGCAACGGGACCTGCTCCAAGCACAGGTCATAGAGCTACATTCTCCTGTGACAGGAGACTGTTGGTATTAAGTATACGCTCATCACGGCAACCTATGTCAAGGCTGAACTACACACCATTACATGAGTGCTAAAGATGTATCCATTTGTGCAAAAACTTTTCCATTTCCCAATCCACCTCTGTAGCTGGACTCTCTTACGCTAGCTTGGAAAGTTTACAAGTGGCCAAATTAATTTCCCAGTACTGATTAAATTAAAGCAGGATTTAGAATTCCTTCATTTCTGAATGACCCCCACCCCCTTCATTATTCCAGTTTGGGATGAATAACTCAACACCCTCTCACATGCTGGTTCACATTGTGGTAACCAATCTACTTTGACTCGCAGATTTAACATCATCCCTCCTCTACATCCCTTTTGTTTTCAGGAACTACCCTGAAGCTGTAAAGGACTATAAAAAGTGTTTATGTAAATTATAAAATCATTAATGGCTGCCAAGAAATTCTATAGAGTGCTACCAAAATAAAACTTCAATATTCCTCATGCACAAAACCTCAAACCTCAGGCCAAATAAGCTCTGCTGTTAAAACAGCCATATAGTTGCATAGTGAAGTTAGAAAATCTCTGTCTTTAGAAAGAGTTTTTGTCAGAAAACATAATTTGGCCAAAACTGAAATGTTCTGTGAGACAATTTTGATCTTGACAAGAGTTTTCATTGTTCATCTAGAGCTCCAAAACACCCCAGAAGTCTGTCAGACTACTTCATTGTAGCTGTGGTGTGGGGCTTTCTGTCTTCCTCCAGCAACTTCTCCAGAACAGTGTGGCCTTTGGGGAATTTCAGCTTCCAAGCACCTCTAATGAACTATTTCTCTGCTGCGCACTGAGCTTCCTGGCTAGACCACAGTCTCCATCTCGCAATTCAGCCTCTGCTCAAACTGACCGGTTGTAACACAAGTGTAATCATGAAATACAATAAGGTTAGAACTAACCTCAGAGTGAAATATTTTGTGATTTCCAAATTTAATATATTTGATATATATATATATGCATGGATAAGTACATTAATAAAAATTACGTAAGAAAAAAGAATCAGACATCATTTTTTTTGCCTCTGCTTATCACATAAAGAATAAATATAATCTATGGAATATAATAAAAAGAGGTGGAAAATGCAGGTGGATGAGATGGACACTGCATGCACAAGTGGTGCACCTGGGACTGTCTGATGTGAAATGCTATGTGCTAGGGCTGGACTATTGGCGCAGTACTTACTTAGGAACATCTAGAATATATGTTTGCTAGACTTCTATCCCGATCCATGCTAGCAGGAAAACAGACACTTGTGTCTTCTGCCTCATTTAGGTTTGGGATGGAAAATGAGTGGTAACTAATGCAAACTTCCAGCAGGGCAAACAAAGCTGCAGAGTTTGCTGCCCTTCCTGGAGAGAATAGTTTGTTTGAATGCAAGAAGAATGAGGGCTCAGGAGGGCTTTAAAATGTGTCCAAGCCCAAGGAATGAGACACAGAAACAGAGCAGGTTAGACAAGTGGCAAACTCATATCTGTTTTTAGTAGCACCATAAGTGGCTGAAGTGCTACACCTAGTCAGCCAGCAAGTGCGTAGACTGCCTATTGCACATAATGCCCTTTCTCTGTCAGGCTTTCCTGCTAAAATAAGCAGCACGGAGCATCATGAAAGGTAGACGGTGACTGCTGAACTTTGTTGTGGAAGGAAGAAGGCTGTGTGTGCTGAGCTGCTGAGGATAATAAAAGTAACTGCATGGAGACACTGGACTCATGGTTCTGTAGAGATAATAACACACTTAGAGTGAGGCACCCCCAACTTAAAATAGTGTATTGAAAGCCATGCAAGAAGATACATTAAAGTTATTGGGGGATTGGTGAAGATCTACTTCAGTTAAGAAGGAAACCCTTAAAGAGTCTCAACCTGATCAGTTTATCCAAAAGAAGAAATGTCCCGTTACAGAAAACATTGAATAAAGGGGTCTTTTATGTAGCAGTGGAAATAACAAGCTGAAGTCAGACCAGTTAGAAATCTGGAAAAGAATTAGCACTGACAATGAGTAATGACAGCAGCAAGCTGCTAAGGAAAACAGAAGATTGTTTATCTCTTCAAGTTATGACCAAATAAATGTCTTGTTGGAAGATGAGCCTCGGTGAAACAGAAATTACCGGGCTCACTACAGGTGCAAGCAAAATGTTACAGCCTGTGTTGAACAGGGGGCCAGACAAAATGATCTAATATTCTTTCTAGCCCCAAATGCCATGAACGTCTGGGTTTGTGTGCATGATATTTTGCTGGTAGGTGAGAGCTCACTCTCAGAGTCTGGATGAATCCAGGCCAATAATGAAGTAGGAGCTGTGCAGTTGCAGAGCGCAACCTAATAAACTTGCTTCTGGCTTGGAGCCGGCTGCTGCCCGGCCAGCCCAGAACACAGTTGGAATAAAGCTGCATCTGCTTGCAAGATGATAGCACACAGGCACACCTAGCCATACCCAGCCAGCCACCCTGACATATTCTTGCAGATAATGAGACAAAAGGCAAGTCTGTGCCACGTCCTGGCATGCAGTGAGGTGGCACCCATGGAGGCAGCCCGCAGCAAAGGCACATCAGATGCCCACACACTCGTATCGTTGTCACCAGCTTTGCCTTTGCTGAGACGTGGGCAAGCAGCACCTTGCGGCAGAAGGTTCTGCAATGCCCCCAATGGCAGGGGTTGAATGTGAGGGGTAGAGGCCAGGTCTGAGGGCAGAGCGTGTTGCGCAACAGCTTATTCCACGGGACCGAATTTGTGACGGGAAGAAGTACCCACATAAACTAGAAACACAAAAGTAAAGGGGAGACATTTATTCCACTTGGGCCAATCAGGCCCAAATGGTAAGTGCCAAGTGCCAAAATGGTAAGTGCCATTAAAGGATTAGCCACTTCTCCGGAAAAGTGGACACAATGGAGCGCTTCTGAAAATACCTGGAGATTTGTAATAAGCATCAGAAGAGAAAATTAGATTTTGCACAAAATTCAATAGAAGAAAGAAATATAGAAGTTTATATTTATATAAACAAATATTTAAAGCAAAACTCCTTTGCAGCAGGTCATACTTAATGTGAGACATAGTTTCTTCCAAGAATGACTGACCACCATAGGTTTTTAAATAATTAGCTTCTAGAGTAAAAAAAAAAAACTAAAAAACCTAAATAAGGCACTAAGTCTATTCCATCTGCAGTCTCTGTGATTCTGTAAGAAGTCCTAAAGCTTTAATAAATGTGAAAGAGAAAAAAAAATTACTGATATTTTAGTACTTAGTACTAAAAGTTCAGCCTTTCTTACAGTGGTAGTGGAGTAAGTGACACATCCTACGTTCACAGCATTATCATGTATTTCATGACATTTGGCATCTTTTCTTAAGGTGTCAGATCCTCAATTAAAGTGATTAGCTGATAATATCAGCTTTCATTTAATAAGAAAAGGTTTTCTAATCCTTCATGCTGTGAAGAAGCATTTATAAAAGGGACCCTAAGGATTAAAGCATCAAGGCAAATTTTCAAAACTTCAGTATTTTTCAAACTCTGCTCTTTTTAACCCTGAACACTCATATCTATCCTTGCAAGCTTCCTTTCAAGACAACTGACATCTGGTAAAGAGCCCCAAAATCCTATTAGCAAGGAATGCTCAGAGTTTATTCACACTAAGACTACATAAAGAAATACTCAGTAAGAAGCAATGGTGTCCTAACAGTCCTAGTAACTACGGCTTATGCCACAGGACACCTCCTGAAAGTGTTCTCTGGCGTAAGTTCCTGTGGGTGGACAGTTCCTTGGAAGAATAATATCCATCTAAATCCAGAAAAATGAGCAGAGTGTTTAGAAAGAGGGATGAAGTGAAGGGAACTACGTAATATGTCAACTGCAATAAGGTATACAACACAGAAATCATTTAAAGAGGGCTTACGAGTTGCAAAACTGATGTAAGATCTCCTAAAAGTTGAGTTTTACTGTAATCATCGTGCCTTAGAAGTTGAAAAGCCTCCTTCTATCTCTAGTGGGCATGAATATGACTCTTAAGGACATATCACGTGGCTCTGCTTGGGACAAAAACAGGATGGATTTTAGACATTGGAAACTCTCCATTTGCCTTTACCACAAGTGATTTTTTTTCCCATGGATTATGAGAAGGGCAGCTGGGCATTCCCCTGAGGCAAACAGAGATGTTTTCAGTACATCATGCAACAGGAATACTCCCTGACAACATGTCTATAATAATATGCTCTAAGTACAGCTTTCTGTGTGGCACCTTAGGCTGTTTGGCAGCACTTGTAATTCAAGGCTCATTCATTTGCCTTGAACTCATGTAGGGACCAGCACGACTAAACAACATCCTTTCAAAGGCTGGACATCCTATCCAGCCACACAGATGCTCCAAACTGCTCAACACATTCAAAAAGTGTAAGAATTTGTGTGTCCTCATTATCCACTTCTCAATCAGCAAGTTTGAGCTATTATGAAGAAATGTACTTAGTCACAGTGTATCTGGCCCGGGGAAAGATTCCAGCCCACTCCTTGTCCCAGCACCTAGTTTCCTTACACATTCCCTATGGGGTCTGGCTTTGATGAAGAAGTGAAAAGTGAGACAGTGCACAAAATGCCATCCAAGGTTTCACTACAGATAGCTGGGCAAAATAAGGGAGGCTTCTAGGTCTCCTTCTACGCCACAAAGCTTCACTCAACACAGACCTACGGCAAATGTCACCTCGTGCCCTTTCCCCAAGCATTAGCTTGGGTAAACAACGATCTCTGGCTCAACATCCATGCTGGACAGGTCAGCTCGGTTCTTCCTGGGTAGCTGATTCAAGCTCTCCTGCTCCTTCCTGCATGTCCGGCAGGGTATCAGCTGCTGTAAATACCCTGCTATGAACACAGCAACAGCAAGAGGATTTTTAACCCTCATACACTCTCCTTAGAGCTACCTTCTCCCTGTATCTTCATGAATTACGGCTGTAGTAGCCCTTTTTCCCGAGCAAACACAATTTATCTGTGTTGCTGATGGTCCTTTCTTTTTGTACATCTGGAGACTGTTAACCAATTCCCACGTGGTCTGACACAAATACACTCCAACAAACTCTCGTAAAATATATTTATCTGTATTAACTGGACACTGGATACCAAAATGATGCTGCACTGGGCACTTGATTCTCCTTTCCTCTTCACTCTGACATTTCACCTTGATCTGTTCTAAGAAATAAAAAGGTGGTCACATGTTTTAGTAGGTGGAAGTTCAGTAATGAAAAGTTGGAAGCTGAAAATGCTTTAACCATGGCAACTCTGTGTTTAGGAGAGCCTGAGTACACAGGAGCAGTGGAAGTCCCAGCTAAAACTTGGACCTGACACTCTGAGGCTGTGATTTCCCCTTGGATACCAGCTGCTTACAGCAATCTCTGTTTTTGCAAAGTCATAATTTGCTACCATGGAAAGAAGTGTATTAGCAGAAACTAAGCACATTTCCTCAAATCTTCAAGGAAAGAAATACCGTGGAAAGGAAAAAATAAACATATATCTATATATGTTTTTTGCAACTGCAGGAAAGAAGGAATCAGATAAACAGGGTTAGGGAGAACACAGTGGAATTTTGGAAAATGGTCTGAAGCTGCTAACATTGCAGAAAAACTACTCAAACCTTAGGCACTAAATTTTACTACTCCTTGAGGCCCTTTCGGGAAAGGACTAGATATAAATTATCAAAGGAATAACTTGGTGCAAAAGAGCTTCTGGAGAAATATCTTTGCAGAACATTGAAGCTACTTTTAGATGAAAGCAGGAGTGGAAAGTTAAATGTTCTGCAGAAGTAAATCACTGCAGTGAACTGCAGAAACCAAGACACAATAAAGAAAATAAGCACTGGCAGCAGGGAAAAGAACCAGTTCAAGAACTGCAGAGTGTCTTCCACCCTACACAAATAGGAAAAACTCTTGCTGATAAATTTACCAATGGGTTTGAACCAGACAGAAGAGGAATATCTTTTAAAATGTGAGAAACTGTGAAAATGTGAGAGTGAAATAGATTATGCTTTAGTATCAGTTAAATATTGTTCCCTTATCTCACTTGCTCAGTTTCTTCTGGTCTTAGAGCCCACTGTTGTCAAATTTTCCCCCTTTTCTGTTTTTGAGGGCACTCTGTATCGCTCAGGCCATGTCTTCAGCAGAAAGCTGCCTGCTGCCCACGCTGCAACGCTGCTGCACTGCACAAGGGAGGTGGCAGGAGATGTAAGGCACCCTTGGCTGTGGCCTCAGGCTTCCTGCTGCTGCTGCTGCTGCTAGTACATCAGGACACTGGGCCAGCAGGGAAATCTTCCTTTGGGATTTATGCTAAGGATAAAGGTGCTGCAATGCAGGATACAGAGTCTGGCTGTCTCGCCCCTAGTTTACCCTGGCATTGCTTGCGACTAGCAAGGTGCAGAGTGCACAAGGCCACGGCTGCGCCCGAGCGTGGCTCCTGTCCTAGGTGAGCCCTGCGCTCTGCAGAGCGGGTGGCTCCCCAACACGCACCATCCCGTACTCTGCAACATGCAAAAGAACAGTTCTGCTCTCTGGAATACATCACAGAGAGCTCCAAAACCCTCTTTTGCAGCAGAGCCAGAAGTTTTTACGTAATCTCTCTCACAGAGTAACTTTTTTTTTAAAAAAAAAAAGACAAGTTATAGCTTTGATATAACAAAACAGACAACCATTTTTTAAAGAGTTTTGCATGCCATTCTTACTAAGGTAAGATGTGTATGATGGACAGAGCCCTGTGCTGTGAGAATCTAAGTATTGGAAAATGTCAGGACTTGCATCTTCCAACCTGCAGGCCAGTGTGGGAAGGCTGCTGCAGGACTTCTGGCAGGGAAAGGCTGCTGCCAGATTCCCACTAGCTGGTCCTGACAACAGCTGGAGACAGGACTCTGAAAGGGTAAAAACGCCTGAAGCCTCAGACTAACTTCTTTCAAAAGACAACTACTTCAGAAGAGAGGAGTCAATCTATGAACACGGATAGATATGGGGTGATGTCTCTAACCAGCTCCAACCTGGCAGCACTGCAGCAGCAGCCAGACTGTGGTAGCAGCCGCCTTCGCTGCAGAGCCTTTCATCTTCATGGCATCCTGCTTCTGCCTTGGCTTCTGGCTTCCTGCCTGGGGACGCACTGCAAACAGGCCCGGCTCGGACATCACAACTCCAGCGCTTGCTGCAAGGTTCTCCAGCGACTATCCAATGTTGTTTTAGAAAATATTACTTTTTCTTCAGTTCAATTTCTAGGCGATAACCATAAAACTCTTAGATTTCACTGTTTACATTAAAAAAGGCCAAGTAACACCTCTTTTTTTTTTTTGGTTTATGTATCTAGTCCAGTAAGGTATCTCTACAGCAATAAGAGCAGCAAAGAACCTTTAGGAACCTGAAGGAATTCAGTCAGTCAGATTAAAGAAGCAGATAGTCTTCATTCTTTTTGCTCCTGTTGTTATTTTAAACTGATATGCATAATTTATTCCTTCAGCACAAATGTCATGCCTTCTCAATAAAAAAGAACAGAAAATATGCCTAAGTAAGTAAACCATCTTCAACACTCCTGTAAGGTTTAATTCATTTGTTTGCAAAGTAATCTGAAATATCTAGAAATATTAAGCCTGCTGCAGTAACACTACAGAGACTAGTTTTCAAGACTGGCTTCTCAAGGGCATCACACCTGCACTAAACACACCACGTGGCCCATATAAAAGGAAGGCGAGAGGGTTGTGTGACGTCCTCGCACCCTTCTGACAGGTGCTGCTAGGACCCACTTTTCCTGCAACAGCAAATGAGAATAATTTTCTATTCTAGCTTGTATTGACAATAACTGCCTTGGTACCCATCTGTGAGGGAACTAAGCAAGGACATAGTTCTAGCTAAACATTGTCAGAGATTTTTTAATGCCAAGGAACTTTGCACATTCCTATTTATATCTTGAAATTGCTTGAGATTGCAGGCACATTGCCCTTTGAGTGCTCACATTTGCTTTTCTCTGTAGAGCAACATACAGCTAGGATGTTCCACAGACCAACCAATTTGATATAATTTGTTTTCAGGTTCACTGCAAAATGTTCTGCTTTACACTGTAAAACTTACTAAAAGGCTGTACAGTATTATGTTACACGGTAATGGTATTTCCAGAAAAAAAAAGAATTACACATGAATAAGGCAACGAAAGTATGCAGGTAACCATGGCTACTGTTGGGAAGCAAATAACATTTTTCATACAGCTGTGAATATTTGTATTACTGCCAGTTCAGCGGTGGAGCTCAGCTTTGAGACAGGACTAGTAAACACTGAACTCTGGCCTGAAGAAAGGTGCTTCCCAAAGTGGATGCAGGGATCTGCATCTTATTACTGCGGATTTTGGTGTAAATTTTGCTTAGTAAATACAGAATAATCCTCCTCCTTCAGAATAATCAAATAAAACTCTTCATGACCACTAATTACACTTCAATGTCATGTGACAAATTTTCCATAAGCTATCCTTCCTATCTGAAATATATTTTTATTTCTGCTTGTCTTGCCATATACCTGCAATTGTAATTCCATACAGGCTTTGGAAATACTTGTGGCCCTACAAAACTGACTTTTAATAACTCTTTAAAAAATTGCAATCAAACTCTAATCTCCTTGTTTTTTGCTAATGGTAACATCTCTTTGATGCTCCCAATCTCATTCCAGGACAACAACAGAGAAATCAAATCCAAACGAGAGGGCAGATGGGATCTTTCCCCCTTCGATATCTGAAATCTCCAGCTTATCCATTTTAAATCATCCTTCTGTTTACATGTCAGGTTCTCCTTTCTCAAATCTATTATCATCAGAAAAGGAATGGAAACCTAAGACATTTTTTTTTCTGGGTAAAAAAAGTGTGCACCAAGTAAAATTCTTTAGAACAAGTTGGCAATATTGACTGTGAAAAAGGAAAAATCCTGACAAGGTGAACCTATGTTTCCACTATAAATAACAAACAAGATAATGAAATTACTATGGTAGCCAAGTGTAGTAGGACTTAGAGTAACATCTCTCCATGCAAAGATGAAAAGATCACTTCTTTCCAATAGCACACGAGTTTGAAATCCAAGCGAGTGCTCTTTCTTTCAGGATAATTTGTCTTCTGTGCTGGGTTTGGCCGGAAAAGACCAATTCCTGATGAAAGCACCAGCTAATGAAGGAAACACCTACTCACTTCACTGGTCAGTCACAAACTTCCGGGAGCCTCTGGCAAACCACAACTTCCGTGTTTGATTTTCTTCCCCGGAGTACATGGAAAATACCAGCTCTTTTCTCCCACTGTTTACCTGTTTTGCTCACTTAGACTATAACAATTTGAACTTTTTATTTGTATCTATCTTCAGTGCTCAGCTTAAAATTACATGAGATGTTCTTTAAATAATAATAATATTGTTAGATTAATAGCTAGTCCACTGTATTAATAGTCTACTATGCTATCAAACTGATGTCACAGAGCTGAATAGAACTGAACACAGTAGGATAGTGCTTAGGCAAACAACTGTGACGACAGGGTTACTCTATAAAGACTCTCAAATTCTAGGATATTAGATATAATGAGTGTATAAAGGGGGGTAATTTTTTCACTTTTGCATAGACAAGGTTGCAAAAATCATATCATTCTGCAACCCATTCTGCATACTGGTCGCAAGAAACCAAAGGAAGATGCATTTCTGCATATTGGTTTAGAATAAATGGTCGATTTTTCAATATCGACTGTGTAGTTTAAAGGCTTGAAAGGGACTTTCAAGCCTTTCAAGCTTTTTCTCAGGGATGTACAGTACACACAATTATCACCTCCATGTTCTATGGCTTTCTCCAGCTGACTGCTATTATCGCCTTTTTATTTCAATGTTTGGCTTCCTCTGCTTTGCCTGCTTTCTGCCTTTTCCTATGAACAACCTCTAAGGCTCTTGCTTTTCTCTCCGTTTCTGACACCTACATTTCTCTCTGCATCTGACTCTTATTTTTCACTTTTCGTTCCTCTCGTTCAGAAGCAAGGGCCACAATGTCATCAACCTCCATCTCTGATCCAAGAATGCACATATACATACACACCTTCTAGAATGATTTGCAGCTACATGCATTTTTAAATGTCTTGCAGCCAACACACACTTGTTTGTTAGTGGGAACATGAATTGCTCTTTATCCTAGTAAAAAGAGATTTTTAATGGATATTTCCTGTATAAAAAATGACTTCACTTCCCAGTTCTTCATTTTCAAAAAATGGCTCAAAATAAAAGGTTTAGTAGACAAACACGCATATTTCATCTTTCCCATAAATAGTTCATAACATTTTTTGACATTACATACTGTATTTGCAAGAGAAGCCACAAAAATGTGCATGCAGTGACTCAGCAGAATGGAACTCTGCATATAGGGTTTAGAGAAAACCAATACTGCTCAAAATAACAAAACAAACAGCCATAAGCCTCACAAAGTGCATGGATTCTCTCTGTGGGAAGTGAACTTGAGGATATGATGTGCCCTTTAGGTCCATTTCTCATACGGAAGAACTCCCTTTCTAGGTATATTTGAGCTTTCTATACCAGGCACCACGGCGCCTTGCATTATTTCTGAGATAGCCCTAGCCCTAGGTTTAGCCCCTGACCCACAGGTAAGGCTGCTCAGGTCACTTCTGCTCTGTAGCAGAACAGGTAACACCGCCACCTGGCTCCTCAATTGCCTTTGCATCCATAAACTCCAAGTAATTTGCAGAACACCACTGGGCTCTTCTTCCCAACGGAACAAACTGGAGGTGAAGGCACAAAAACGGGAGATACTGAGAAACTCCCAGCAAACAACCAGCACATCGGAGAGAAGCACCCACACTTCCCAATTCTGTTTTATCATGTACTTGGGACATGTTACAGTACCAATGCAGCACAGTATTATGAACCTTATTAAGGGCCAGATCTTTTTTGTTAATTGTCATGAGACCCACAGACTGAGGACAGTAACTAATTAAGACTTTAAAAATTGTTTTTGATCAAACACTATATAATTTCTCTTTTTTTCTGTAAATTAGTGGTAGAAGTAGAACTAAAATTAATTTTTCAATGTAGAGCTTCAATAGCACTTCAGATGTGCTGTGGTACATTGAAGAGAAAGCAAGCTATGAAGAATTAAATGATATCAATGAAAAAAAAAAAGTAAGAGGACATATTGCCCATTTGTCTTCCTTTTGCCATTCTTCAACATCTCCTCAAACAATTCTACTTCCTTATGGTCTAAGTTTTTCCTGTTTGGGATGTTCTTCCTTCATGCCATGTCAGAGAAAGAAAACAAATCACTGCAGTCATTTTTAGGGTCACCTTGGGAAAAAAAAAGACACTTCAGAAAGGTGATTTTTTTCACTGAATTAAGGTGATTCTTTTCACTGAATAGACCAGCTAGGCTTGGACTTCAGTGACAGAGTTAAATGCTCAAGGGTATGTGGAATAATTCTGGACCTGCATGGCTAAGGGGAATGGTTAACACAGCTGTCAAAAACATCCGGCGTGCTACATGCTGAATTTGGCTGAAGAAAATAGCATCTTCCCCATCCTTGTTTTCATTTGTTTGCATTTGAGGAGATAATAGAAATGTCCATGCTTTCTACTTGTTTGTTTCTCTGCGGGAAAATGAAAATGGGGGCATTGAGCAGAATAGCAGGGCAGAGATCACGCGCTGTCAAGTGCTCAGAGTCCAGCGCGAACAAGAGTAATTCCCAAGGTCATCCCCAAATCCTTGATTTCTGCAGATCAGCATGTATAAAACATTACTGCTGTGGAACTGTTTCAATATATTAATCATCTAAATATGAGATGTTTTCTGCAAAAAGGCTGCCTGTTACCAAATAAAAAAGCATGCAAAATGACAGCAATAAAAAAGAAAAATAGGTACTTTTAAGCAATGATAATATGTTACAAAAACAATGCCAAAATATCTCTTTATGTTAGTGCTCCTGTAGCTAAAATGATCTCAGGCTACATGGAGAAGGAATATCTTTTTTTCCCCACCTTTAATAGCTGGAAAAAAGCATATAAGCTTTTGGGCTCAGAGTCACTTCACCAGGTCTGCTGATTCTTCTGGTATCATGTCCATGTGAAATAACCCACTTTCCAGCAACGATAAATAGGTAAAAACCTGGTCACTGAGTTAGTGCATATGTCTTCAATTGAGGAAACGCTGTCTGCCAAGCTTCAATCAAGCAGATCATAGGTCTGTGAAAAAAGAATCTGAAAGGATGGAATTCAGTTGCTATAGCGGCAAATTAAACAAATAAATGAGATACCATGGAATGCTGCAAAATATTTGCGGTCTGATTAAGTCATATTTGCCACATGTGTGAATAGTAACAGCAGAATTTAGTCCAGTGGGATACAGTATAGTGTAATGAGATAAACAGAACTTTTACTGAATGTACATACTAATTCTTATCTAAGTGCTAATGAGTGCTAACCAGTGTGTCCAAGGATACATAACACTGCATTCTTCTCAGTGCTAAAGTAATCATAAAGCAAAGTATAGTCCTCTTAAATACACAGAGGTAGATAACATGCATTTTAGACTATATACTTTGCAAAAGATATTTCCATCCTTCCCTGTGTATGTATGGCCTGATAGAAAGACAAAGCTTTTCTGCAGTGGTCACATCTAGAATGGAGTGCTTCAGAATATACAACCTACAGCAAGGCGTGGACATACTAAGTCTTCTTCAGAATAAGCAACCCTCCTCCCCAAAACTTCTATATATTTTTTTCCTGTCAAATGTCCACTTTCCTGTATAAAAGATCCTACCTGAATATATTTTTATTAATCATAATGCTTCACTTACAGTTTGATTCTATCATTTGCCTATGTTCTCTGGAAAAAAGAATGCAAGAAAGAGCTAGAATTTCGTTATGTGAAAAGACAGAACAAGTGCCTGATTCTGGTTTTAACTGAGGAAGAAGAGGGCAGACAGATTCTTTACAGAAATGCATACCATCTCTTAAAGCATTTCTCATTTAAGGCTTTTTTTCTTTTTAAGGTTAAACATTATTTTACATTTATAACCTGAAAATCTGATAAGTTTTGCAGGAGCATCAGAAAAATGTACCAGCTTAAAACTGTGGAGGAACTGTGCATAACTTTAACAGTAATAAGGTGAGCAATATAAGCTGCACTGAAATATTAATCTTAAGTGAATCTTAAATAGAAAATAAATTGGCATTTGGGAATGAAACAAATGGCGTTTCTGTCCCATACTGCTGCTCATTTAACAAACAAACCTAGCATTCCAGGGCCAAACCCTTGTTCTAGGAAAACTGTATTCACTGGATATTCCACACCCAGGGAAAGAGAGAAAGATTAAGACTCCCTCTGTATGTCATTTAGTATTTTTTCTGAGGTCATTTGTGGTCATTACCAAACATCTGTAGAGCAACGCTGTGAGAAAATTTGGCTTTGAGCTTTTATTATCAGTGTGATAATAATACCATTATCATAAGAATTAACTTCAGAGTAACACAGCTTTGGCTATTAAAGCAGGGAGGTCTGTGATACAGAGAGTACCCGTCCTTACCTCCAGTGCTTCAAATGCATCATCTTCTGCTCGCAGCAAACACTGCATTAGACTGTTTGAATACGCACTGCAACTCGCAGCCCACAGCTGATATGAAAAAACAAGGCCACCTCTAATTGGGCTTGTTTGAAAAAACAGACATGATATTCTGGGGGTCAGACACAGAGTTGAGATAAGGTACCACACTGCTAGATAAAAATACAGAGATAGAGAGACACCGAAGTTGGCCCACAGGTACTGCACAGGTTAAGCACTAATGGACACAGGCCTTGCACTAACAGTTTAAGTTGCATGCAGTTGTATCACTAGGCATTCTACAAGGACCTGAAGCTCCTGGCACACCACCATGCAAACTTTACTATGCCTGCCCTGTAAACTTCTTTTCATGCACAACAGGAACAGAAGCATTTCTACTCACTAGCAGCATCATTAAGGCACCTCCTTACTCTCAACTGCGCTAATGAACAGCTCTCAGGGACTTTTCCTTGAGGCAAGTGAGTGAAAGATGTGGCAAGAAAACATAGTCTTCATTTCCTTTATTTTAATTTTCCCTGTTTCTTTGATTTTCCTTTCTTCCTCATTCTCCTTCTTTCCTGAGCCATTTAGTCTCTTTTCCAGCTTGTCTCTACTATTCTGTAGCTCCTTTTTATTTTCTCATCTGTTTTATTTTTTTCCTTTTCTTTTTAGGTAGAAGTTGGAAACGCACCAGCCCTCTTTGGGATTTTTCTTTTTCTTCCTGCTTGTCCTTCCTCTCATCCAACTATCTTACCCGATCTCTTTTTTTGTCCTCTCTCTTTCTCTCTCCCCTTCTCTCTCCCCTTTACAGGCACCTTCTCTGACTTGATGTTGACCTGACATGCTTTCATCCTCTCTGCAAACAGAAGGACTTACGTGACCTTGCCAGCAACAGAAGGCAAATTTCAGGAGGGTATCTGATCTGGGAGACCCTTCCCAACTTCTGTGTGCAATGCTCACTTCTAGAGTATGGCTCACATACAGGAGTGTTTAGCAGTAACGAGATACTCAAAGAGATTTTATACAGAGCTTCCCCAATATCATGTTTTACATTCTATTTTAAGCCTAAGAAGACTGTTTGTGTGTTTCCTCTGGATTACTGGAAATAACAAATAACCAGAAGTATTCAACAGCTGTGTTTAGTTAGAAAGCTATCTGCAACCTACTGTAATGTCGAGTTGCCTCTGGCACAAGCACAACATTGTTAAGGCTGAATATCTACTATCTAAAAAAAAAAAAGCTGCTTTTTTTTCCTGTGTTAGATAAAGGGTTTTCCTCAGAGGACGTCACTCTCACAATTCTGTCATCTTTGTCTAGAAGCCTTTCTCAATTTTCAGTTACTGTGCTCTCACTAATCCTGACATACAACCAATTTCCAAGCCCTTCACATAAGTAAAGGAAAATCAGAAAAAGCTTTTATGCTATTGCTGTTTGTCTCCCCAGAGGAAGGGGATAATTGGTACTAGTGTATTCCTGTTCCTGTTGTGGAACTGGCGGATAATGAAGAGAGATTCCAGAAGGAGCAGCATAAGTGCAGCATGAACATGCAAGTGTACAAATCCGGCAACATTATTTTTACTGGTTTGCAAATATTCTGGCTTCTCAAGTGACCTACATCATTTGCAATCCTTTCTATCAAATAGATGCTTAGATAACAGTCATTTGGTATTGGGGACTCTGCAGGAAATGAAGATTGTGATAACATCACATATTTCCTATGATTTTTATCAGAGAACTTTACAATTTATGTCATCGGTGAGAACCATTTGCCACATCCCACGTATGAAGAGATATAGACAATTTAAAAAAAACACTTAAAATGGAGCATCCTTGAGAGTCTTAACATAGATTTAGAAAACGCTAAGTCTCTTCTAGAAAACAGTCTCTTCTACAAATTCCCAGGGCACAGTGTATTGTATCAAAATAGTCTTTAAATGGGATGTTGACCTCATATGGAAGCTTTCTCAAGAGCTACAATACAGAAGCCAAGGCCACGGCAGCCGCAGAATAAGGAGCAGGAGGGCATCCACGCCACTCTCCAGTGGTTTCAGACTTTCAGCTTTGCAGACAGCAGGAAGAAGAGAGGGCCACCCCGTGTGAGATGCTGGAGAGGTTTCATTCAGGCAGGCTCCTGCATCTCAGTAATTTGTCTACATTCTGCTTGTCCCACTTTTCATGCATGCTCTTGAATACAAGGATAGGGCAGACCCTTGTCTCTGTAGCAATGCCTTTGTTTCCTGTAAACAGCTTAAAAATACACTAGAAAATAGGAAATGCACCGTGGTGGCATGTAATCCATACAATAATCAGTTTTCCAGCTCCACAGAGGCAGACAGGAACCATCTTCAGTAATTTAGCAAAACTGCAGCCAGTAAAGACTAATCCTATCTGAGCACAGTCTGATAAATACAGAAAGTAAGTAAATCTGACCCTTTAGAAATAGACCTCGGTTGAGGTACAGCCCTTGAGATAGCTTGGTAACTCTTCTTAGATAGGTAGTTATTTCTAGTGATAGAACCTTAATCTGAGCTATTTAGATGTGGTCTCCACATAATAAACAGAGATGAAAAACTTCCTCTACTGAAATCAACAGCAGTCTTGCATTCCTTGCCTTGATGATCTCTCAAGTCCTTCTGAGACCATAAAAGAAGAGAAGTTGCTGCCCACTGGAACCCAGTGTTAGCAGAGCCACAGAGGGTACGAAGGCACCAGCTCCCTGAGATGAAGGAATGGACCATGAAGGAATGGACCTGGGGCACTGTTAGTGCATCACTGTTCTGATCCTGGTGACTGTCACAAGTGCACAAACCTGTATTTATGAAGCACCAGCTGGTACCACACATTAACCACCCTCAACACATACAGATCCTTCTGCAGACAGGAATGATATAGTGCTAACTTATATGGCCTATATGACAGAAATACAACTCTTGACAGGATAGCACATTCTGGTTAGCAGCTTTTCACTTTTATCCTCCTATGCAATGATGAATCTTGCTGTGTTTCTACAAAACTTTATAAATAATATCAGTAATGAGACTGCAGGGTCCTGTGGAAACTAGAATATGGAACAGTTCATTTCCATTATGTTTTCCATTTCTACAGAGGAACAGTTTAAAATAAGAAAACTTTTAGGTGTTGAAAAAAAGGTTGCTAAGAGGAGTCCTTATCTCTTTGTATTACTGTGTATGCAAGAAAATATTTCCATATGATTACAGACAATGTTTTAGCAGTGAAAAGGTAAGAAAGGGGGAGAAGAAAAAAGAAGAGAATACGTTGCTATAACCAAACAAAGCCGTGCACCCAGTGCCGCACAAACCACTTCTGCCTGGGCCAATGCACTGGAATCAGGACAGCCACTTAAACAATTTTCCACACAATCTTCAAATGGTTGAGACAAATGGTTTTGATATATGAATACTCTTGAATATTTTGATATACATATATCTAATAAAAATATGATCGCTATTATTAGTGACACATATTTTATGGCTTTTTATTCCTTTTTGATTTGAAGGTTTTTCAGTATAATATTGACATTGATTGATATTGATTGATAATATTGAGCAACTTGTTATAGGTGGTAATAATATTTCTGTCATAAAGTTTTGAAAATATGAAAAAGTGGGGAAATTTTTCTGTATGGAACTTGCTTATTTTGCTTGAAATTTTCCACTTACTCCATTTATTTTGGCTTGCTTTCTAACAAAAACATTTTCGGGGAAAGCAGTGTGAAAAAGCCCCTGGACACAGAGCGTTGACAGGGGAAGCCACCTCAGAGCCCCGATCACTCGGAGCTGCCCCAGGTGCTGCAGGGGAAGTGCTCAGAGAACGGGGACACAGCAGCAGCGATGCCGTAACAAAAGCACCCAGCTCTCACCCACAGACTTCATTCTGCAACGGGAACTGAATCTCCTCGCTGAATTTTGTTTCACCAAGTTAGGCTCCGGCACAACCATTCTTGGGTTTGGAACAATTATTATTGAATTGGTACAACTGTTGTCTAAATGTGCAAGAAAGGAGGAAAATGAATGTTTATTCCAGTAAAAATAACGGTCATGGATTCTGCCTTTGCTGAAACTGTACTGCCAGAAATCCTACCCTTTCACCAAGGGCACCTCTAACACAAATACTCCTAGTGAAAATTTCTTAAAATTTCCTGGTCACAATTGTAATTGTTAATAAATAAAGTGCCAGTATTTTTACAGCATTTTACGAAGAAAAGGTTTCTCCCCACACCTTCCATCCTCATCCCCTAAACTCCGTCATATTATGATAGGCAAAGCATCAGAATTAATTAGCATGAAAGCTGGTGAAGATAAAATGATGGCTCAAACATCAAAAAGAATTAGACTGAAAGGTGGTGAAAAGCCCAACAGCCATAAGCCTCCCCTGTGACCGAGAGGAAGGAACACTTGGATAAATAGAGACTGACACAGCAAACAATTCCTTTACAAAAGATTTTCAAAAATGTCTTCTACAATATTTCAATTTGAAAATAAAAATGTCTAAGATGCTTGCGCACAATTCATCTCAGCTGACTCTACTATGTCCAAAAATTTCAAGCAAAAAACACCTTCAAATATTTCAGCAGGTAAACATGTCTGAATGAAGAAATGAAGAAATGTTTTATGTTAGGCACAATGAAGAAAATGTTTTACGTTAGGCACTTTCAATATGTGGAATGTCACCTGGAAGCAAGGTCATCAGAACTGGCAATGTGAGGAGAAAAAAAAGAAAGCAATGTGTGCAAATGTGCAACCTCAAAACTCAAGGGAGGACAGTCTGAACTAACATTGTAAGAGAATCACTCCCCAGCGCCACACAAAAATATGCTCCTCCTTTCCAAAGAAAGTACTGTATCTAGCCAAAGCTCATGCTCCTCTTTCTAGTAGTAACTTTCATCCTGCTCTTTTAGAGAATTTACAGACACAATTCAGAGAATAAATAAATAGCATTACCATCTGTCCCATTTCACAAAGGGCAATTTATCTACTCAATGTTAGTGGATGAATCTTGACCTGGTGCTGATAAAATGTTTATATTCTGAAGAATGTGCTCTGTAAAAAGCGAAATGATTTGGCTTGTCTTGATAGCAACAGCAAAGTCATAATAAAACATCTTGCAGAGGTACAGCCAGGTAAGATGCGAGGCAAGCACAAAGCTTTTCAGCTCTAAGTACTGCACAAACGGCTGTGAGCACCTGTTGCCAAAGGGTGGTCTTAATTTTCCTCTACCCTGTAAAAATTTGTCTGTTCTGCCACACAAGATTGGTGTATTTGAGTAACTAGTACTTATCTGGATTTTTTTCTACAAACAAACCCAGAAAACATACCAAGATTTCTTGAACAGTCTTACTGCAAGATTCAGCATTTTTAACAAATAGGTTTTTATCACAAATGATTCTTCACCATTCAATTAAGTTTTTCTGTCATTTCAGGGCCAGATGTGTCAGCTGGAACTTCTAATTCGCTGGAGAGACTGTATTGATTCATTTTCCTCATAACCATGATGCTGTTGTAGAAGAGGTATTCTGTCACAGAAAGCAGCCCTTTCCCCAAAATTAACCAGGGATGTAGCAGGCACATAGTAAATCCCCATGTTGTTTCAAACCAATGTAGACTCAAAAATGACTCAAAGACACAAGGAAGGGAAAGTTTTTCTTTTGCTTACCAGGAATGTTCTTTAATCAGTTCAGTGGGGATTAGCTCTAATTGTGTGTGCTGAGTCAAGCACATGGAAGTGTTGCAGGCATCTTACGTGTTTGTTTAAGGGAGGAAGTGTTTGTGTCAGTTTACTCACCATTCCATGATTTAGCCATGCTGGTATAAAATTATCTAGCAGCTTTGGGTAAACCAGTTCCCGGTCATAGATATAGATGGTCCAAAACATTGTTACAACAAACTAAAAACAAAAAAAGAAAAGAGAAAGACATTTTTTATATGAACACTTCTGACCAATCAGTTACACATTTTATAGAGCAAAACTGGGCATTTAGCCTTAGATTTGTGAACAGATTGCTCTTCAGTCCAATCTTCCTTTAATCCACCGTGTGAATTCTTTGTGTTAGCAGGAGTTATTATTTTGTTTTCTCTCTTTTGACATTCAGCCTGGAAAAAACAAATATTTTTTGACTTATACGCCTGTGGCCAAGTTACAACTGAGTTCTATATTTTAGTAGCAGCTGTGGCACATAAATAATGTTGCACCACTAACAGCAGAGAAAACAAATGGAAAAATAGGTAAATCTCACTTAGAACATATAGATATATAGAACATATAACTACGAAGCATTCATCCCAATAGCAGTCTATACATTGTGTGATCTTTGCACTTTTTAATGCCAGCTATCACAACAGGGCTATTTAAAAAAAAATAACCCTTGAAGTATTCTGCACACAATTCATGGAGATCCACAGAAAATGAGTTCTGGTGTCCTGCTCACTTTCAATATGAAATTTGCCTTGGCTTTTGTCAGCGACTATTTACTAGGAGCTGAAAGAAAAATCAATACTCCCTCTAAGCTGAGGACAAGACTGGACAGGACAGGACAGATGACTCAGACAGAATGTGCACTAGCCTAAGGTTTTGCCAAAGATTGCACAAAATCCTTAAAGATATCCTGATGTTCGAAGCAGGGACAATATTAAAACACACAATTTCAAGAGAAATATTACTTTCAGCTTACCTTTGCTCAAGAGAATACAAACTTACAGTCAAAATACACATAGACTTCTAATCAAAACACAATTGCCATTTTTCCTTGAATTTAAGCTCATAGTTTCCTGGTAATAAATGGCCTATTGATCTCAGCAGTAAAACCAGGTGAGCCAGGAGTTTTTCACCGTCAATTTTTGGGAGGTATAAAGAGACCTTTGCACAGTAGTGGCATGACTGAGTTTGGGGGACAACAGTGAGATCTGCCTGCCAGCTCGCAGGCCCCTCCGCTGCGGCGCGGCCTGCTCCCTATCCTCCTCCAATGCATTAGGATTCACACAGATGGACGGTAGGCAAAGAGTGAAGAAATACAGAGTGAGCACAGCGAGGCCTGCACACTCCTAGTAGGTGTGAGAGCGTGGGTGCAAGCTGTTTCATATGTTTTGGACACTAGAAGGTTAAAATCGAGACTAGAGTTCACCAATGACACCGTGTTCTGAGCGCAGACCCACACGCTCGGGGCCGGCAGCTGTGGGAGTGCTCTGACCCACGGCGCCGTCCCCGCCGTGCGCATACAGTACATAGCTGCTTGGGTTCCAACACGCTTGTCCATCTGTTGTGATGGCTACTGCTGCCTGCTCAGATTAAGCTTGGACCCTTTGACTAGTGCACAGATGCCAGGAAAGAAAAAAAAAAGATGATGATGGACAGCCCAAAAAATATCGCAAGTGTAAAGTACCCCACAAGAAGTCTTTTTTTTTGGGCCAGTGTTGGCATTGGCACAGCATAGCTTTTGTGCAACCTGCTGACACATAAGCGCCAAAGTATGAATAGCTGAACAGCAGGGAAAATGGAAGCAAAGTATCCTCATCCCTAGCGGCTTCCTAGAAGTCCTGTGTTATTACAGTGGATCTCTGAGAACCTGCTAAGACTAACGGGGATATCAAAACAGGTTCCCAGGTATTTGAAGACCAAGACTGATCATGGTTTTTTTTTTTTTTTCGAAGGAAGCCTTGCAGTAAGGAAAATCACCTAAGCTGACCCTGATTACGGTGAATACAACAAGCTGGCATGTTTTGACCTGTGATTTTTGTGAGGAGCAGAACAAAACAATAGACTTTGCCAAGAAGGTAAACGTAAGAAAAGAGGGGACATGCCATCTGTCCCCTAACCGACGTCAGCCAACGGATGGAATGAGATCAACCTAGCTGGTCGCAACCATCTGGAGCTACAGACGGCACATGCTGCTTAGCAGAGCACACAAGGTAGACATAAGGTAAAGGAAGTGCTCAAAAAACACAGTGTTGGAGAGGACAGTGAGGCATGCGGCTAGCGGCGCCCTGGAGAAGATCCCGTCCAATCCTGAACAGTTCACTTGCACTTTTTTACAATTAGTTCATTTGGATAAAATAAGAACTATAATGAGGACATGCTACCTAGCTTCCTTGGCTGCAGCTAAATTCTTTTTTCTCCTTTTGATTCATAAGCATCTATTGGATTGGTACTTTTAAATCACACTTGGTAGTATTCTTCTAGCTTGGTACAGCAGAATTTTATTTGGGTTTTGGCTAGATCACACACAGTCATACAGTAGAAGACCAGGATTTAGTCAGCTGCTACTCCATATTGCCTTTGTAAGGCCCACTCAGAACTGCAACCTCCGTGCTCGTGATCACATCTTCCCTGTGGCACAATTCAGTGCTGCTGTGGACATCATTGTCATTTTACTGCTCTGGAACGCTGAGCTGAGCAGGCTGCTCACATGCACACGTGTGCTGAGTCTTTCAGGAACCCTAATACTTCTTTTTTTCATCCCAAGGCAAAAGGATACGATGTCAGTCTTCCACTTGCTCTTTAGACAGACCCAAGGGCTGTATTTCAGGGAAGAAAAAGGCAATTGGTTTGGAGCTTCTCTGCACAGGGGTGCCCTGACACTGTCAACTTTCCAAAGGCAGCCATTATCTTTCTGGCTAAGCAGTGTGAGGTTAAGCAATATACAAAAGAACCAAAGAGACCACTTACCCTATCCTGCTACTTATCCTATTCTAGGGACATTACAGACCAAAAACAACCTCAAATTTGCAAGCAGGTCTTTAAAATTATTTGAGAGTATGGAAAAGGCCACCTGTCACAGAGTATCACAGCTAGAAAATAGGAGGCTGAAAACAACACTCCATTTTCCACTCTATTAAGGATAAAAAATCTTTCAGTTTTTGCCCTCTATCTTCAAAGCTTCACAGAAGGACATGGGAACATGTGGCACTACTAAGGAAGAAATTTTAAAGAACTAATTGGAAAATGGTTGGTAATTCAAAAGGAAAAACAAAGTTTTATCAAAAAAAGACAAATAGAAGAAAAAAATAACAGAGGAAAGCCAGCAAAATGAATTGCATCATTTGCTGCTTCACATGAGCCCAAACAAGAAATCTTATGCAAACGAACAGGAACCCAGTGGAACTTTTTTTTTCTTGCACTATTAAATTTTGGTTTTAGCTATGCTGTACAGCAAAGTTAATCAGTTTCTGGATGGTTTCGAGACAAATAAAAAAACCCTTTGACCTCAAACAACATTTCTTTTGACCTCGAACAACATTTCTAAGAACGCTGTTACTGAGTTAGAGGCAACCTTTCTGGCTGTCTCCCAAGACAGCTGTGGTTAAACATGAGCATAAACAGATTATCTGTGAGCATCTTTGAGGGTTAAAAGCATCACATATAGGAGCAAAGTGCTATCAACAGCTGACTCCAGTAAGCACAAACTGGCTTTAGGTGAGAACCAATGCCAGCTCCAAATCTCAGCACCTATATGTGACAAAGGCCAGTAAAGGAAAGCAGCTGAGGAAGATTCTCCTTGCAGGAGACAGTTCAGCAGTTACTTTTTTCCAATGCAAGTTGCAATTTCAGCCCAGATGACGGCACAATCTAAACTCGGAAGATTTTGGCAGGGTCCCCTCCATTATGGAAATAAAAGTATTTTGTATGCTGGTCAAATAATAAAGATAAGTACAAGACACAATGGGAAATGCCTACACATCTCTAGTCGGGCTACGATCCCTGATGAGTGCTACTTATTTTCAACTGAAGGACAATCAGCTTTTCTTTTGACTGTACTGATGGCATGCTTAAAATACCACATAGAAATAAGAGATAAGGAGGCACCTCTGACTTTTTATCTATTCTGCATCATAGATTTTTTAAAACATGAATGTAGGATAAAAAAAGTGAGTGCATTCTTATCAGTTTAGTTTCAGATCCAAACAGTTATTAAAGCTACAAAATATACAAAATATCAGTTGCACAGTTTGTGATTTTCTAGACAGTAGTCTCTGTTTTAATACACAGCAATATCCATTTTCTTTCTTCTACTTCTTCCTGCTTGTATTAAATGCAGGCTTAAAAACCTAGAAATGACCCCTCCTCTTGAACTGAAAAAATTACAAGGAATATGTTGACTACACTCTATATAGTTTACCCAAAATACTAACTAGATATGGAAACTTGGCAGCTTCGTGACCCCTGATGAACAAATGGAAGAGAAGGGATAGTCTAAAAAAAAAAGCACTGGCACAGGCCCTGTCTTACAAGCACATCTTTTCTTCATACAGACCATTTTATACATTGTAAATTATTCCCAATACAAAGCTTCTTTAAACTGATAAAGGGATGGTAGGTGCATCCAGGATAGATGAGGAATAACAGTGAGCTTTTCAAATGCCTATGCAAGCATTTGTTTCAGTGGACATTTTCTGATTTCTCAGTCTTTTGAATAGTACCCTAACCCTATCATACACTAAAAAAAAAAGAAAAAGGGCTTGTAAATGCTGTCCAAACAGATTTTCTAGAAATAATACTTTACTGCATAGAAGTTTTTTTCTGTTAATTTCAGACTTTATTTTTTAAGACTTTATTTTTTCTTAGAAAGAATAACAAAAGGTAAATAGTATTCATTAGGTCTTTCAAAGAAGATCATGTTTATTATCTGGTGTTCCTAAAACTAACAGTAGTTTGGCAGTTCAGTTTTATCTGGGCCCTGGGGATATACAAGTCACTACACAACACTGTGGAGATTTGATTTGCTGAAAAGATTTTGCAGGATTTCATTTCTTGCTAAGCCACACAAGGAGACTGTGCCTTGAGCTGTGGGGTTTTTCTTAACCTTTTTATTTTGCATTCAAAGGTGGAAGAAGGTTGGTGGCCAGACTTCCCAGGCGGCTACATGCAGCACTTTTTTAGGAAGCACTGGAAATGAAAAGCTTTATTTTGTTCCTTTTTTTTCACACATCATTGTTTGACTAGGGAGTGGAACCTCCTTTTCTCATCTATTTTTCTTTTTCAAGGGTCTCAAGGGTTTGAGGTAGTAGGAAATCAAGAAAAAAATACGATTATTTCTTGAAATAATAACTAATAGGCTTTAAAATGTTCCCCTAGTGTTTGCTTTTTTCCCCTATACATGCTCTGTATAGAACATTGAGCAATAAAAAAGTTAAGGTAACCTTTATTATTTAAGCATGATCACTGCTGCTGCATTATAAACTCAGTACGGATTTTATTCCTATCTTTTAATCTTTCCGTTTTAAGATTCCACCATGTCACTACTCAAAACCAGAGAAATTCCATGGAAAATGAGGCAGGATATTCTCAAACAATCCAACAAACCAAGCCCCACATTTTGACTTTGTC
>JAUBOD010000141.1:543584-565524 GCA_032353885.1 Nothura maculosa
CAGAGAAATTCCATGGAAAATGAGGCAGGATATTCTCAAACAATCCAACAAACCAAGCCCCACATTTTGACTTTGTCCCTTTTAGGCCTAGGACTTTTCCTACGCCTAGTGCCAGGGCAGAAATCCCCTCCATGAGCAGGTCGGTTTGTGTGACCTCCTGCTCCCGCCATGGTCCTACCCCAGGCTCCTGCGTGCAGTGATTGCAATGGGATGACTGCAAGGAAAGCGGATCGAGTTTCGCCAAGGAGCTGCACTTACGTGGGACCAGATGTTCAGAAACGTCAGCCTCAGGCAGGTTACTGAAGCCAGCAACATGTTCTGAAGCTCTTCTATCTCCCAGTAGCAAGGAGAAGAAACAACAAGAAAAAACTTCAACCTTTTCCTGCTTCTTTTATTTCTTTTTTTTTCATATAAAATAAAGTGAAAAAATATGTGGCAAACAATTGCTCCCGCTCACTATGGGAAGGCCACCTGTAGAAATGAGGGGTATGTGTTCAATAAGCATGGCCTTTCTCACTATTTTCTAGAATTTGCCGGTAAAATGGAAGTTGTTTTGTGTGTGATGCAAGCTGTTGGGAAATGAGCTAGCTTCCAGGTATGTAGAGTGTCTCTCAGGAACTGCACATTTGTAGATGTTGCAGCAGTACTTCCAGCGCTGGAAAAGACTAGCAGGTACTGCTTGTTTATCAATGGCAAAAGAAATAAAGTATGAAAGAAAGGTTCAGAATACAGCCTAAAATTTCCCTCAGTATTGCCAAGAAAAGGAAAAGCTGAGATGCTTGAAGATCTTGAAAAGTTTCAAGGTCAGAAACACTGCAACACAGATATTAGTATAGAGCTAAAATAGAAGTAGGGGAGAATCCCAGAATCTTGAAAGTCATAGAAAGCATGAGAACACTAGCAAAAGAATCAGAAAGGTTGGGGAAATGGGTGTTTGGGGCATGCAAAGGCTTACACTTACAGACTGAAAAGGCACTTAAAAGCTTTAAATAAACATAAATAATGTAATGTTGTTCTCTTTTATTTCATTTCTAGTATCAACACAGTACAAAAAGCATCTGTTCCCAATCACAATCACAACTACTTCACAATTCCCAACCTCCCTTAACACACAAATTTATCATGTATCTCTGCACAAATAAAAATCGTATTTGCAAGCCTGTTTAGTGATAGTTTTTACAAATTGTATTAGTTGGCATAGGTGTTTGGCCAGAGAACTACAGTCAGTGAGAAGGATGGCAGTGCCCAAGAGCGAGCCAGCCAGTAAGTGGCGGCTACCAGTTGGGTCTTTTATGAAGGAAATACCTCCACAGTGTCTCACATATGTTTTGTATTCTCTAGCTTTATTAAAATATTCTGTATTTCTTCACATACTGTGAAATCCCCCATAAAGAGTGAAATCTCTTTTTAATGAGCCGTTTCTGGTATATAAACATATAAAAAACACATTAATATGTCGGATTTACAATGTTGTCAGTTGTTAATTGACAACGGATGTTCAGCCATTGTGAAACAGTGCGAGTGCTGAGACCTCATATAGTTCTCTGGTAGTCCCCCCTTGACAAAAAAATATTAATTCCAAAGACTGAATTTGAACTACTGTATACTAAGACTAAAAATTAGAAATAGTTTGATCCCGAATTCCAATAAACCAATACTTCAATTAAAGGGACAGATGTTTTTTTTTGGCTACTAAATATAGAATTGACTTGAACAGATCATATTTTTATATATAAACCCTTGAAATCCTGGATTTGGAACTGCTTTCAGTGTTTTGTATGAGACCCCTCAAGACATTGGGTGCTTTTTGTGTTGAAAGAAAACTGCAGTGTCCTAGTAGAGAAGAAACTGAACCAAATAATAGTTTTGCTTTGAAAAAGACCTGTAAAAACTGTATTATTCAACTCTGTCTGTATTCTGCTTCTTCACACTACTAACAAAGCCTCTCTTTTCCTCCCCCATTTTCTTCTGTTAGTGCTGAATGCCCTGCAGGATTAATACAGAGTAATCTAGATTTTATTTTCCCTTCTTGTCCATGACAGGATGGCTTAAATCCTGAATTCCAGTCAGGCTGTAACACTGTGAAAACACATCTCAGTCAGCACTTTTATTGCTACTGATGATGAGACAAGACACTGAAAAAGCACAGCTTGCCTCTCAAGATCCTATTGGTAAAAGTCACATTTGAAATGACTTGTACAATCAAGGTCCTATTGTAGACTTCCATTTTTTTTCATTTTATGAACCAAAAATAATTTTAGTAACATCAGTAATCCCTTATATGCTGGATAAATACAGAGCAGCACAACCATCTTTACCATTTTTTCTCTTTTTGCATCGTTTTTTGTCAGGAGGTGCAAAAAGCCTTGCAGACAGAACATAGTAAACAGCAACTGCTCCCCCAGTTCAGTAGAGACACGAGCCGGTTCCCACCACACTTACCACTCCAACGGGGAAAGCTAAAACAGCCATCATCCAGTCGCGGAGGGAAATGAGCTTTTTCAGCTGCCTTTCTTGCTCTTGGCTGTCATTCCCCTTGGTGAGAAGGCTGGAAAGGTCGGTCAATACGCAGATACCAAAGAACACAGCCTGGATAACCTGCGCAGAAAGAAAAATGATTTTTGAATAGTGAAAAGACCCGTCACTCGGTAGCGAACAAGAACAGAGATAGCCACGTGTGAGGATGCCAGTGCAGATTTGACATGGGGAATGGGAAAATATCCATCATTTAAATACGAGCAGGATTTGTTCACATAAAACGCGAGTCACTTGTGCTTTTAGACTGATAATTATTGGGGTAAATCATATGTTCACTTAATTTAGTTTTCTAACGTGTTGTTCAAAATATTTGTATTCTAAGAGTACTAAAACAAATGCTTTGATGAGGATGCCAGTGCACTGTAAATACACTAATTAGGTAATTAGTTAGCATTAAAAACTTAATTTGGTGACAGTGGGTTTGCTGTCCATTACCCACAGGTCCTGTCCTTGACTTTCCTGGAACACTCTGTGTATGCAGAGGGCTTGGTGCCAATGTGGAGCTCTCTGCTATCTCTTTAGTCAAGACCAGACCGTAATGGTTAACCTTCCTTAGCCTCACAGGACCCCAAAGCCACAGCGTCCATATGGATGGTGGAAAAAGTGAGAAACTCTGCCAATCGAAGTAGAGGCAAAGGAAAAGATCAGAGGATCATTCTCTTTTGTCCAAAGCAGTCTCTGAGGCCTCCCATTACCTTAGATAGTCCACTCAGGAAGTGAAAAACATTTTTGAGACTTTCGGTTAAACTCACCACGTGCTAAAGGTTTGGACAGAGCTATCAGCTCATTTCAGATAATAGCAATAAAACAAGAACGTTGCCAGAGCTATTCAAGCTACTTCCTTTTCATGATGGAGAACTGTCATTTACTTATCGTTGCACTTCTTATGTTCAAGTATTTGCTTGTGATGTTGCGGGATTACCTACAGTATTCTATTGGTAATTTAACTATCTGAACCCTTTCATTCGGTTCATGTGAACAGGCTGCCCAGGGAGGCTGTGGAGTCTCCGTCTCTGGAGATTTTCCCAACTCGCCTGGATGCCGCCCTGTGCTGGAGCAGGGGGTTGGACTAGATGATCCCTGAAGGTCCTTTCCAACTCCAACCATTTGGCGATTCTGTGATTCACTTGATCCCAGTTTGACTACTGCTTTCTCCTTCCCTAACAGCCTTAGTAAAATTTTAATAAGTCAGCTCAGGAATGTTCTTGCCCGAGGGTAAATTAACCTGCTCATCCTTTTCAATCCAGTTCAGGCAAAGTGCTCAGAGTTTGTTTACTCACTGAGACAGAAGCCTGGGTCACAAACCCACACACATCGGGTAATCTTATGTAAGAAATTAGCAAGCCACTGGCAGGGTTCCCAAATTGTGCACTGATTCACCAAAAAGCATAAGCATATGCCTAAAATATGTTTTTTAAAACATTCACGGAGTATTAGCTTAAAAGTCTAATTGTAAATTGAAGTGCTCTTCTGTCTGGGACCTCAAATCAAGCAACAGATCATCAATAAAAAATAAGGAGACGTCCACATTTTGAAATAAAAAGTGCATTTTATTGTGCAAATATTTTTGCAGAACTTAGACCATAATTAGTATCACTAAAAATACTTTCAGGATAGTGGTCCCAAATTTGGAATATGTTAGGGAAAAACAAGGAGGGCGGGGAAAAATGAGGAAGTTAGAATAACATAACACTGGACCCTTCAATCCCAAACAGATGTTGACTACTAGAAATAAATCCAGAAAAGTGTAATAGTTGGATGCAACAAAGTACACCCGCGGCCCCAGCAACGGTTGGTTATATAACCTGCACCACGAGGCCAAGAGGCAGAAGAGACAGGCAAACACTGGCAAACTCTGAGGAGCTGCGAGTGACAGACCTGCAAATGACCCTGAACACCCTGCGGCGCCATCAGCGCCCGGGGGCCCCTGGCACTTTCGCTGCCGCTGCTCCGCGCTCTCCACTCTAGATACCTGTGTCGTGCAGGATAAATAGTGCAGCACACCGAGGAAGCAGCATCCACAGAACGTTCCCTGAAGCCACAAACGCGGCCGGCTGCTAGCGGGAAGGTTGTGCATTGAGTTAGGAATGAGCTCTATTTCAAATGAATGGTTGGGAAAGTTATCAGCGTGCACATAACTCTTGAAAGACATTTCAAATAAAATTTGGGACTCCTTGGAGCCACATAATCATATGAACTCGTAATGCACTTTTTCATGTGATGTGTTTCAAACAAATGTATAGCAGGAATAAAACCTCCCCATATTCAGCCCTTTTTTTCTAGCAAGCAGATGGCCCATTTGGAGAGATGGAATGCGAAGAACTAATTTCTAACTAATACTTGCTTTCCTTAAGACAAGATATGATAACTGCTATTCACTCGAGAGTGTGAAGGAAAAAGATTTAAGACAGGACTGAAATAAAAGTGTATCTACGAGTAATGAAATCAATCTGGGTGTAAAACATTTAGGCTGAGGACCAGGAAATATTTCCTAACAGTGAATTCTATTAGACCATGGAATAGTTTCTCAGAGGAAGTGGTGGAAGCCTCATTGCCTGAGTCACTCAAACTGATATTGGACAAAACATTCAATAATGTACTGCAGGGAACGATATTGCCCTGGCAGGGGTTGGATGTGTGACTAATAGACTTCTTGCAGCTCTAACTACGATTCCCTGAAATGATATCTATCCAGAGCAACATAGACTCAAGCAGCCTCACACCCACTTTCCAAGGGAATTGAAACGGTACATCCACTAGTCAATCATAAACTGAACAACTTCTCTTCCCATTATGCTGTTATGAACACAGTGTTTCAAGGGAAAATATAATGACATCATGGAGAACAACTGCAAATTCCTAGAGGGAAAGAAAGTACCCAAGATTTTAGAGAGTAGGTATAAGCAAACTGTTCTATGAAAATAATTAGAAAAAAAAGGAGAAAGAGAAAAAAGGGAAAAGAAAAAGTACCATAAAATTTATACAAGAAAAAAAAAGGGTACATATTTACAGAGAACTGTTGAACATTGAGGACCAATGAAAAAATCCCAGCGTTCGAGGAGAGACATTTCTAGCTTACTCACACAACTTACTTACATTAGTTATAGTGTTTTCTTTCCCTTCTAGAATGTGTAAGAATATTCTTCTGACAACTCTCAACATCTAGGATTAAACTGAGGACCTCCAGACCTGCAGGAGTCTCAGCAGCGTAAACTGAAGAGCCAGAGCCAGAAACAATTTACACCCTTGGTGGGTCTGGCACGGGGAAAGCATAACATGCAGCCATTGGTAGTTTATGGTCTGAAAGTTTGTTAAGTCTATGCCCTTCGGTGTGAATTCTGCACAACCCAGGTGAAAAGGTCACGAGGGACTTGAACCTCCTTCTTACCACCATTCTCCACAACACTCTAATATTACCTCCCATTTTTAGACCAAGGGCCTCCTTTTGAACACCTGCAGGTAAGTCACGAGTAACAAGGTATTTTTTTATAGAAGAGGTGCTGGGTTTACAGAAGGAAACCATGGGCTATAACTTTATTAAAATCTGCTCCAGCTTTGGTCTGCATGAAGATACTGGTTCCTCTTGTCCACAGCCATCCTATTATTACCCACAGATATTTTACTTTTATTCTTGTCACTTCCTTCCCCTCTCTGCATTTTTTTAGTTTTAGTAGCAAGCAGAAGCTGAACAAAACTACATAGTCCAGCACAAATCATCGTACCAGAGAAGCCATGCCAACATTGGATAAGGAGAAACAAATCTTTGCATTTATAGACAAAGGCTAGAGAGAAACAAAAGCAAGAGCCAATGCCATTTTAAGTACTAAACTACCGGTCACTATAATACATCAAATTACTACATATACAATGAATTAAAATTGAAGTGCAAACACATAGAAAAAATGTTGCAAATCACTTCTTTGCAAGGAATGGGGAAGAAGACTTGTATTTTAAAGGCAGAGGTGGAAGCACAGCATCACTCTTGGGGATTCACTAGTTGGTTGAGGTTGGGGCACAAGGGCAGCCCTTGGATCAGTTTGCAACCAATCTTCTTCTGCACAGACTGCAGCTCTGTGGCCAGGTTACATCCCTTGGCTTGTTGAAGCTTCAGCAATGTGAAAAGCCTCTCCAGCACTGGGGATGCCCATAGACCTTGCTCATCAAAAGCCAGTCCTCTGAGAAAGCAAATACATCACATACAGGTAGAAAGAAAATGGCCAGGGAACAAAAAGAGAGTAAGACAAAGGCACATTTGACTCTAGATGTTTGTTGGTTAGGAATCCTGAAATATGTCACATAGGATGTCACATGAGGATTAAAAAGGATACAACTTTATTTTCATGGTCTAAACGTATAGCAGGAATTAGAGCTTATAAAAACACGCTTTCTATCTAACCTCTTGCAGTCTTCTTTTTGGAAGCCTACAAGGATCACTTGAATGTAACCAATCTCATTTTAAACCAATGAGACTTTACAGATACACACCCATAACAAAAGGAAATCTTCTATGAAATTATTACTTTATTACATTTTGTTTGATTCTTGGGTCTAGTTTCCCCAAATATTACGTTATTTAAGACCCAGTAGGTAAGTACATACTATAAACTTTGAAAAGAGGATACAGCCATGTATTTAAATCCAGCTATGTGCTTCCAAGAGGAGAGATGCATTTAAAAATTCTTCCTGCTGAGGACGGAGCAGTTGAGCCACATCCTGCAGCCACCCCCTGCCCTCCCTCTCCATCCTCCCTCCACTTTATCCATGAAAAAAACCCTATTACGTTACATTTACTGGGGTGGGGGGTAAGTCTCAAGCCAGATGATTCCTGATTCTCTGGTAAGTGTTCTAGCACAGTCCTTGGAGAGGTAATGTGGTTGTGCTAAAGTACTTTTAAAAGCAGTACCCATTATTAGTATTTTTAGAAAGACATGTACTATTCCCTACTGCAAAAGAATAAGCTGAAAATTGTTAAAGCATCAAAAATGTTTGGAAATGCTTTAGTTTATTTAAAGTCAAATAGCATATTTAGGTATGCATTTTATACGGGTAACCCCTTTGCCCCCAAAAAGTTGTAGAGGGTACCAATGGAGGACTTTGTTTTACAGTGCTCCTCTATCCATCTCAGCTGTGTTGCATAGATGACATTTCCAGCACGGTATCAGCATGACAGAGCAGATGCCATCTGGCTCAACAGCACGGAATCCACGACCACACATCATGGGAAAGGATGGGATGGAGAAATACAGAATAGACTACACCAATATAAATAAAAATTTGACCAGATGCTGAGTGTTAATTCCATCAGATCTTAATATTTTTTGACTGTACTTTTATCCTTTATCCAACCTCATATCTATCCATTCTTCCTTCTTCCTCTAAAAACTGAATTTAACTTTCTGGATATTTTTGAATTATAGGTGCCAGGATTTTTTATTTAAACTCAACCTAAAACATTGAAAGATGCACTAAGGTCACCATTGCATCATTTAATAAATTATTATTATTATATTTTTATCTTTATCTTTTTGATGTTAAATTGTTTTGACTAAACTAATTTTCTAATAATGCCCATTTTCTCCCTTACTTTCTTGCATTGCATATAGAAAAGCTGCCATTACTGCTTACTGTATCCTGCTTATAAGACAGTGTAATTTCATTAAACTTACATAATCCATTCAGCAAACATGTATAATACAGTTTATTCAGAATAGATTATGATTTTATTAGGTTACATCTTTTATATTTTTCTTTTGCTAAACCTTAATCTTATTAGGATTATACACTGCACAGAAGGTTATGTCATTATTTTGGCTTAACTGCTAATTTTACACATTTCAGCATGATTGGTAGTGTCTCTTCAGCAGTGGCCCTGCAGTGGCCCTGCAGCCAACAAGGCAGGCAGGAATGGCAGCTCTCTAGACAATGTGTGGGATAGCAGGCTAAGAAGCTAAGACTTGTTCTGCAGCTGTCTGTGCTAAACTGAGCTTTAGGATAGGGTTTCTGATGGCTGGAAAGTCCCTAGAACTTTGCAAGTGTATTACCCCCAAAAGAAATTGAATTTGATTAAAATGAAGTTTCCCAAGGCAATGCCTTTGTTTAGAAATTTCTGCACTGCACCACATTTTTTAATGCTTAAAAATGCTGTTTGGAAACCACTAGGGGGAAGTAATTTTGATGCATCGAATATGAAAACAAAACTACATAGAAGTTTTTATGTGTCACTGCTTTTCCTTTTATTTCTTCCCTCTTTCAATCAATAAGGTAACAGCTGACTTTGGCAAATTGCTGAATTAATACATGGCAATGAATGATGCATCCAAGCAATATGGTGACAAACATGGAAATGCAAACAGAAAAAGCATTAAAATCTTCTGAGAAATCACCCTCAATGCTGCCCTATCATGTCCATAGGAAATAAAATATTTTAATTCCTCTGTTTTCAGAGCACTATGAAAGCAATAAGGTAGGAATCCTTACAGCAGTTCAGCAAGGCAGGCTACTAAGTGACACTGTCTCAGCCAGGCCATTGTCCCTCTCCCCAGGGAAGTTAAAGGAAGGAAACACTGAGGGCTAAATGCCACCTCTTCATCCATCCAACCCTCCATGAGCACACGCTAAGTCAGTCTCTAGTCCACACTGTGAAAACCTGTGCACGTCTGTGATCATGGTAATCTGCAGCTTTTGCTTAGAGCAACTTCTCTTCCTCTGCTCGCTGCTGCAGCAGCTGAAAGATAATTTACGATGGGAAATAAAACATACTCATAAATAAAGTTGTTACTAAAATAAGGATGCTTTGCATCTAGATCATAGTGAAGGATGTTGCTATTCAAGCTTTACTAGGAAAAAAAGGACAAGTGGTTAAATGAAAGTTGATCCAACATTGTTGTACTATATCCAAAAGAAAGACTATTTACAAAACACTTAATGCAATGGTACGATACAGAGTTGTATGTAACTCAGAAAAAAACATAGTGTTCCCTGTATGTCAAACAAAAACATCCCCCAACATAAGACAATTGAATTTAAATTAAATACTATGGAAAGGATAATCTTTAAATTTCACCGGGTGTGTGACCTTTCAGTCTCAGATAATAATGCTTCCCTGCTTACGTTGTCTTTCCCATGAATAAGTCTCAAAGGAAATTAAGGATTTGCTTCCTTACTTTCTGTTGGTGAAAGTGAAGCACAGAGGAGTGAGACGGTCACAGTCTCACAGCAAGTCGGCAGGGGATGCAGGAAAGGAACTCAAGCGCTCTGGACCTAGGCACCTCCCTCAACATTAGGACATGATGTTTTTCATGTGTTATGTGCTCTTACTTACAGTGACAGCTATTCTAACTGCTTACTAGGAAAACACTCCCAACTTTCTTAGAGAAACAGCACAGACCTGTTCTTTTCCTCCAAATGCAGCCAAATCCAAACATGTTTTCTCTTCTGCAGCTCTCACTGTATTTTTCCAAGATCTTTTTTATCTTACTGCATCTTTCAAAATTTTCTAATACTTTAATTCTGACTATCTCATCTGGCTGTGCCAACCAACTAGTGTTAACAAGTGCTGATGTTTTGCAGGTTTCAGAGAATTTGTGCACTATATCCTTCCTACCTTGATTGCTCATAATCCTAGTTCATAATACTGAACAGCAAATTCTGATTGTGAGCAACGCTATGACTGAAGAAATCTTCTAATTTTTTACTTCACTTGTAAGTACCTTTGTTTTTCAGACTAATGCTTTTCCAAAAATCCCCTATTCATTTAAAAATACCTGTGCCAGACTCTATGCTCGGAGAACAGGCAAACCAAGACAGAAAATGTATTGGGGATGGAAGAGACAGTGGGAAATTGGCACAGGGAGAACTATAGGATGTCTCTGCAGCCCAGGAAGAGCACCAGTGGAGATCCTGGGAGAGAAAGCTCCCCAGTTGCCTGAAAAATACAGAGATATTCAGCATCATGTCTGCGGTTATGTAAACTTACATGTCCTTTCTCTGCACACCAATGACAGGAGTAATACTGAATTTGATTCTTGGTTCTTCAAGTTTTGCTTTGGACTTGAACAGAGCAGCATCTCTTGAAGGAGTTAAGAAAACAGCAGATAGGTCCAGAAAAAAACCACTCTATCCTTGTGAGACCCACGGCACTGGAAACCAGTGCTGTTAACAGCAGCTGTGGTGTTCTGGGCTCCCCATGGCAGGCAAAGCACAAAGTACCCCATGTGGCACCGTGCCTGTCAGGAGAGGCGGCCTAACCAGCGCTGGGAAGGTCGCCTAAGGGACGGGCAATGAGCAGAGCCCAGCTGAACCTCCCAGGGCTACCAGTAACCGCTGTGTCCGCCAGGCAGGTGTCGTGCGCTGTGAACTGGCGCTGCAGTTACCGCTGCGGAGCCGCTGGGGATAAGGGCTGTGCCGATAAACACTGTGTGCTGAGTCACGCCGGGAACTCCCGGGCAGTCCCGGGAACTCCCTGGGCAGTTTCTGTGCAGAGCAGATAACCAGCGATAGCCGAGGAGCCCGGCCCACCGGGCGGCCTGGGAGCACGTCTGTGTCCGTGGAGCTGCGCAGGCTCTGCCTCCGCGAGGCAACCGCAGGGCCGCGACCCACGTGGGGAAGCCGGGAAGCCCTGGGAACAGGCCCGGTGCTTCCGCCCTGGCACAGATCGGCTGCTCGGCCCATAGGCACTATCTGTGTGTTCACATGCGCTGAGGACTGAACAGAGCAGTTTGAAGCTGTCCTAAAAGACCAGTTCAGATGGCTTTTAAGTAGTGAAAGGAGTGGAACGGGCACGCACCGGACTGGTGATGCGGGGACACAAGGCAGCTGGGTTGTACGAACTCAGCAAGCGCCAGTCCAGGGCACCTGGTCGCATGCAGTGGACGTGCTGCTATGAGGATGTCTGCAGGAGAGACCCTGTCCCCACCCTGACAGCCACTGAGCAGCCTGTGGGGCTGTCTGCAGGAGCAGCTAGTTGCCTCAGGCAGAACATCCACAGAAACCAGTTTCTTCAGCCAGCATTTGCACTGGTGCTTGTGTAACACGGACCAAAATGGTCTCTATGAAAATGAGAGCTCTCCACCGGGAATGCTGTCCATGCCGAAACCACACTCACATTCAAGACATTATGCCAGAGAGTAAAGCCAAATGTCCACATACACGTATCCGATACCACCACCAGATTTCATATGAAGTACCTAGAGTATCAACTGCAAAACACATATTCTTCCTAACATAATTAATAAATAAGTACATCCCAATATTCTGGCCCCAAACTCATAACACAAAAATACTGGTCCCATCCATAAATGTTGATGGTTTATACACATTGCCATTTATTTATAATCTGGTTATAATTTATTTTAGCACTAGCAATCAAAACCACTGGAGCAGGACAGTGACCTCCCAGGTCCAGACCACCTCTCAATATGAGAAATGCAGCTTTACATGATATTCCCTGAATTCAAATGTACTGACCTGCTCTTTTGGGCTTTCTGCTGTGGCCCACTCAGTTCTAACTGACAGTCGTTGTCCATGCACCACACAGTGAACTCCTGCTCTTTTGTAATATTTGTGGTTCTTTACAGGAAGGATAATTGGTGCCACATGCATGGCAGGCGGCTGTATCATCCTGTAGTCAGCAACAATGTCAGAGACATCCTAAGCCATCATGGAAATATGTGTGAGAAGCCACTATGGAAATACGTCACCAAATCTCTTTTTTTTATTATTTTTTTCATTCAGTCAAGAGGGGATTTTGCAAACAAAAGTTTTCCACTAAGTTTACTCAATGTCCAAATGTCTATTTTTGGTGGGGATGAGCCAGGATTACTTACCAATCTTCTTCTGCAGCAAAGCCAAGACCTTCTATAACCCTTCCATTGATTTCCCAAAGCCTCAAGATTGCTGGTAATGTCAGACAAGGCAAGCTCACATTCAACCTCTCGCTTTTGAGGAGCCAGGAATTCTGGCTAAAAGTGTGATTACAAATTTCACAGAGGTCAGTCTAACTAGGTCGCTGAGCCCCTTAGCCCTCCTGTCACCAGATCAGGGCCAAGTATCTTACACAGACTTGAAATGAATTCAGCCTGAAAATCACCAAATGGGACTGTCCCTCGTGCATTCAGGAACCCTGCATGCATTACGTCTATATAAGCTGGTAAACTGCATAGGATCTTTATACACCCAGTTTCCAAAATGCAATTCACAAGTCTCAGTCATGCACATAAAACCCAGGAAACAGAACATAAAGCGAGGAGATGCCTAAGCAAAAATAACTGCAAAAAGCATGGGAAGTGCTTCTCTCCTGCAGGATGCGTACGTGCAACACTAAGCAAGCCAATTACTTGTGTAAGGCTGGTATTCACTTGAAGCCCCCAAAGGGTTTGACATTTAAAATTAAGTAGTCAAAGGAACTGTTTTGATTATAGGTGTATTATAGGTGTAAACTCTTATAGGTGTAAACTCTTATAGGTGATTATAGGTGTAAACTCTTTTATGATATCACAGTGAATACAGTACTTTCTCAGGACCCTTCTTCCATACCCTTCTCAACACAAAGAGAGCTTCCACCATTCCAAAGAGCCCTAGTAATGACCATGCCAAAGGCTAGGATCCTTCCTGTTGAGTCCTGCCAGGGCAGAGGGAGCGTACGGATGCCTCTCAAGGCTAGGCTTGTGTTGCAGTTCCAGTCCATTTCCCAGATTTCAGATAGAAAATCTGTTGCTAAAATACTTTAACCTAGGGCATGGAATAGGAACCAGAAACGAGGAGCTGGTTCTGTTCCACACAACATGCAAACTGACATCTACTGGCAAGACACGAACATGTATCTACTTTAGCTTTCCAGTAGTGATCAGCTTACCATTCTACACTTCAATCAATTTGCCTGTGAGTGAACTTCTTGGTCAGAAAAGCAATGCATTTACAGTCTCATTGCAGAGCTCAAAAATGTCCCATTTTAAGCATTATTGAAACCTCAAGCAAAATACACACCAAAAGTGCTTTTCAGTTTCCACTTAGACTCGATCTCTTTACCTTGTTCTTCCCATTCCATCGAAGGAAAGAGGCAGGTGCGAGCTCCAGACCCATCCAAAGTTTTGTATTATTACGCTTTCAAGACCAGATCCTTTGACTTCTCTGTTTCTATTTATAAACATAGCTAGGTATTACGAGAGCCAGACGATTTAACCACAAAGTCTGTCAAAGCAGATAATGCACTGTGTCTCATTGAATTACCAGCTGGCTGGGCGCCCAGCCTTTTGACTTCTCAGGTCCATTCCACCACAGCTCAAGCGGGCTCTTCTCTTCTTCAAAAATGTCTTGCTAGTAGACAATGCTGAAATGCCTATCCGGATGACACAAAGTGTATCTGTCCATCATTCTGTTGGTTAGCTGTACTTAGTTACTGGATCTCATACCACGCTAGGAAGAGCTTCACCAAATAGCCTCAGTTGTAAGAAGATACCACTCAGTATAGATCTCCAGGACTCCCCACAGCGACGTATGTGCAGAGCAGCAAGGGTGATCACTTATTCTACTGAATCTGGCTCTTTGAAAATTGCTTTCCCTACATACATGGGAGTGCATGTGTATCCACAACGGGATGAAAATGAACACTGCATTTCAAAGAACTCAATGTTTGCTGTACTAACAGTTTACAACACAGTAACTGTTTTTATGGGGACTGTGAAATTTTATTTGACTCAGTGAAGGCATTACTTAGAATTGCTTCCAAGTCATCTAAGTTAGAAAACTAATTGCGTTTAAGTGGATTAATAATAGGTAATCACCCCATAACAAATGTATAATAAAAACTGCAAAAAAAAAGGCAAGTCTAATTTAGATAGAAAAACACTCCTTTTTGAGATGACAGAACTGAAACAAATGGCAATCCAGGAAAGATATGCACCCTGCAAGGTAATATATCTCAGCTTACAATTTTATGAAATTGCATGAGCTAATCTTCTGGAGGAAAATAAAAATTAAATATGGTTTTGATCTCTAAAATGCTTAACATTCAAGCATCAATGTGCACAAGTGCAATGAAAAAAAGTGAAAGCACCTTTTGTCCCAGGACAGGATTTCTTTATGACAGAAGCAGCTTTTAACTAGTGTGAATATAACTGTTGTTGTTGAATATAAAACCAAAAAGTCTTCTTCTTTAAAAGCAAAATATCACAATACTGATGGGTTATCAGAGATATGAAAATATAAACGTCAGGAACTTTGTAACTATAGTTACAATACTTGAATTCTTAATGCAAAGGTAAGGGCAACATATTAAAAGATCATGAATTTGAAAGCTAGCAGAACAAACCAGCAGATGAATTGAAGCCCCCATATTTTAACCATATGTTCAGAAATTCTGTATATACTAAAAGGTAAACCATCATGCCATTATTTCCATATTGTAAGTAGCTTCAGCTTAGAAAAAATAAACAATCCATATAACACAGTATTACTATAGCATTATAAATTTCTATTTCCTGACAATTTTCCCTTCTGTTTTTTTTTTATTCATTTTTTATTTCCCAGGTTTTCTGACTGAGAATGGAGAAAGCACCAAAGGGAATCTTACCTCCCTAAACTGTTACTCGGGAAATGAGAACAGGAAGCTGAAAGGATCTTTCCTACTTCATTTAGTGTTGCCTTCATTTTAAAGCACTTACATAATTTGCATTTATTTTGCTTCTAGATGGAATGATTGCAGGTTTAGATTGAGGACTTTCTCTTTGGTAAGACCAGATGTCTTTTATCCCAACTTTTAAAGAATCTGTAAACTGATGGGGGATCAGATATGATACGATCTACTCGCTTCTCATCTATCTCTTATTTAGATGATATTAAATGTTGCACAGTAAAGGGGTTTCACAGCCTTATCTGCAACTGTCACAGCAAGCCTATTTAACGGAACCATTGCACATACTCAAATTCATACCAACCGTGAGACACTTTTTGAATATATAGAAAATCATGAAGCAAGGACAAAAAAAAGGAGGTGCCTTATGGAGCAGTATGTTTCTCCAGCTCAAAGAAGGGAGCAAGTTTCAGAACGCAGGAATCCCTACCAGCAACCATTCTATGTCAAGGCAAGAACATTGCATCTGTTAACCTAACAGTTGCACCAAAGCACAGGAGGATCAATGATCAGCAAAGCAGGCAAATCCAAAGCCATTTACATCCTCTTAAGTCAAAACCAACTCTTCAAAATAATGCAGAAAATACTCAGAAAAAAGTTGAACAGCACAACCAAAACAACCAACAAGTGATTTATTTGTGGTAAGGCAGACCTAGCAAGCCGACTTCTACATTCTGGAGCATTGGTTGAAGCCCCTAATAAAGACGGCTGCAAGGAGTAAGGCATGAAGCCTTGCTGCTAGGTCAGCATTGCAGAAGGACTAAGCTACAGGCAACCTCATAATCAACCACAGACAGAAAAAAAGGACACATTAGTATTTGGAAATTTAACCAGACTTTTAAAGGCCAAAACCAAGAAACAGAAAGAAAAACATTTCCCCTTAAAGAAATAAAGCTTTTTTCCCCCCACTGTTTATATTAGAAACAGTGAATAAAATGGCAAATTCATTTTATTTCTATTAGCTAATTATCATGACTGATGACAAGCTGAATATGGATGGAATCTGGAATAAACTAACATTGCTCCAAGAAGCATTTTGAATTGTTTTAGTGTGTCACACATGTGAGAAAAAAAGCTTATAACAACACATATGTATTTTAATCTGACATACAAAAGAAATATTTTTTTGTAGTGAATAGACCAGATTTAATGTTTTTTTTTTACCACATCCTACAAGATCTTCGAAGTATTAGATATCATCCTCCCACACCTCATTGTTACTCACAGATGAGAAGGAGGAAAACCAGCTTTTCTACTTTTTAACTCCCATTTGGTTTCTCAGCGAATTGATTTCTCCTCGTTCCCTGTGAATGAAATATTTATTGAACTAAACTACTGAATAACAGGGAGAAATTCTTTCTCTGCATCTGCACAGAAAACTACTGTTGTCAAAAACAATTAATATTGAGGCCAGCAGCGCCTAGCTCTGGTGCTTAAGCATGTCCTTCAGGACCTTGGCGGTGCTAACTGTGCTTAAAAAATGAGTATTTCATACTCTTTGTACATGATTATTTTCATGTGAGTCATTTTAAGACCCTTCAGTAAATTAGGCTTTAAGAAAGGCTGTTAAAAAGAAAAAGAAAAAAAAAGAATACAACAGACTTTTTACAAAGTTGTGCTTTGAGAGTTACTTGGCAAGCAGGGACAGAATCCTTCGATGCCATATGAGAAGGTTCTCAAAGAAACAGAGCTCCCCAGCAGTATGTGAGGATATTGCTGAGAAACAGAACAAGCCAAGTCACAGCAGTATCGCCCCTTAGCAAATAGCTCACTGTAGCAGGAGCACTGGAAATGTGCAGGACATGCAGCAGAACACAGGCGCACACGATGAGATTTCAATGAAAAAGCAGTGAGTAACAGGACAATATTCAAGAGATGCATTTGGATTCACTTCACAAGTTAATGTCATTGTGTGTGCTGAGCATCTTGACTGGTACGGTGCAACTGGACTTGACAAAGAAATCACTTCTCACTGAGGTTATGTTCTCATTTAAAAGCAGTTTTAGCCCATCACTGACTTAACAGTTGCAATCTATGACTGCAGCCCCAAGGACCATCAATACACAGGAGCGAAACACAGCTGTGCAAGGAGACCAGCTCCAGCAACACTGAGTTTCAATGCTGAAAAGCTCTAGACCCTCCTCTGTGTTCAGGGTTAAGGCTTCAGGGTTAAGCCTTAGACTCCAGCTACAGTCTCAGTTTGGGAGCCAGATTTAAAGACCTCATACACTGTACTATGGTGCTCAATTCACTATATCAAATCAGCATAAAGAGGCTGCTGCACCTGCAGGTAAAGTTATATATATATATCTTCTTTTTCACCTATTGGGGGCTGTGCAAGTTTTATATTATTTATTCAGTGAACAAAACACAACAAAAAAAAATTAACAGTTTGCCTGCATTTCTAAGGAACTATTTGTTTCACTTTTAAAATACATACACAGCATTTCTAACAAGTGAAACTACTTAAGGCTCTTCATGTCATCAAAAGTCATTTCACAGGAGGGGCTGGGAGAGGGGTTATGACTGTTATTTTTCTTAGTTCTGCAAGTAATATGTAGGGTCTCTTCCTACACTAGAAATAAATACAAAATTAAGATGTGTCTCTGTCTCACTAAACTTACATAATCTCATAGCTAAAATAAAGCAGTCTCTGATGCTGAAAAAGTCTTAAGGCAAAGCTAACTCAAATTAAGCTTGTGGAACTCATTACCCAACTTTTCTACTATATTTTTTAATTCTGTAAAGAAAACATGAAGTGAATTGGGAAGAAAAAGTTGAGATTAAAAGTATTAAAACCAGAGCAGAAAATCTGCCTTATAAAGAGCACTGCAAGCCACAGTTAATGATAATGGAATGGAATGGAAAGGAAAAAGACAGCAGTAGCAGGTAATCATCTGTTATAAACTAGAGCAGCCAAAGGACTACCCCAAACCGTGCTTATCTCTACTAGCTCCTAAGAGGCTGCTTTGGGGTCACAGGAAGAAGCAAACCAGCTGCAGACCTGTTCTCTCCACAGGATCACACTCCTCGCACCAGTGTCAAAGCAAGAGGCAATACAGAGCTGGCTGTATCATGTCTTTATTTCCATGGGTCTCGCTATACCTAAGTTAATCACATTTAAACACAGAATTTGTCAGTACCAAAGCGGTCTTGAAAAGAGCCTTGCAATGTCTCACGATGCCCTTCAGAGGGATATGGCGTGTCCCATTTACACTAATAGAGCAGTAAATATGAATCCCTTTAGTGCAGCTTAAAACAAAACTTGTTTTGGTGCTGTTCCTATTAATAGGAACAGCTAACTGTTTGGCAGTGGTGAAGAAATCTTGGCAAGGGGATTAATGTCTTGGGAATCTTGTTATCACTCCTCTCTCATCTAGACCATGAATCCTGAGCCAGAAGAAAATGCAGGTGGAATATTATTCAGGAGTCGGTCAGAATCAGACAACTTACCCTACATTTTCAATTTCCTAAGAGCGGGCAGGGAGAGAGTTCTTTTAAAAGCTCTCCCTATCTCTCATTTCCTTATTTCTTTGTATCCTGTTGTATAAGCATGCTTTTTACAGAAGCCGAGACTCAACCCTGTGCTACAGATTTGCTCACAAGAACATAATATTCCCTATAAGAGCTACTTCTGGCTGGATGTAACAAGAAATACTGAAAAAAAAAGTCTTTGTAGTCTGTGCTGATAAGAGACTTTAAGAATATCCAGTATGAGGATACACAAGGGGTTACAAGTAATTGTGCTACAGTAAACCAGATTTGGCAAACGGGATTATCAACAGTGAGACTGGAAGAGACACTGTGATCAGGCAGTTCACAGGAGAAGAGATGACCACCTGAGGGAAGAATATTGATATGTAGAAGAGTGGAAGTTTCCAAGACTGGGCTGGACACAGTCCTAAGCAACCTGGTTCAGTGTTGAGCCCAGTCTGAACAAGGGGTTGGGCTGGATGAGCTTCCGGGTCCACCCTCCAGTCTAAATGATCCTGTGATTAAATCCTGCCTGGGATTTAAACTCTGTAGGGGAGGGTGTTTACACAGCAGCAAAGATCAGATAGACTCACCTTACCCATAAGAATAAAAACAAGCCATTTTTGCACATTTGGGCATGTATTCTACATATTAAGATGAGAAACAGTTTCTAGGGCTGTTATGCAATACTGTATTATTGTTTTATGTGAAGAAACTGTGAAGCAAAATTACAGCTCTTAAGTGTTAGAACAAAATTTACATACTTTAAAGAATTAAGACTTACATTATGGTTTGGATTTCCAAAGAAACTGAGTGAAATTCATGACAATACAAGGTACAGAGCACTGGAGAATTGGATCTTGTTAAATCCTGTAACAGTGCTCAAATGTTAATTTTGTCACACTTTACACACAGATAAAGCACACAACATTTATTAATTTTCCTGAGATGACATGTTAAAGCACAGAAGAATCTGGAGCAAAACTCGTGACTGAACTAGAATCACTGAATAATCAAGGCCTTGGCCTTGATAGACAACAGTTATATCAAGATTTGAACACCTACCTCCCTTAGAAATCTTTGAAAGGTCATACTTAAATATAGATACATGCAGTTAAATAAATGCCACTTGCTTTGTGCTCTTGCATATAAAGCTATCCCCATACAGAATTATCTTTTAATTGCCTATCATGGGAATAAAAAAAAAACATTTTCTGGCAGCTAGTGTGTGTAGTTACAGACCCTAGGCAAAGCTCTAAACACTGCAACATAAATGGAAGAAAGTGTCCTCTCTGTTCAGTTGGATTTTCCAGATCAAATCTTTCTTTATCCCAATTGGCATCAATTTTACAGAAGAGGCTTCATCATGGAACTCATAGTCTATCGCCTCAAACCTTTGGTTTCATCTAGATAATATCAGCAAAATTGCAGCTGGCAATGCAAATTCATTCTACAAAAAACGTAAATGGCAACACAGAGTGCCAATCAGAGGTCTTAAAACTGCATGAAGAATGTACAGAACTTGAAGCATTAACAAGCTTAGATTCACAACTTTCTCAAAGAAAGTAGAACAACCATAAGAGCAGTGTAATCCTCTAAGTAATATTCTCAGAAGCAAACTGGGACTGTGCCTAATCAAGAATATAAACACCTAAAATTCTTCAACTGCCATGATTGTTTACTACTAATTAAACGGGTAATTTTTTTCACACTCCATTTGCAGCAACATCTTCTGTTTGAAGTGCTGTAAAGATGTTGTGTTTGTCCAATACAGAAACAAACACTTGCTAATTTTCCTTTCTGATGGGTCTACACTTTGATCAGTTCCCTTCCTTTTATGACTTCAGGAAAACTGGCTGATAGACATTTATTTAATTTCTTGGTCTTCAGCACAGTGAGAAATGGTGATATGAAATGTTTGATAATCACTAGCTTTGGCTCTTTACATTGTTATTTGGTATCATTATGGAAGAAAGATTAACTTTGACTTCTGTGAAGAAGTCAGATTAAGCATAAATATCAATATTTCATCTATTTGTTGCTGTGCTTCTTTATAAAATATGTTGGCACACTTGGTGAATCAGGCTTTGTACACAGAGACAGAAATCTGCCAGAAAAGCATGAGGGAAGAAGGGATATTTATAATTAGAGTAAGTCCGATAACTAAGTTTACAACTCAAATCAGATAATTATTTAGGATTATTTAGGATTTACATTTTCAAATACAGATTAGAAGGGCAGCTACTCTCAAAATTAAGTGTATCAGGGAACTATTCACCATTTTTAACTGAGATCCTGTAGCTAGAGATGTGCACCCTTATTTGAATCCAAAGTGTAAAGAAAGTCTTCCCATTCTGGGATCCGCTGCAGGATGGAACAAGGACTGGTGCACATTGAAATAACTGACCCCAAATGTTGCTCTGTCCTGTTAAAGGGTTCTGTTAGCAGGGTTAGCATCTAGCATCTTCCTGCTATCCTTCTTCTAATATAAAATTTTGAATCCTCAGATTTTCTTTTTAGACCAATTTTCTTTAATGGAGTCAAAGATCATTTTAGGCCACCGAGCTGAAAGGGATATTAGGAAATTATGCAGAAAATACGAATTTCATGCCCAAGGATGGGAATGTGAAAAATGCACTCATAAAACACCCTTGGAAAATATTCTTGTAAGAGAAAATCATAAACACTTATTCTCCCCACAGAAAAGATTAATTAATGAGACGAGTGAAAAACATAAAACACAAAACCCCACAGAGTTTGTGAGTTAGCTCGACACACGTACCACTTCAACATGCCAGCAAAATACTTTTTATGGCCTCTCCTTTCTTTTACACTCATAAAATAAGGTATAGATTTCCTCGTTAAATCTCAGAATCCTTGGGTCAGGACCAGCACTGCTTTTTCCGAAGCAATGGGCTCTGTCTACTCAGCAGCTATGAAGGCGGGATCCCTGTTTCCCGAGTTCCTCATGGGCTGCACTGACGCAGCGGGAAGAGGATGAGTTTGGAGGCAGGGAGGCGGCAGGAGCCCGATGCAGCCCGGGCCTGTTCTCCCGCCTGAATGTGTGTGGTCAGGAAACAGGCAGCAGAGCACAGGCAGGTCCTGCTGGTCTTTAAGGGCTCTTTCATCTGCTTTCCTGCTCCTCCTGCGTCCTGAGAGAAGGAAGGTGAGCTCCATGGAATCGTCCCTTGGGCTGAGTTGGATTTGTGAGCCACCAGCTGAACAACACTCTTAATTAACGACAGCAAAATAGGGCTCAATCACATCAATCCAAATATTACACCGGCTTAAGTGTTTACA
>JAUBOD010000141.1:565624-578198 GCA_032353885.1 Nothura maculosa
CAACACTCTTAATTAACGACAGCAAAATAGGGCTCAATCACATCAATCCAAATATTACACCGGCTTAAGTGTTTACATAAGCATAGACTACAAAATGCACTTTTAAATACAGGCAGATATGAAAAAGAGAATTGGGAAAGACTGTTAGAACATTTTCCTCCCTAGAGAATGCATATGACAATCCCAACCCACTTTTCAACAAGGTAGCTTAATGCATAAAGGCCGAGTTTCAGAGAAACAAAGTGAAAACAAAGATTTTCTGTTTAAAAGGAGAGTTTCCACAAATTGAATCCTGAATCCTCGCTCAGCGGAACGTTCTCGGCCATCAGCAGTATGACCAAATGCATAAGGAATGAGGACGCAGGCACTACTGACAATATTTCTTGAGCAGTCTCCTTGACTGTCTCCTTCAGACTCTTCTTCAACTCATAGATCCTTTGCACATTTTTAAACAAATAATGAATAACAACTACTCAAGAAAAAAAAAAACCTGTTCAGCACTGAGGGAATAGTCCGTGGACATGAAATACATTCCTCATTTCTCACTCCATTCAACTTTGCATGAAGACAGTAACACAGTAAACAAGCCTCCTCCTCAACACACTTCAAGTCACTCTTCCCACACACAGCTGCCACTATCATGCATATTTCAAAGCCTCCATCTGGGCTTGACAACTGTACCTTCCTTCCTCCCAGCCAAAAGAAATACACGTCCTACTCAAACATGCATGGACGGCATCACGCTGTTTATTTCAGAGAAGAAACTGCCACCAGTGCTCCACAACTAGGTCATGTGGGTGGAAGCCCCATGTTAACCTGCATGCTAACCGTGTACTTAGCGCTACCACGCATCCATTTTTCCCTCTTTTCCAGCTAGAGACCGTCTCCAGGCAGAACGTGAGGATTTGTGCTACTTGTTCAGGCTGCTGAATGTCTGATTTTTCTAGATAAACATCCACTGCTCACATAGGGATTGACTTCACAGTATATATCCCAGTAGGTTCAATATTTCCCAGAACTTGCTGCATGTGCTGCAGTGCAGGTACACCTACTCCTGTCCACAAAGCCGGCGAGACTCTCCATGGCTGCTGAGCACTTCCAGGATGCTCCAAATCTGGCAGACATAAGGACAAGCTCTCAGGCTCTCCCTGATGCAAGATCATCCTCTTCCTTCCAGCAACGCTGCCCTGCTGCAGAAGCCACCCACTCTCACCCCCTATGGCAGTAGCCTACATTCTGCCATCTAAGCTGCTGCTTCTCTTCCTTCCTCCTCCATCAAATACACCTAGCCAGATCTATCAGGCAAACAAGCACCCTATTTCTCCCCTTCCCTTGCTCTGCAGCAGCTGAGGAGACACTGGAGTTGAGGACAGGGTCCATAGCAAGACTGGGATGAGTGAAGCCAAGATAGGATATGGGTCTTGCCTTGCAGAGTAGAAGCAAGTGGGGATGTAATGGGAGTCAGCGTGGAGCCAAGTTGTTTCTCCTCAGCCAAGGAGGGTGAACTGTGGCTTAGGAAGAGGGTTTCCTCTCATCCACCCTCCATGGCAGCCCCTGTCCCCTCAACAAATATCCACACACTTCCCATCCCTCTGTGGGCAGCAGCAGCAGCGAGTGAGTCACTGTGTCAGACTGGACAGACCTGAGGTTATGTTTGATTTTCTGGACAGTCCTGTTTGAACAGTCAACCTCATTTCCATCCCCACCCTATCCTGCCCCAAACCTCATCCTGCCCAAAACCCCAAAGGCCGAATGGGGCTAATCCCTTGGCATGTAGCTCACAACTCACCTCCTGGACCACCTGAGATGGGAGATGTTTTAATACGTAGATTATGTGACACAGCTAACTCTATGAAGGGATTTTAACTACTATATCTAGCAAACTTCAGGGGCTTGCACACAGGTCCGCAGCTGCTTTAGCTTATGGCTCTCTGCAGAGAGATATTAGGAAGCTCAGTCAATATTTCCTACGTGCTTTGAGTTCTCACAGCAAAGTTGGCTACTTGGAATAGGCAGTTTCTATTTATTTATACTATTTACCTTACTGGTCAGAAGACCACTAAGAAGGAAAACTGCAAAGGAGATCCCAGTAGGAACATATCGTCAGCCCAGAGAACCCATTACAGGTGCTAAGGAACGGACGTAGCCTAGATCCTTTGCCACCTGACAGCCTCTACCCGTCCTCCTATTTTAACAGTATTTCCAATGAACTGAGATATGGCCTTAATTTCTATAACCTAATCATTCAGGTTTAATTATTTATTTCTCTTATATTTGCAGTGCTTTGGAGGTCACACAGGCATTTTATGCAGACTGCTGTTACACTTAATCAATTCAGCGGTTTCCTGCAGTAAATCAGGAGACGTTACATTAATAAAAGATGGGCCTGTTCCAGGCTTGATTCACAGTGCTAAATCCTCACCTACCCGGCTTAAGAGAGCCCTCTGAAAAAGGTCAGCTTTCTGCGTAGAATTCTGAATATCTTGGGTATGGTTTTTTTCCTGACACAAGACTCATGCAGAAAATCCATGAATACTCAAGGTCTGCAGCCTGAGGTGTGTGGAATATGCACGGAAAGAGCACAGAGGAGCAGCACTAGCCAGTGGCTCCCCGGGACACGGGCACCACGCAAGCCAGGACCTCGTGGGACTGCTCTAATCCTGCGCTGCTTCTTCTGCCCAAGTATCCAGAACTCTCTGTGCTCATGTACATTGAGGACAAGAGCCAAACATGGAAAAAATGCCAGGTCTGAGAGGGAAGGATTGGACAAAAGTAGCCTTTACTTATTGCATGCTGTTATTTTTTGGTTATGTCTTCAAAATACTTACTAATTCCTGTAGACAGGATGCAGCGAATGGGGGAAAAAAAAAGAAAATGATTTGACAGTTCATGTTTTCAAGTTTCTGACTTGTTATTGAATCCTTTTCTTGCTTTCACTTTTATACTTCAAATTAAAATTTGCTTTCACTATCTCTCAGGACAGATAAAATTCCTGTGAAATAAGGATAACTATGAATATTTTGCAGTTTTCAAGATTATGTTGCTCCCATGGCAGTGGTCTTGCTCTTACTAAAGGAAGATAAAGCAGCTTTTCAATGAATACAGCCAGCAAAATATTTCTGAATAACAATTTCCCACTGCAAATGCTCTTTCCTTTGAAATGTATTTTATCCAAGTATTTTATGAAATGTATCAAGTATTTCATTTCCGCTTGCTCAGTTCAAGTGCACTGAAATCAGGGATTGTTATTTCTTTTTTTTACCATTAGGTACTGTAAGACTTTATCTTGCAATTCTGCAAGATAAATTTTGCAAATATATCACATCAGAAGAGATTAAAAAATGAACAATTTTGGGTCTCAAGCATGGTGCTAAAAGTCTCTTATTTCTAATTCTCACACCGTACGGTCTGGGTGCTGGGTACCCCACAGAGTTGGATTCTGGACTCCTGTGCCAGCTAATCAGAAGGATATGGATAACAGAGAAAGGGCTTCTCCCCTCTGGCCGCCAGACCTGATGCCACAATACACGTGCAGACTGCCAGCCTTGCGAGACCCACACATTTCATGTGACGCTTTATCATGAGGCGACTGAGATCACCATCTGCATGAGACCCAGATCAAACCCAGCAGTGGTGCTGAGAGCACCTAAGGCCAGTTCCACGAGGGATCCACCTGGTATCTGTGTACGTATTTCCCACCTCATCCTGCTCGGCAGGAACGGGGCCAGGGAGAAGGCTGCTGGTGCTGCGGGAGCTGACGGGAGGGCAGAGAGCTCCTGCTGGTGCTGACGGGCACCATCCTGCTGGTGCTGAGGGGCTCAGCCAGGCCGTACACACCCGAACGGGCTCCGTACACACCCGTATGGGCTCCGTGTGTTTGGCGGGCACACACCGGGCATGTGCTCTGCCTTCCACATAGAGTGGGGGCCCAGAGCTGCAGCAGGCCCGTCCCTGCCGTGATGCTGGATACATCAACGCCTCCCAACTGGAAATGGTTCCATGTAGAGAGTCTGAAACTGTGAGCAAAGTCACCACCATGAAGCACAGGTTTTCCCCTATAGAACAGATTCTATATTGTAATTCACAGCAGGTATGTGCCTGCTGTACACACCTGCACACACTCTCAAGCCCCCCGCACAAGCAAGGGCTACCTATGTACATTCATGTGAAAAAGGGAAAACTTCTATTAAACACGGCAACAATCAGCAAGGTAATAAGAACGAGGCAATATCTGAAATATATTTGTTTGCCTCACTGAATGCAGGCTATTTCCAGCCTTATCATGACAATTAGGAGATCAGTTTACTTATTATGAATTACAAAATACAACTAAAATAATTTCTGTATCTCATTAAAAATATATAACTCAAAGAGAAGACAGAAAATGTTTGAATAAATAGTGATTGCTGATTGCCCCATACAGCAATTGAAATATCAATTTCTATCAAACATCTGTTTCTGAGTTGGAAAAAATATCATTAAAAAATGCATGACAGACTAAAAAAAGTGACAAGATTTTAAAGCTACAATAAACATTACATTCTTGATCCATTACGCCGAACATTTATGGGTGTTTCTTCCTGTAATCCAGATGGCTAAAAACTCACTAAAAACTAGAAAGCAAAATCAATATTCATTTGTAATAAGATGATTCTGAAAGTTGCTTCTTTGTGGCTATCACTAGACTGCTTTTCTGAAGAGGGACGACTGATTCTTCTTCCAAGCTACAGGATAATTTAAAGCAACATCGCAATGAAACCGCACTCAGGCATTTGGTACAGGTCAGGTATTTGGTATGGACGGGGTGAAGGTGCAGAAGTCAAAATAAAACAGTGAGAAAAGGCAGGATGTGCTGGTGGGAAAAATGTCTCAGGAGGGCAGGGGTAATAAAACCTAGAAACATTAGACAGAAAAAGAGAGGCTTTGGGAAGAAGGCTGGTTGTGCAACTGAATCTGGGATACCCTGATAACAGGTCAAGGAGATGGTGCTGGGTAAGAAGAGATTGGAAGGAATAGGGGTCTTGGAAGGGAATGTTGCACTGCTTGCTATAAGCAAAAAAGAGCAGAAAACAGAGTGACATCCAACAGATGCCTGTACCTGAGAAGCCCGACTGAGAGATACGGGCAGGAGGGGACACAGACAAAGTGGGAACGTTCTCACTCACACGGCTCGTAGTGCTGAACAGAACCAGGCCCTGCACACTCTGAAAGAAGCAGACAGCACCGGAATGCAGCTCATTGCGGCACGTGCAGAACTCCAGTTCTTGGAAGGCAGCTCTGCCCAGTCAATGGAGGTCAGGAAGGCTCTCACCGGAGGGCGATCCAACGTGCCAGCTGAAGCCAACAGCAAACTGGGAGCTCTGCATCCATCAGCGCCGCAGCTCCCGAGCAAGGACAGCGCTCTGCACGTGCCCTGCCCGGGGCAGAAGGAGCCAAGCTGGGGGGCAGGAGGCGGCACCGCGGCGCGTACGCGTGTGTGGGGCTGCCCGGGGGACACGCAGAGGATGGGGCAGTCAGAGGGAGCTCACACAGGCTGGCTGTGACAAGAAACACCAGCTCCTCCTCACCTCCACATCTCATCCTCACAAGGATCTAATCCAATCAAGCCCCCAAACAACAGCTTGTCACAACACCAGGTTCTTCAGCCCATTGCTCCTCTTATCAACCTGTTCCAGGTACAAAGTCTTCCCCTCAGCTCTTCCTCACCTCTCTCATTCTCTCTGCTCTCCTCCTTTAGAGAGCTGGGCCTGAACAAGCAGCTGGGCATTGAAAGTCCCTCTTCTCTACAGCAAAGTGTCCTATGGAAGTGCCTCAGCATCACAGAGATGCTTTCAGCATCACAGAGATGCTTGGCCAAACGTTAGCTGAACAAAACACTTCCATCCCTTCAGCCACCAGCTCTCCAAGGCTCTCACAGAGAAAACATCCCTTCTGCAATCATACATTTTATCAGTTTAATAGAACAGTATGAAAAGTCAGCGTTAGGGTTTTTTCCCCCCTCCCTCTTGCACCTAATCAAATGCATTTAGGAGGCACCGGTGCTCTGCACGTGGAACTCCTGCTCCCACCTGATTCTAATAATAATGGCAACAATAACAGATAACATTTTTTCCTTACGTGGTGCCTGGCCAAAAGGGTTGGCACAGTCACAGATTTATGACTCTATTCTGAAATATAAATGGCTACAGAAGTAGGAGATGAAGTGTTTTAGTGGTTTGCATTTCCAAAGAGCTCTACTGCTGTATCCTATAAGAATGTGCCTTTATCTATCAGGTAAAGACACTTGATAATGTATATGCAAATAGAGCATACATGCAACTCAAAAACCTAATTCAATTCACCCCTAGGTTCCAAGGCTCATTTCACTTAAGTTGTTTCAGCTGAACTGAGGCACCCTCCCTACCCCTATCACCGCTACCTTTTTTGCTCACTTGGATATGATTTACTTGCACCTTGCTTGGCAAGGAAAGTTAGCAAGTAACCACTACGAGATGTGTCCCTCCACCCTCCTGCACCTCCTGCTCAAGCTCACCTTTCCCAAGACCCCTGGCATCCAGCTGGAGCAGCAGTCCAGTGGGGGCACTTTGGAAGCCCGATTGGCATCCCGTAGACCGTGCTCAGGCAGTTCAAAACAGGAGAGATACTGACCAGAACACCCGAGCTGTGCCCGTGGCACAGATTGCTGGGGAGATGAAACCACTGCACCCTTTGGTGAGTGTTTGCAGGGAAAATCCTGCTGTAAATAAGATGCTTGCAAGGACATCAGCCCCTCAAATGTTTGTTTCCAACTCCAGCAGCTAAATGGCATGGATTGACCTAAGTTGCCAGAAGTCTTCAAATTAATGAAGCATTTCACACAAGCTTAACTTCTTTCTAGCCAGCAGAACCTCTACATATTGCAGTAACTGCCAGAAAAAAAAACAAGATGAATCAACAGACACTGCCAAGTGTTGGTTAAGAAAGTGTAAAACACCCGGAGGTGACCGGCAAACTGATGATGAAACCCTCTGTTTGCTTAAGCCCATGAACTGGGAGTGGGGCTGGCGGACTGGGAATCACCAAATTTTCAAAGTTTTATTTAAGATTTATAAAAGTGTCCTTGGAAATTTTCATTTGGTTTAGGTTCTTCCTCTCCAAAAAGTCAGAGGTTTTACTTCAGGTTTCAAGAGTTATTTTTTTCTTCAAATTTAACTTTTCTATCCACTGAAGTTAATAATCTTTTTTTTTTTTCCAGTTGTAGTAAATTTACTGTGTTGAGTTGAAAAATGTTAAGAGTTGTGTAACTACGGATGTAAGGCTTGGAGGATGAACAACAACTTCACAGTTTTTGAATACAGAGTCTGAAGGGGAATGCAATTATAAAAATAAATGCAGTTGAGTAAGACAAAACTTTTAAGAGTTTTCATTAGAAAATATACTCACTGCATTCACAGAGTCAATACAAAGTCTGTGCTTCACATGTCCTCAAAATAAGCCCAGGCATTGCCTACCCAAACTTCTGTAGGTCAGAAGACCAGGCCTCAGATGCAGTAATCAGCAGAACAACCCCCCCAAAACATACACAAATGTGATATGTTCTACCTGTGTGTATCTTATCTCCAAATATAAAAACGTCTCCAATAGCATGTTATTACATTCCACTATTTGTTTCACTAATTCTTCAAAAGCTAAAAAACCTTCCACTAGTGCTGGTCTTTTTAAGGCTTAAGTCACTGGACTTCCATTAGTAACAACTGCAAATCGCAGGGAATCTCGGCCGCTGCTGCGAAGTTTCTCTCAGCACGAGAATCTAAATGGTTGGAAAAACGATTCCCAAACACTTCAGGAAGACAGACAGGCATGGAGCACTCCAAGGATTGAACATGGAAAGTCATTGCACAGAAATGGCTGCATGCAGTAGAAGAAATGTAAGAGATATTTTATTGGCCTGTTTAGATAAATACACATAAATAAATATATCTGACCTCATCGCTTGCAATAAATCTACACTGTACCTACATACTGCAGAATTGCCTGTTATTCTCACATTTCTTTGATTACATTTCATTGTGGTTTCACTTCATTCAAATATATATATGCATACATATTTGAGTGGAATGTCAGAGTTTTGTTGCATAATTTCACAAACTTTTTCTATTTAGGTCTTTAAGCACCTTTATGTCATTTTGCCATATTGTGGCGTATTAGCATATTTCAATTTTCATTAAATTTGTAGTAAAATAATATTACTGAGGTTACTGCAGTTTTAAAATTCTTTACTTTAGCTTTTACCATTTCAGCAGTTCTCTACATTCAGAAATAAAGATCAAGAGTTTGTTTGTTTGTTTTTGTTGTTGTTTCTTCCCCCACCTTAAGGATAAAACAAATGCCCATGTGAACTTCTTCCCTACGGTTTTCCCATATATCCTCAAGTTGTTGTAGCTGCAAAGATTTCTGCAGAAAATGATATTTTTTAAAATAATCTAATTTAAAACACTGTTTGAAATTTCCTATCCTAGTTAAGGATTTAATAGGCTATATAAATCTTTAGTAGAACTTCAGAAGGGCCAACTCACAAAATGTATTTCTTGTATAAGCTCACATGGCCTCACTAATACAACATAAACATAGCTATAATGCCAAAAATTTATCAGTTGGCTATTTTATTATGAGCTTACATTCATAACAAACCAGGGAAGCTCAACACTTCCATTTTGATTTCTGCATAGGAATTCCCTGAGAAACCCTATATGTGTTGTCACTGCTTAAACAGCCATTTAAAGCACAACAGTGTCATTATAAGCGTTGCCATATGAGGACTTATAAAATAATTTAGTTATCCTTGACATCAAAATAAATTTATAAAGAAAATCCTCTTAATGGAATGCAATGTATATAAGATTTTAATCAAAGGGCAATATAAAATCCACTAAACCAACTTCTTGAAGTGTTTGTCATTTGAAACTCTTACGGCAAAAATTCTACATATTTGTCACTGTTTCGTAATAGAGCTCTGTTACCCACGTTATGAAATAACATCACTGCTGTTAGGTAAATCCATATCCATAGGAAGCGATCCCAATTTGTTCTCTCTTGTTCAGCCAAGCCTGCTGCCACCCAAACATTACTTGACAGCCTTCATTTTCCTCAGAATTTCCCAATTAAATGGTCAATATTTTAAAATTCAATTGAAAAACAAAAAATATGTTAACGGAATGTGGAAACGGGACTCTTCAATGTAATGCTCAAACTCCATCTGTACTCCACTCCATCTGTAACAGCATCTCAAAAAGTGAGTGGAAAGCAGGGTCTATGAATAAGAAATGGTGAGACTATTACATTTTTATTAGCGCAATGACAGCATCATACATAACCTGACATATTTACAGCCTGAGTAGGAAAAAGGAAACTCTGAACCATATACTTATTAAAAGCCTCTCTTACATATATCACTGCCTTTCGCTCAAATGCATTAAGCACAATCAGGAAACCTCACCTTGTTACTCTTCAAAAAGCAATCTCTTAGTCCCGTTCTCTGTAGACTGATAAACACTGCTGATTGCATTCCCTATTACTGTAGGGAACACTGAGATATTTAGAAATGGTGATGAATTACCTCTGGGAGTAATAAATAATAGTATTTTACACTTCTGTAACCTTTTTGTACGAAAGCAATAAAATACTTGATAAAGGCACTCAATGTTACCTGTAAATTTATGGGAGTAAATTTGCAGATGATGAAACAGGAAAGCAGAAAGTGAAATTAATTTCAGCAATAGAAAACTGGGAAAAGTATCATATAATTATATTCTGCACACTGAGGAGGAGTCCTTTTTCGCTTGTGTCCCCCTATGGTTATGGTTGTGCTGAGTTTAACCTGCACCCTTTGCACTGAACCATGTTCCATTCCTGATGCCAAGTTGGTGGCCCAGGTCAGAAGGACAGAAACTACCTGTTGATCTCCAGAGCCCAGCCAAGAACTGTGCAAGTTCAGGAACCCCATGTGGAAGAAATGAAGAGTTTATAGACACCAGTTACAAATGAAAGAGAATCTCCAATGAAAGACAATACCACATTTACTAGATATTAAGTAGTTATATATGAAAAAGAATTACATTTATGAAGTATTTGATTATTGAGATAATGATTGACCAAGAAAATCAATGCTAGTTTTAAAATTCAGACTTACCTTGAAGAGGTAAAGAGCAAAATCCATCTTTTATTGCTCTAATTAATATCAGTGGCAAGACAGTTGATGTAATGTAACAGCATGATATTAATACCAAGACATTGTGATTTTATAAGGTAACCGATAAATCTATTGCTAACACGAAGGTTATGTAATTTTATATCACATAATAACTACATTGGCTGTTTGCAATCAGGTTCTTTACTGACCTCTACTTAAGAAAACAAAACAAAACAAAACAACTTATTCTTCACTTCTGCATCTTCTGGCCTCTGACATTTTCTGGTCATCTTATTTTCCTTCAAGATTAAACTGAACTTGGACATATTCCATCTATAATTTTCACTCCCGCTTTAAGCTGCTGCATTTTTTCTTATCTAGAAAATGTACCTCATATAATTTAGCTAATCACAGAACTGATATTTGCTTTTTCACAGAACCCAGCTTGCCAGGCCATCTATGAGAGTAACCACAGGCAAAGAGACGCTTAACTTTTTAAAAGACTAATAGAAATATGAGACCTGACAAGTTTGCATATAAGCAAAATTAAAGCCTCTCTAAATTGTCTGCCCTGAACGAGTTCAAACCCAGGCAGTTCCATCTCCATGAGAGGGGGAAGTTCTTCACTGTGACAGTGACAGAGCCCTGGCACAGGCTGCCCAGGGAGGATGTGGAGTCTCCTTCTCTGGAGATCTTCCAAATCCGCCTGGATGCCTCCCTGTGCTCTGGTGTCCCTGCTGGAGCAGGGGGGTTGGACTGGATGATCTCTAGAGGGCCCTTCCAACCTCAACCATCCTGTGACTCTGTGATTACCTGTCAATGGTGAATCTGAGACTAACAACAAGATGATTCTTTGCCTTTTTCAAAAGAAACTAACTTTGAAACTTGCTTTGTGTTCTGAAATTGAATGAAAAACAAAACAAAAAAAAACACATTGTGTTGTCATTATGAAGCATCCTAAATATTGGATTCAATATTTTGATCTGCCTGGTCTATTGTCTGATCTTGGAAGCAACTGGTCACCAGTTTGTACCCCAGTTTACTACTCTATAAAATGAAGTCAAGAATACTACTGTTTCTAAAGAATTTGGAAGTTGAGAAATGTTAAGTGAGCAACAACATCACTGATGTACTGACAGAACATATTTCTAGTACAGTCTTCTTTTCAGAATATCTCTTCATAAATAAAAAACACTCCTCTATTGGCTTGGGGCTTTTAGGGATAGTGGCTCCCACATTAGTAACTGCAAAGAAAAGGAGTCAGCTCATGATAGCAGGTAGCAGTGATCAATAATGTTTATTCTCCTCTTGGCTCCAATGGCAGGAGGCATAAAGCATGAATATTGACAGCTAAGTAAATTTTACTTAGGTATGAACATGTAATATGTTATTGTATGAACAGGTAAAATGCCATGGATGGGCAGGAAAAGCAGGTAAATACAAACTTTGAGAAGCAGCGAGCCACAGGATTTTCTAAAAGATAAAAAGGAAGTATTCATCCTCTTTCCAAGCAATATAGCACTGCCACACTGGACTATACAGATTACTACAGTCTTTAGCTTTTTATGGAAGAAATTCCTCTTAATGCTCAAATGCTATGAACAGCCTAAGACTTGTAACTCTACTCTTCACATTAACACAGCTTTTCAACATTTTGCTATGTCCTGTATTTTACTTGAGGAGCTGTTAAGTTTTTACTTAACAGCTTAAGGAGTTGCTTTTACTTAACATGAATTTAGACTAGTTTTTCATAATTTGATTCAAAATTATGCTTCATGCAAATAACTAAATAGCACTTCTGCAAAGCCATCTATCTAAATCTCTGCGGCATGTACTGATCCTGGGCCCAAAATGTCCCATTTCAACTGGATACATGGAAAAAGACCCAAATTAGTTTTCACATTCAATTCATAAACTCGCTTTCACAAAACCTGGTAGCATTTTCTGGAACCTGCAATCCCTTCGATGTGCTTCTGTGATGTCAAAGATGAAATCTCTGCTTGTGGAGGTACAATCTGTAGCAGAAACACGTCTGCCAAGACGTTGGCATTGCTGATATTTTGTCTAGACAGCCTTTGAATCTGACTGACACAGGAACACGGCACATGGCTGAGGAAAAGGAAACTTATGGGCGAGCTTTTTAAAACACAGTTAGCATACAGGATTTTGGAAGCGTGCCAAACATCTTCCACCGTTTCTTCTGGAGGCCTCCTTGGGAATCTAACAGAATTTTGTTTCTTGAAGTCTCTCACTTGTCCCAGGGGACATAAAGAGAGATCTGCTTAGGTAAGATGTTACCAGAGGTGTGTGGATATAATTATTGTTAACAAGTGGAGAGCAGTTTCCTGGTAGGCAGCAGGAAAGGCATTCAAGTAGTTGTGTCCATTATGTGGAAGGAATCAAGGC